>CM051030.1:7145000-7452500 GCA_027627225.1 Congeria kusceri
GACACGACTTTTTTCTCTCGTGTTTGCTTTTCATGATAAAATGTATTATTTTGTTTTTCCAAATGCTTCAGTTTGTGGAGCAAGATTGTTAAAACATGTTCCAAAACTAACATGCTCCAAAATGACATTTAAATTACACTAATCCGTAAACAAGCTCTTGTTATAGTCCAACGCATAAAAGAACAACATCTTGGCGATCAGTCATTTATGCATTACGTATAAAAAAGATATTGAACAAAGCGACGTTGTGTTAAGTTTACCTAGTAGTACGAAAATGACTAAAACATCTTTATAAATATATAAAAATCAAATTATTAAATATAACAAAAAATATATAAGTAAATAAGTCATATAATTATGCTCCTCCTAGTCCTTCAATTTTCCTTTGTTGTTATATTAAATAGTAATAATAATAATAATATAATAATAATAATAATAATAATAATAATAATAATAATAATAATAATAATAATAATAGTAATTAATAATAATAATAATAATAATAATAATAATAATAATAATTATTATTATTATTATTATTAAAAGTAGTAAAATATATAGATTATTATGAACATCACATTAAAAAGTTTGTAAGTTAAATTGTTGCGTTCTCAATAATAATAAAATTATAATTATTATTATTATAAACACAATATTAATAATAATCAATTAGTATTATTATCATTATCTAACATAATAATAATAATAATATTATTATTATTATTATTATTATCAAAAATGTATATTGTTATTATTATTATTATTATTATGTTGTGATATCGTTATTTTATGAAGTTAATTATTCAAATAAATGCATTATGATTGCTATAATAATTATTTAATTTAATAAAAGAATTGTATAAATAATAATAGAGCACAATTTATTGAAATTATTGCTACTGCAGCAACAACAACATACTGATTTTCTATTACTCTTTATAAGCAAATTTGTTAATGTTATACAACAACAACATAAAATACCATATTATACAGTTTCTTTAATTGTTAACATCATCTTTATCATTATTATTATGATTAAAATTATTATTATTATTATTCAATTACACCAGTACCCTGATTGTACTCTTAAAATTATATACAATCCAACAATTGCTTGATTGCGTTACACGTCTAGTTGCGGGGCGTTATATATCATATATACAGACACCCCAGAGCAAGGTTTTATATCGTCGCCACATAACTAGGTCTTATACAGACACCCCACTATATGGGGAATGTCTGTATATATATATATATATATATATATATATATATATATATATATATATATATACAAAAAAGTGCTAAAATATATATACTTAAAGTCAGCCACTTATTGGGTCTCTGGTATAGTACCCACTTATTGGGACCAATGCCAAATATTAGTGATACAATCATAAATGACAAATAAAATACATATGTTTCGTGCTCATATAACATGTATGCCTATATACATCATAAAATCGCGAAGATAAACCTAGAATTAACTAAACCTTCTTAGTGGGTCCGACCCAGTATTTAATTGGGGCTTGGGCCCAATATTTTCATATATAATTATAGAATCACTTTATTGGGTCATTTCTCACACGATATCGATATTAGGAGTGTAAACTGTAGCAAATGTGACTACCATGCCTTGAATATGCTATTAACTATTCTTAGAACACATCAGTTAATGATAGGAACATTTACATAATATAACATAGCACCAGTTTATTGTATAAAATAGCCAGTAACATTTATAGCATTTGGTGCGGAGCTTGGGTTCAATTTCTGGCCACTGCATTGGCATATTTGACATTTGCACTAAGATGCGTCTACGGCGCCCTTAAACTGTCCGTAACTCCCTTTTCGTGCGGCCTCTACAATTTAGTTTAAAAGAAAGTAGCCTCTATGATTTAGTTTAAATGAAAGTGTTTGTTTTTTCACAAGCGCAAGCCCGTAGCTCATAAACGAACGTTTTTTTGTGGACAGTGCGCGAAGAAAACCACATCGGCGTATCGTAGTATCGTGCGACATCCGTACGGCTCTCGCACAAGTAATGAAGGTTAAGCCCCGGTCAGACTGTCCCATTTATTGCAACGATTTCCCACGATTTACAAAATCTTGGTAAAGCGTGGTACAGCGTGAACATATACGTACTGGTATCTGTGTGAATCTTGAATCATCATCATCATCATCATCATCATCATCATCATATAATGTCTGCCTCAAAAGATCACGCTTTGTCTGGTTGCGGGGTTTTCTTTGTTTTCCCGTTCTAGTTGTTATTATGTGGCATTGTGTTGAATGCTAGAAGCATGAAATTGTACTCAGAATTCATCCTTAATATAGATGGGACACGGACGCTGAAGTATCGCTATGCTGCATTGCCGTCGCACCATCTTCGCATGGAAGCCGCATGGCCACTGCATTCGATTTCCGTGAGAACCTTGCGGAGACCACAGAACAGCCACTCGGAAATCCCACGATCGTGCGGCCCCTGCTCGATTTCCATCCGAGAACACTCTTTTGCCTCCGGAAGTCATTACAAAAATCGCACAGAGATTGTATACAATGTCAACACAGACGCCGAAGCCCGTAGCCACCTACAATGCTTAAAAATCGTACAGAAAAAATTATTAAGCGGAATTTATCGTACGGCGTCCGGGCAAATGTGAACCAGACATAAGGCGTATATCAATTGTTTCTATACAGTAGCTCCCTGGCTTACTGGTATAGAGTAAAACAATTAACCTGCCCAACATGAATACATTACACGGTGACTGATGCGCTATTTTTATGTGATCCCATCAACCAAATAAAAAATTTCGTCATCATTTTAATACAAACTTAATCGACCATGTGAATTGTTTAGTTCCTAAAACTGTACCTTGCTTACACTTACATTAATGGTCTAGTGGATAAAGCACAGACGCTTCTACTGAGAGGACAAAGGTTCGACCCCAGGCTTGGAAAGCTTTAAGTTAAATATTTTATCATGACATTTGTTATAAATTAAAATAATTATTGCTTTTCGTATTAAGGCCGATAATTCTAATAAGATATTTAAACAAAAACTGAAATTAGAATTATCCGTATAGAAATTCCAAAGATGAAATACCAAAAAAGAGGCATAGATATATTTAATTTATTTCATATTTATAATTTATATATTTAATATATATAGCAATAAAGTGTAAAAGCCTCGAACTCTTGACGACCATGGTGTTTTGCAAAACGTGTACCACGTAACTCCGTGTTATCTACTGCGCTACTAAGGAAAACACAGACTAGACAGGAAAATGCTCTCTTTGAATCAATTTCAATGTTAAACACCACTTGTCAAGCGTATCGAGGAATGCCGATTTTTAAAATAGCGTGTTTAAACATAAGTTGATGTATTCGTATTGGGCAGGTAAGTATTTTCGCACTATATAACTAGGCAACGACAATTATGATAAGTGTGGAGGTTGGTATACCGTAAACCAGATTAACATTCCCAATAATAATCCGTCCTAAAGCACTGTCCCTCTTGTTGTCTTTCTTTAGGCTAAAAAAAATAATTATCTGTTTCTCAGGCAGCGTCGCGACGTATTTTTATGGCCCGCCACGAATTTGATTGATTTTTATGCTTCAAATTAATACATGAATACAGCCTGCTGCCATGGTTTTTAAAATACTGCAATTTGGTCAAAGGTGAGGACGAGTTCGAAAGGTTGGCCCATTAACTAAATAATGATTCACTGGTCTGAACCTATTTAATTACCATTGAACCTTTCAAAAGATGGAAACAATTAACAGTATGAATATTCAGTCCATCTAAGCTGTATTCATGTATAACCAATCAGTATATACCAGGTATTATATTAATCTCTTCAGGGTCAATTTGCTCCTGCAGTGGATGTTGTACAGCTGGTTGAATCCTCTGCGCAATAAATGGAGGTGTGACCATGAAGCTGGTCTGGAGATCATTCACCAATGATGGCTGGTTGCCTGTAATGCAAAGAAATTGAAACTGCACCAGTTTAAAGGCGCATTTCGAGGCAGAACATGCAGAGATCCATGCTAAAGAAAGAATGTTGTGTTTTATAGTCTAAAAAATTGTTGGGTATTATATCACTTAAATAAACAATATTGGGTCTCACCCATGCATAAATACAAATTATTGGGTCTTCAACCCTAACCCATTTTGTACAAATTATTGGGTCTACACTCTTATTACATATTAAACAAATTATTGGGTCTTCAATGCTAACACATTTGATACAAATTATTGGGTCTTTAATCTTATTACATTAAAAAAAATTTATTGGGTCTTCAAAGCTAATACATTTTATACAAATTATTGGGTCTCAAACCTTAATACATTTTAGCTATTTGTAGAAAGAAATACTTTTATTTCATACTGGAGTTCTTCAGTCTAATGGATGATTCCATTTCACATTAGTCTTATCTTTGTAAAACCAGTTCCATGACCAAGGCCAAAACTCACTGGCCATGATTATATGCACAGTGCAAGTATGTTTTTATCCATTTCGCACGCCGTGCACGCACGGACAACGGACATTGGGCGATCACAAAAGCTCAGGTGAGCTAAAAACGTGTCCATGTATCGTATGAACACATCTGCACAGAACTTAAGACAACGGGCAACACAAATTGGGGATTTCCCAATATCGTACATGTCTAATGTACATGAATGAGTTTTTTACTGGAATATGAAAAGTATTTTAACAGTGTAAAACTCTGGTTTCGAGGATTTTCGAATATCAGTCTTTCTTAACTTTTATTCTAGTTTGTTATTCAACGTTTAATATGTTACATTTTACTTTCATATGTTTCTATAAAAATTTGATGAGATCTTACATACCCTCTTTAAATCCCTGCAATTGGTTCAAACATTACGCAATGGACAACATATGTGACAGATCGACAACTTGAAGGCTTTTTGTGCTTCAAATTAATACATGAATACAGCCTGCTGCCATGGTTTTTAAAATACTGCAATTTGGTCAAAGGTGAGGACGAGTTCAAAAGGTTGGCCCATTAACTAAATAATGATTCACTGGTCTGAACCTATTTAATTACCATTGAACCTTTCAAAAGATGGAAACAGTTAACAGTATGAACATTCAGTCCATCTAAGCTGTATTCATGTATAACCAATCAGTATATACCAGGTATTATATTAATGTCTTCAGGGTCAATTTGCTTGCGCAATAAATGGAGGTGTGGCCAGGAAGCTGGGCTTGAGATCATTCACCAATGCTGGCTGGTTGCCTGTAATGCAAACAAATTGAAACTGCACCAGTTTAAAGGCGCATTTCGAGGCAGAACATGCAGAGATCCATGATGCAGAAAGAATGTTGGGTTTTATATTCTAAAACATTTAGGGTATAATATCATTTATATAACAATATTTGGTCTCATCCATGCAAAAAATACAAATTAAGCTGCATTCATGTATAACCAATCACTATATATCAGGGATTATATTAATCTTTTCAGGGTCAATTTGCTCCTGCAAACAGAGTTATTTGTATATAGAATGATATAGGTCGCGATCAGCAGTATTTACCTGTTAAATTACCAAGCCATAACTGAATACCTGTTTGTACAAACAATGATCTAGGTGTCAGTGGATAGGCTGGTATGTTTCATGTGATTAACGATGTTTGGTTTTAGCTTGAAAAGGTGTAAACATTCGGAGTAAGTGTCAAAACATGGTCCGCGCTGTTCTATATACAATCTAGAGGCACAGCCAAAAGGTAGATTTTAATGGTATCATATTTGACTGAATTGATTTTCCCCTAAACATTTTCAAAAATAGGGGGTGCGTATTATATTCGGATGCGTATTATATTCGCACAATTTTGGGTAAACAATAACTATAACAAACATGACAACTGAACTGAAATAAGGTTTGACTTTTGACAATTTTACCTTTTTATGGGTCAAATTTATAAATACTTAATAAAATGAAACATTTGGATGGGCTTTGATAATTTTAATCAAAAACATCATGTGTTTTGTTAATTTTTATCAATAACGGTCAATTTTGACATGAACTTACAGTCTTTCAGTGAGAATCCTGGTGGAATAAATTTAAACATTTAAACAAACAAAAACAACTGATTACCAATGGCTTTGTTTTTGATTTCATCATACTTGGCTTGGCCATGTATGAATGGAACAAGCTGTGCTGTCATGACATTAAAACTGACATGTATTTATTTATGGTAATGACTACCTCACAGAGCTCCAGATAAGAGCCATATTTTCGTAAATACAAATATCTGAAGGACCAGAAAAGGAATAAATGTTTGGCCATACCGATACTAAAACTAAATTGTACCCAACAAAGCTGCATTTCCGTCAAATGAAAACTATAATAATAAAGTACTAAACATCTTGGCTACCCAACAGTGTTATGATCAGTGTACCCAGTAACACGCTGGACAAAATACCCAACAATACTGCATTTCAGTCCAATGAAAACTGTATAGTACTAAAAACCTAAGCTACCCAGCAGTGTTATGGTCAGTGTACCCAGTAACATGCTGGACAAAATGCCTAACAATACTGCATTTCAGTCCAATGAAAACTGTAAAAATACTGCATTTCAGTCCAATGAAATCTGTAAAGTACTTAACATCTTGGCTACCCAGCCGAGTTATGGACAGTGTACCCATCAACACGCTGGACAAAATACCCCAAAATACTAGGGCTGTAGATTGTCTGGCACATGGCGATCGTATCCGAATCATGAATCGGGGGAGACGAATCACAAATCAGCATTTTGAAAATATTTGGTTATACTGGTTGTCCAAGTATAAAAAGCAACAAGGGAGTGAACTTGAACATTTGTATGAACAAACATTACAGAATATAAAAGGTCATTACGAGGCAGACGACATTTTGACAAGGTGCTTTCATTCATTTATATGAACTTATTTTTTATTTTTTTATATACTTCTTTAACATGTAATATTTTCGGACAAGTATCTGCAAAACAAAACGGTAACACAGGTTTTTTACACTTAATATACACAAGTATTGTCAATTATTTGCTATATTCCGCTTGATTGTTAATGCTATTATTATATCATATCATAATGCAAGTGTCTCTGAGATTGATAACAAGTTGTAACAAGTCACAATGATAAGTTTGTCAGAATGACGTATCGTTGTTTCAGTTTCAATTTGGATAATATCGTGAGAACAGTTTAACTATTTTTATCATTTTTGATTTGGATTTTTCTTACTTTTCTGAAATTGGAAAGGGTCCGATGCATTTTATGAACGGGTCTGTGGGTCAGTGGGAACTGGTGGGTCAGTTCACAAGACCCGTCTTAAGAAGAAAAAAAATCGCTGTATATATGGAAAATATTGACAAAGTTCAATCCTGCAGTGCAACCTTCACCTTTAAGCTGATGAACACAACCCAAATGTATTAAATGAGATTAATCAAGATATCTTGCAAATCGTTTTTATAGCATTTTTACAAGACTGCAAAAAAATCTAAAGACTACTCCTTCCGAAAATCATAAGCAATTTTCCAGACAGTCGTATCTACACAGTTCCCAACTAACACAATCCCACATCTATGTTGGACAAATTTTTTTAAGTTAATAGCCAAATCTGAGCAAGTGATGAAAACATACCTCATTTTCAAATAATTTGTGTACAAAATGAAAAATGATACTACTTTTTCAAATAATTTTTCAAAACTTAGTAGCCATTGGCTATTTCGGCTACTGGTAACGCTACCACTTAACTTTCTTGGGCAACCCAGGAAGACTGGACCAGTAAATGACATCCATACTGTATCTCTGAAGGTAACATATTAATTTATTATATAAATTATTAGAGATGTATTTTCACTCAGCGCTGTAAAAAAAGGGAGCAAAGTCTAAAAATATTCCTAATCACGCCACTTTGTGTGATAGTGCTCATACATACTTGTGAGTAGTTATTCAAATGTTGTGTCAAAAGTGCAAAAACTGTCATCTCAGAAAATATGCTTACACGAAGCTTCATGTTTCTATAATGCTCAGAGCTCACGATAATTATTTGTACTGGGGTAAATGTACGCATGTGTTATCATATTTAGTTTTGTTAAAAATTGTTAAATGTGCTGATAAAGATATACGAATAAATGTCTGCTTTTCATCCTCATCTTTCATTTTCAATACAGTAACGTGTATATGAAAGATATTTAACTGGATACTGGTCATTAAAATAAGTAAATAATTGGCATGTCATTATACCACGTTTCGTTTAATTCAATTCACATTATTGATTCACATTATTGCAAAGTGTGATCCCCTATCGCTAAAATATTCGGGGCGAAACCTATTTCGGCGCGAATGGTCCCGGATTCCAAGCTCTCACGTTTCTTGTTTCAAAGACTCAATACGTTCTAACAATATAATTTATAATTTATAAAATAATGCAAACGAGAGTTAAATACAATATGTAACCATGATTAAAATGCTCTAACGTACTAACTTGATTTAAATATGCAGCCAAGCACCTTCAACCCTCGCCTATGCGAACGCCATTTTATTTTTTTAAGGTCATATCAAGAAAGGTTCCGAATGAATGACTTCCGGTTTAAATATAAATAAATATATACGAAACACGGTTTTCATATATTTTGGATTATTTTCGGCCCAACAACGACTTGTTTTAGAAAGAAGGGTTTATTTGTCACATTTAACAAAAACAAGAAGTTTAAGACTTACAAAATGTATTGGGTCCTAAAATTATTGGGTCTTCGACCCAATACTTTAGGTAGGACCCAATACTTTTAGAGAAGACCCAATAATTCGAGAATGAGGCTTAAGTTTGTCCCAATATGTAGGTAGTTATAAAACTATATATATAAATATAAATATAAATATAAATATATATATATATATATATATATATATATATATATATATATATATATATATATATATATATATATATATATATATATATATATATATATATATATATATATATATATATATATATATATATATATATATATATGTAATCGTGACCATAGGGCGAATAAATTGTCGAACAAAGCAGACTTAAGGCGACCGCGACCATTAAGGTGCCGGTGACTTAATTCTCGTAATTAATTACTAATGACCTATTTATGCAATCATATTGGATTTTTGTATGGACATACTGTATTACCTACACAAATATTTGAAACGGTATTAAGTTGGTTGTAAAGATAAATATATTTTTCTTTATTTTTGGAAAATATATTATCTATATGGTCGTCAAATCCATGCTTCGGGCGAAAAAATAAATATATCGTTTTTATTCTCTTAAACTAATAATATATCTAATGGGTTTAACCCGGTAAAGAATGCTTTTCTAACACTGCTTTTGCTAGTACTGTCTTTCCGGACATTCCCAGTACCTTTCGATTAAACAAATCCATTTATCAATGTTGAGGTGTCTTCAATTTTGCGTTGTGTAATTTTAACCGGAAAACGTTTCGCAGTGAATGCGCGTTGTTAGCAATTCAAAAAAGATTTAAGAAGCACAGCTCCTGATTGCTGATTTCGTTGAGCGATGTTTTATGTGTGCGTTTTATACTATTGTATTTAACAAAATTATTAAATGTAAACAATACATTGACCCCAGCAAGCAAAATATATGGGACCCATATGGGTCCCACATGGGTATTGCAACCGGGAACCATGTGGGACACATATGGGCAGCCCCTATGGGCTGAATATGGGTCCTATATGGTGCCCATATGGGCTGCCTATATGGGCAGCCCATATGGGTCCCATATTGGCTGCATATGGGTCCTATATGGGTTCAATATGGGCTGCATACGGGCAGTATTTGGGTCTATATATGATCCTTTTTTCATCCTATATGGTTGGTATACTGCAATATTCTGTAAGTCATACCTGTCAGAGGTAAACAAAACACGAACGTTATCGATAAGATACAGTTTTAATCAATCAAAAACATTTACAGCTGATCTTGTGATCTTCGCCACATAGAAAAAAATCTGTCGCCTCGTTTGTTTCACGATTTGGTGACTTTTTTTGATCGACAGAAAAACCCTTAGTATGTGACATTTTGTGAAATAACTTGGCTGCTTTATCAATTGCAATAACAATAAGTATGTTAATTGTGTGGCAATGTAATGTTTGTATGTCTTTTTAGTCTCAAGTATATAGTAGAAAGTGTTTCTCTATATGTGTGAGATTTTATTTACTGCTTATAAAAACTGCTGGGATTATTTATGAAAATTCCTCTATCTTAATTAGTTTTTGTTAAATTTTGGTCTATTTTAAAAAAAGCCTATATTCTGAGCGTAATTCAAAGGTAAATATTGGGGGAAAATTTCGGCCCCAAATAGGCCCTAAAATGACTGGCTTTGCACGCTCATCAATATAATTTTACCTTTGAACTTTTAGTGTGACCTTGACCTTGAACCATGGAATCTGGTTCTCGAAACTCAGCGTTACACCATGCTTAACACTTCCGCCAAGTTATTTGAAACGCCTTCCTTGCTGGACAAAATTATCATCCGGACAGGGTCTATCAGACTTTACGCTGACAATAGACCCTGCTCCCCCCACCCCTAGCAGGCATATTCGGGACAGTGTTGTTATGAAAGTACCATATCTAAGCTGTCATTTGGTGGTTGGCTGCACGATGGCTGTTGGTTATTTTTGATGCTACGTCATGTTAAAAATATGTTACCATTTTTTAAAAGATAGCAAATGGTAGAAGAACGCATAGCTAGGTTTATCTTGTACAATAAATTAATTTATAGGCCGTGTTTTCATTCGAACAGCGCAATACAAGTGATTTGTGAGATTCAAGTACACTATCAGTTATTTTTGCATTTTAGGTATCATATTTTATCATTTTTAGCTCGACTGTTCGAATAATAAGTGAGCTATCCTAATAGCGACGGTGTACATGTCTAAATTTTGTTTATATTTAAAAAAACATTAACTGCAAAACTACATAAGTTATTCACTGGAAACTTGGAATATATTGTGTCATCAACTCCAGCATCAGAAGCAACGTTTCCTATAACCCAGTTCACATAGATTTTCTGATTAAAGTTTATATTCAAAACTCTTATATCTGCAAAACTACACAAGTTATCAACTACAAAAGGTTTTCACTTGAAACATTAATTTGATGAAATAATTACCATAAAACAGTTTTGTATTTCAACAAATTTATACCCCTTCCACTCCCAAAATACGTACCAACTGAAATACTTTGAAAAGTATAGAGCGTTGTCCTCTGACAGCTCTTGTTTTACATAAAATGCATTTAACTTTGGTGATTGTATATGACGTTACCAAAAAATAAATGCAGAGAAATGTATGTTAAAAGAAACATTAATTTATTTTTTTAAATTTAAGATGATACTGTAAAAGTGTGTATATAATGTGTATACTATGTGCAGAAAAGATAAAATCATTACAAAAGAAACATGCACTAATTCCATGTTTTATTTATAGTGATTATATAATCCTTTTTACCAACTATTCAGCCACGCCTGGTTATTCAACCACCCAATATAATGGATTTTAATTATTATTTCTTATAAAACTTGTGTTAGTTATCTGTATTGAGAACATTCCATTACATAATTATTTTTTGTTGAATTGAAAATTTAGATTTTGTCTGAGGAAATTAATTTTTTTTTTTAGAAAATTTTCTAAAATTGCTACACACTTTGTGAATAACCCAAAACATAAATTTTCAAACAGCGTGTTAGTGTTTGTAAGTCTAATATAGAATACTGTTAATGAATAATATCAAAATTGTTCCAAAATTTTAGTGTTTTCCTATCAAAATGAAGACTGTCCGAAATTGTAGGAAACATCTAAAATAAATCCTAGATGCTAGGGTGCGTTGCTTGAAGTGTTCGGTAGCTAAGTGAATGGCTAATCTCTCAATTATCCGGCCGTTATTTTGTAGGTAAATAAGTACGACCTTGATCTTGGACCTAGGGACCTGATTCTTGCGCGCGACACACCATCTCATCATGCTTAACACTTCTGGCAAGTAATTTGAAAATATGTCCATGTCAGACAAAATTATCCTCCAGACAGAGTATTAATTCTTTTTTTTTTACCTTTGACCTTAAACTGTGACCTTGACCGTGGACCTAGCTTAAAGCGCGATACACTGTCTTATATCACTTCTACCAAGTTATTTGAAAATGCTGACTCTTAACATGAATTTTAACATGAATACATATATTTGACCTTTAAGTGTGACCTTGACCTTGGATCATGGTATCTGGTTCTTGCATGTGACATACCACCTCAGAATGTTTATCACTTCTGAAAAGTAATTCGAAGGGTTAGGGTTAACCCTCCTACCCTGCTGGACAAAATTATACACCGGACAAGGTCTATGGCTTATATTCGTATATTTGACCTTTGACTTTTAAGTGTGACCTTGACCTTTGACCTAGAGTTCTTGCACATGATTCGTTGTCTTACCATGCTTAGCACTTCTGCAAATTGGATGAACATTGCTGGATATAGAGAGCGGAAACAACTAAAAAGACCAATTTCAGATAATTCAAGGGCAATAACTCCACAAAACCTGGAGCGATTTGGCTGGTTATTAGACAATACCGCGCAATCTTTAATAGGGGGCATAAACATCAATTTTGGTGAAGATAAGATGAACATTGCTAAAACGGTCAGTTTTAGTTAAATAAAGGGCCATTACTCTGCGGTTCCTGTGGCAATTTAGATGATCATAAAACTTGTCTAAGATATTATAATCTCAGACATTTTATTCAAGTTTGGTTAAGATCAGACCGGAAACAGCTAAAAAAGTTAATTCTAGATAATCAAAGGGCCATAAATCTACAGTTACTTGAACGATTTGGTTGATTATCCAACTTCACCGTGGTCACAAAGATTTCCACTAAGTTTGATGAAGATCAGATGACACTTGTTGGACTTGAGAGTGAAAGAGTGGAAACGGCTTAAAGGGCCAAAATCAAATAATTCAAGGACCGTAACTCGAGTGCGATTTAGCTGATTATTGCGCTTTGCAAAGAACTTGACTGAGATATTTAATAACAAACATTTTCATAAAGTTTGGCTGATTATCACACTTGGCCTAGATATTATGCCCACAAACATGTTCATGAAGTTTGGTGAAGATAAGATGAAAATTGTTGGACTAATTGAGCGGAAACGAATATTAATACCAACCAACCAACATTAGCAAACCAATATACCCTGCCATCTTTGATGTGGGGCATAGTTAATAGCTTGATTATTAACAAGACCTGTCACAGGACAGCGCACTCGATATGTTTGTACTGTTGCACGCAAACCTTAACCTGAACGTTTTACGTACAAAATGAGGCAAATTTTTGCTAAATTGCAGGTCAGAGTTAACGACCTTGGTCAATGACCTTACATAATGACCCTGAAGACATGTGTGAAGTTTCAGTTGAATATCTGTAGTAGATAAAGAAATATGGAGTTGTTGCACGCAAACTTTAACCTGAATTTCTAACTACGAAAAGGGGCATAATTCTACTAAATTTCAGGTCACATATATATATTTTTACACCTACCCTTTAAAAGTAAGTCCGATCAGTTTAAGAACCTACTGTGTACTGACATAATTATAGACATTGACATTGAAAGTGTAATTGTGCAGTTTAGCTTGCAAAAAGGACAGAAAATAAGACTGTGTTTGTTTCAGCTCTACTTGAGAGTAAAATGTTCGAAGTAAAGAAATCTTTTGTCAGTTATCCTAACATGCAGATCTTCATTACTTCATAAGTACAATGTATCTAGTAATGCTCATAATACACCATATTCACATTTTTTTCAAAATCCTATAGTAGGGTGGGGTCTGGGGGGTCTGCATAACTGAAACAATATTGCGAATCCACATGAATATATAGATAGCTACGACCCTGAAATTGCGTCAACTGTGCGCTCCCCCGAAACTTTTCAAGGGGCATTTAACAATGCAAATTTGGCCACTGTGCAACCGTTCAAACGGATAAACTTACGTTTTACATGGCTAATGCACTCCCAGCTGAGCTAAATGTCTTTAATTCAATTCATGAGGTGAATTACACACTCGCGGCAATTGTTGTTATTGTGACTTGTGGGTTCTTTGAGGAAATTACTTGTTCCCCTCCCCCCCCCAAAAAAAACCCCCTGCTGTGCAGACAATGAAGGACTTAAACATAGGGCATTTGTTTTTGCAAAACCAATGTGCTTTTCGTCTATCATAACCATGTTTTTTAACTATTAGTATATCAAAGCAATTCACAAATTCTATTTCATCAATGAAAATTACAACAATTTCTCATCTAACACAATGGTTAATGTGTTGTGTCACCTTGGCACCCATTTATTCGGCAGTCATACCGGGAAGATATCGTGTGTCTGTAAGATTAATCATGACATGATCACAATCTTAAAATGTAATAACGAAGCCTAAGTTGTTCATTTCCAACATTTGTGTCATTTTATACCACCCTGGTTTGATTAAACTAGCCAAATCCTGCTTCAACATGATAAACATGTCATTTTATACTTAAAGGGACTATGTCAACACAAAATGATCCCTTTCAGCAATTTAAATGTTTTTATGTTACAGAAATCAGCAATATAAAGGCGTATACAATATATAACGTTTGAGTAATTTATTACATTATAAGAATTTTGAATTAAAAAAAAAACATAAAGAAAAACAACCTGAGTGGGTATCGAATTACACCCAAGGAACATTTCTGTGAAATTATTTGGAAACCCAACCAGTGGTTTCTGTCAAGAAAATTTGCAAAGTTTTCAATATAGTCATATAAATAAAAATAGTCCCTGGCTTCCATGTTTATCAACGGAGCGGAACACTTTGGGCAACTTTCATAGATGTGTGGAGTTTACCATGTCTATTTATATTACGTAAGTAAGTACTTCTTTTAATAAAATTATATTAAATGTTGAGAGAAAGTTGTGTCCAGATTGCATATTAAGAGAGAACTAAAACTAACATATTTGTTTACTGCACAGTAAAAAAAAACATACCACATGTACTGTATATGCCCATGGGCGCATATGCGGTTCTTATTGTCCCAAGTCAAAACTGAATGTACCCGTTGCTGTAGGATAAACAACCAAATAAATACTTTTTACAAACAACAATGGTGAATTAAATAAACAAAAAAAAACATTTGCCCAAACACTGACCAATAGATAATTTACCTGCTTTTAAAATAACACCTTTAAGATACATCAACCCAGTTTCAGAAACGAACCTGATATTATGAAACTAATGGTTGAAGAAAAATCAGACTGTTTAAGAATAGATGATATCAAAATGCGGTTTAAAATGCAAAGCACTTAAACCGGATAGTTTTCTTTCATGCCCCAATGAAAACACCGATCTCAATTTTCGCAATAAAATGTGAAATGTTTGACTTTATGGACGAAATAGGTATCATTTTACCCACCTTTGACATATATGCAGTCGGAAAATGTGGTCCATCATACCTATTTACATTGTTACTGAATACATGAATAAAGAAAGGAAAATAACGTAGAAAATTTGAAAAAGCTAGTCAGTTGATACATTTGAGGTATATATTTGAGAACAATTCTTCGGGATTTGTCATGGACTTATTTCAATTTAATACTGCTTGTGTAGCATCAAATGTCACCAAAAACTCCAGACATTAACATAATTATTATACTTACTAGTATTACAATATATCTAAAGTAATATAGTACCAAAAGATGTAATCGGAGCAGGATGTGCTTCAAAAAATGATTGTGCTTCAAAAAATGATTGTTCAGACAAACAGCAGACACCTACACCTGTTGGGGTGTAACAATATCACTGACTCGCATTTTCTACAAGCTGTAAGCGCTACACTTCGACATAATGCTGGAAATATGACACGATCAACAATACAGAATCAAACTTGAGGTAAAAACTGCAGAAAACAACTAAATGCTGGAAATGACAGAAATCGTACACACAATACCGTTAGCTATACAGACACTATTATGCTATCCATAATACGGAAAATGAATCATTATTACTTTCAATTAAACGTTATTTGTTCACAGACGATGCGTGTCCTGCAACCCAACATAATACTTCTAAAAAGACAATCAGAGCACCCGAAAGGAATGTCTATTCGGCGAACACATGTAAAACGCTCACGGTCGCGTGGTTAAAATATTCCAAATGAACAGTTCGGTTGCAATTGTTATATGGTAATGGAGAACAAGCCAACACAAGTCAATTATTTAAAGATAATAACATTTGGTATTTTAATATTCGAGGTCCCCTAAGTCTATAGATATATCAAATATACATTTTATATTTTTAGAACTCTATAAATACACTTCATCAAATACACGCGTGAAAAAGAAATAAATATAATTAGATTGTTGAGAAAAATATGTACATATTAAAATTATATTATCTAGTTTTTCCACTTATATTTTCATAACGGTTTATTCATTGAATGCAAACTCATATTTATGTATCGCAGTCTAATTAAGAAAGCAAACCGGAAGAACGTGTTTTTCCGCATCAAGTCCCTTTCTCCCAAGTATCGAAACGAAGTCGAATAGAATTAAGGCCTAAAGGATCAATTCAAATTTTCACCAATGAAGAGTCAAAATTAGAAAAAAACATTTATTTTCCTGCTAATGTACAAGTTTAAATTGTGTTAAAAGTGCAGTTTTATTTGAGACGTAGTTATTTTAAAGAAGTTAGAAAATAATTTCGCCATAGTACTGGTTTTTAATACACTTCGCCCTATGGTCACGATTACATATATATATATATATATATATATATGGTTATGTGTATATAGGCGCAGCTTTGTTACTTGTTACAACAGTTTACAATTAACGTAACGTCGACGTCAACACGGACATATTAAGCATATTTTTGTATGCTGACGTAAACAAATGAAAGCCAAACATCCTTTTTTTTCGGCGAAAAACGTGTTATTAGTATAACAAGCAACAAATAGAGATTACGTAACAAATAAGTTGAAATGGCAGGTGGTTTGGTGATATGATGTTTGATTTTCAGTTTAACAGTTGTTTATTAACTTATTGACTTTTTCGTCACATTTTTTGTCATTTCCTCATTCTATTTAACCGTTCTATTTAAGCCCATTTGAGCCGAACATGATAAACTGGACATCGTTGCCTGTACATTATTTGCAAACACCGTGCCCTTTGACGATAAGAAAATAGTCCATGATGTTATAGAACTGTTATTGATCAAACAAACTTTTTTTTACAAGAATGTTATTGCTTTGAATGTTTAAAGTTTTGATGTTGATTATATGATGCTACATCTTTAGATCTTTTTAACAAAAAGTAATATAGTTGATATTTGTTTTTGCTTTCATTTCATCGTACCTCAGAAAGTCGCTTATCTGCTACTCTGGTTTACATCCAACCATTGAGTAATTAAATGGTAATGATTTGAATAAGTATTATTTCTCTATATGTCTTTTTAATTTGAATTGCATTGCAACGAGGTTATATTTATTTACGCTTAAATGTATTATAAATAAATCTGTACCAAGTGTGAGGTTCGAGCGCCCGTAAATCGGTTTAAACCCCCTGAGCTTTGCATTGACCGTTCAAAGGCGGCGACCCCACATTTTATTCCTGTTTGTATGTTGTGTTTGTTTCGTGTTTTAAAATTATACTTGTGTTTTTTTTGTGCAATTTGGTCCCTTGCCGTAAATAAAGGACCCTGTGCTACAAATAAGAGTTTTCTCCTGCTGCCGCAGCTGGAGTTTCACTTTGTTTACATTTTTATAACATGGCAACAATCATTATTTTTGCAATAATTGTTGAAAATAACAAAAAATGTTGCACTTGAGTTTCCGTCACTCATATTCATATTCCGATCTTTAAATAGCGATCAGATAAACATGATATAAAATATCGATAGTATATAGCTCAAGTTTATACGACGGGTTGGTATCGATTTACTTATGGTAATAGGATAAAATAAGACAATGCTACTCATTGCTACATCAATAAAAAAGTACAATATATTTAACAACGTTGTTTTAAAGCCGGAAAACATTTTGTCATCCATGAAGTCTGTTTATCAAACACAGAATTTGTATACATATACATATCAGTGTTGTTCCATGCCAAACTGCTCGAGTAGGAAAACATGTACAGATGTTTATAAAGACATCTAGCATGATACAAAATCGACAAATTCATGTTACGCGTGTTACCGAAATACTGAATTACAACCGAAATACCAGAATATCCGTCGTATTTACCATTCAGTCGTTTACAAATACTTCTTTATTAGGACGCCTTATTTATTTATTTTTGTTATAAAATAATATTATTATTCTGAAACTATTACACTACGTTGATATTTACCCACCAATCAAAACCCAGAATTATTTGCGTATGCTATTTTAAACGATCGACCATTTTGGCATAATGTACATGTCTCCACATATTTTAGTAAGTGCATACATGCGTCTATTGGTAACAAAACAGCACCCATAATATTATACATTTCCGACCATGAAAAGTAATAGCGACTTACTCACTCTGTCGATGCTCATAATTTAGTTTAATTCATAAACAATTCATTTTAAATGAATATCTGTTAAAATATGTATATGTCTTGAAATCAGACGAGCGACAGTTCTGACTGACAATTCACACAAAAATGCTGTACTCAAAATTTGTATCCACTTTTACTGTTCAAATATCATTAACACAAATTTTAAATAGTCTGTGAATGTCATGTAAAACGAGTAGTTTGCTCGAAATGAGCGCGAAAAGTCTAACCATTACAACGTCACGTCCTACTCATGGAAAGGGTGCGTATACTGACAATTGGCTCTTCTCGATATATAGACGAGTCGACTGGGAATGAAAACTGCCTAGTGAAAAGGACATTGAAATCTTTACTTTTGAATAAAAGTTTCTAAGTGCAAAACAACAAACTCAGTCCATCTGTTTCAAGAAAGATATTCAGTTGTACCTATCATTGAAACCATTGAAAACATATTTGCTATTGGTTTATACAAACGAGACCTATGTGTGAAGTAAATATTCAATTACTAGTTAATAAAATATGATTTTATTTTTGAAACTATTATACCATACTAGCCGTCGAGTCGAAAGGTTCACAAAAAAATCTGTCTTTTTCAGAAATATGTTGCAGTAATAACAGTTGCTTATGTCTCTTTTATAGATGATTGAACAATTCGCTAGCTCTCTGTGATTAATACATTTCTTTTTATTATAAGTCCATCATAACTCCCAAATGCATGTCTCAATACTTAGGTGCTTATACTTTTGATGCAGTGAAGATGTATCGTGTATAGCATGTAATTATATTTTATACACATGAATTGAATCATGACACTCAAGATTTTAAGCTGAAAATAATATACAATATTACATTGTACTGAAATTGTTTTCGTATGTACTGTGCATAATCATAACAAAACATTTTTAAGATTTGCATTTATCAGCTTATAGTTATAAATAATGTCCGAAACATTTAAGAAATGTGTCAGTCATGACAATCACATTATTTCCATGTACTAACCGTTTATATCATTCGGCTATTGTATGTGTACCTAACTTACTGGTGGCCCAATTTACACCTAAGAACTTAAGATAAATAAAACATGTGTAGCACTTGGCATGGATGAGTAATATAAATAAAATATTAGTGGCGACATTTACAATGTTATATTGAAAAAGTCCATCGGCTGGAATTCGAAATATTTCAGATTGTGTAACATGTTTTTCGGTACAATGCTTTATTGGATTTTGAAACTTCATTAAACAAACATGGTGACATACACATTATTTCTCGGGCCTTAGAGCACATGACCATATCCACACACAATATTATTATTATTATTATTATTATTATTATGATGATGATGATGATTATTATTATTATTATTATTATTGTTATTATTAATTATTATTATTATTAAGCTGCAAAGCCGGGCACCTGCCCAAATTTTCCATCCGTATTCGGCGGCCTCTGCATTGCCCTTTGCGGCTCAGACTCGAAGACCTTAAGTGTTGTATGGTCGGGTGTTTGCGCGTATGTATGAGTCCTGAAGGTATCTACACGACGTCGGGAAACAGAATCAAACATTGGGAAAGATCTAGAGTGAAAGAACTCCTTTTTGACCCCATCCCTGCTGCCCCTCTAGGCTGTTCAAAAAACAGAAATGTTGAATATCTTTTGAAAACGAATATGTTTTAGCAAATATTCAATGATCGGATAGATTAAACGTAAAACCTTAATTAGAAGTATTAGACAGGAAAACCCTGGATTAAGCAAATAATTAGAAAATGTCAACAACCTGGTCCAGCTTTTCCACCCTGCTCCGTTTGGGCAGCACACTGTACCTTTTTCGATCCTAGATCTTTCCGTAACAATCAGTTAAAGTCATTAGATATACTTAAATTAAAAATAATACAGTTGTTATTTTAACTAAATTAATATTATGTTAGATGTAAAATATACCAGATCGTGTATTGTATTTATTTAATTCGATTGTCGGTAAAACTGTATTAATAGTAAATGAATAGTACTGTTTTTGCTATTGAAATGCGTAGACGTTTACACTGCTTTATGCGATCGTTGATAAAAACAGTCACAAAACAACAACACACAAAAATACTGCAGCTTGAAATAGTTTATAGTAATATAGTATAATCAGACCCCTATTTATTTAGATACTACTTAAAATTATAGAATGTTTGGTAACATACTCATAACTGCTCCTCGTGTTGGTTTAAATTTACTGAACAAAGATATAATACTACTCGTTATACACAATTTACAGTTAAAGGCAGTACATGCACATACAAGGGCAAAGTTTATGCAGACGGTTCCAGCTTCAAAGACGATTGCAATACGTGTAGCTGTTCAGGTGGATACGTTTCATGTACCGAAATCGGTTGCCTTGGTAAATAGTAATTTCTACATATTGCTAAGCACATTTGGCCCACTCGTGGAATTCAATTGATCGTACTTGCTTTACTTTACATCGAATCGATTAAAAACAACACCATTTTCAATTTTCAAGAAATATTATTGTTCACAATATAATGGTATAACCCGGCGGCGCCGTACACAATATACGTTCAATAATGTAAAAACGTTTCAAGGAAAACTACACTGTGCAGGCAGTTCGAGATCCGAAAATGAGTAGGGTGCAGCTCCCTGTTATTTTGCTTTGAATCCTTCTCTACCATATTATATATGTGGCGGGGAAAAATCAATGAACGTAAGAATGATTGTAATGAAGGTGCTAGTTCATATATCATATATGAATCTTTGTCATGATATTATAACAACTAAATGAACCTACATGAAGGTTGGCAAACCGGACAGCATCTCCCTAGCGGGATGTACATGTCCGCACAGTCAAGAACCGGACATATCACAGCACAGTCCCGGGGTGTACTGGTCCGCACAGTCAAGGACCAGGCATATCACAGCACAGTCCCGGGGTGTACTGGTCCGCACAGTCAAGGACCAGGCATATCACAGCACAGTCCCGGGGTGTACTGGTCCGCACAGTCAAGGACCAGGTATATCACAGCACAGTCCCGGGGTGTACTGGTCCGCACAGTCAAGGACCGGACATATCACAGCACAGTCCCGGGGTGTACTGGTCCGCACAGGACCGGACATACCATAGCGCAGTCCAGGGGACAGGGCGTTACCCTCTCTATCACCATTACATGAACAATACAGCAAGAGGCTTACACATCACGTACGCAGCTAGACTGAAAAAAAAGTAATTATTCTGTTATCTCAAACAATACAAAAACTATTTTATTTTAATTATTTGTAGCAGAAAATGTTGATGACAAGCGTGAATATCATAGATCATTTATAAAAATTCTCACTTATTAAAGCGTATTCACATTGTAAAAGATCCAATCAAAATTACTCACTGACAAGAAATATATTTCGTCAACAAACGGTCGTGCGCTTTTGGTTGTCATACCGGATCTTAGCCATTTGCAGACATCAGCGGTAAAAATGTTGATAATTAACAACATGGTTTGCATAAATTAATTGTCGTTGGATTAAGTTGTTGTATACTTGAGCTTCCTTCTCATGGTACAAGGTTCTATTTCGACACTCTTTAATACAAAAAAATTAATATATGTTTATACTATACGAGCAGTTATTATATTTTGTAAGGGTAAATAGAAATGTTTTTAATACTAACTTTCAGCTGGGACGTCTGAAACTAAAAATTGAAAGTTTAATTTAAAGATAGCAATCATGTAAATCCTGCACAATGAGCCAAGAAACACGTAAAAGCATATTGTCATAATTAAATGATATTTCAACTATTTGAATGTAACCATTTTAACCCTACGGAACTAAAAGAACTACTCTGTGTTGTATGTATTATAATTTGTTCATACCGAATGCTATTGATGAATTGTCACATATAATCCATCTCCCTACTATATTCAATTGTAAATACACTTTGTATTTGTTTTTGATGGGACTATTTGTAATTTGGGTAAGTTTGGATTAACTGAAACAATTTCTACCAAACCATACATATTTCCGATGTGCGTCATATACCCATCTTAAAGCCCCATTTCATAAATATTTACTAAAAATGAACTTTTGTACAAATCGTTTCTAATGAACATCTTACCGACCAAATGCACAACAACCGCATTGAAATCGGTAAAATGATAACGTTGCTAACATTGTTTCGCATATATTCTGTAGGCGATAGCTGGTGGTGCCTCTGGAGCAAATCTGCATGTACAATTTACTACACACTGTGTATATTCCATTCGTACCAAGCGGTTTCGAACCTAGACATTGTAAAATGCGTGTCGTTAATAAGTAACACTTTTCAGTCGAATAAACGGCATTTTGGTCGGTAAGATGTTCGTAAGAAACGATTTCTGCAAAATTTATTTTAGTAAATATTTATGGACTGTGCCTTACACAGGTGCTAATACATATAATAACATTGTTCAGGCCCGGCTAGTTCAGTTTGTAGAGCGCTGGACTGTTAACCTGGGTTTGTGGGTTCACTCCCCAGCCCGTCCACATAACTTGTGGGGGGATTGGAAATACTTTCATGAAATACTTTCAATGGCCATTTTCTCCATACCTCTGATTCCAGTAGGGCAGTTGTCAGCTACTGGCATAAGTATGAGCACTCGGTACTGGAAAAAACCGATTAGATCGGCTAAGCTTGCCCAGGGCTCGTATTCACAACTTATTCTACCTTGGTAGTCATTATCTCTAATTAAATCAGTCATTATATAGAACGATTTGTTAATGGCATAAGAAACATTGGTACCCAGTACGCAAACGCAGAAGTATTTTTTTCTTGAGTCTAAGTCATTGCTTTATTCTTAAGTCTAAGAATGGGTTGGTCAATACCGGCCCTGGAAAGGTGTGAGTAGGTGAAATGACCGCCGTTATATGACTGAAAACTGTTGAATAGGGCGAACAAATCTAAACAAACAAACAAACAGGCTGAATGTTGTCATTGTCAACTTAATATTGGCTCGAAAGCACTTCAACAAGAGAATGGGTTACTTAACGTTTACTTAACGTACCTGACGCATAATCATGTGTTTAATACACTATTAGGTGGACAACGTTAACATCAATTGACATGGATAATACCCCAGCCAGCAAGCATATATCGGATAGATATCGGTATATCGCTATCGCATTGACAAAACGACCCGATATCTATCCGTTATCGCTAGAAAGCATGTACCTACTGTACATATCGGATAGATATCGGCCAGTTGTCGGCTATCGATATAATAGTTCTATATCTATCCGTTATCTATCCGATATAGTTTTGGTGAAAAATAAAAAAGTAGATGTATGCATTAAGTGTGTGTGATATATGTTAAACAAATCCATATATGAGTGGCATTTCATCAATATGTGTTACGTTGTCGTCATTTTAAGTAACGATGTCGGATCGATGTAGGGCCGATATCGTTCATGGCAAGCAGTAATTTCTCTTTATTTTCATAAAATTATGTATGTGTATCAATCCGGCAATACTAAAGAGTATTTAACTGAAATGAATGTGCGTTCTATGACTTCACAAATCTTATTTGAAATAGCTTCGAAATTATTTTCGTCGAACAAAATCGTTTTCGGTTGGCGCAAAATTCTTGTTTGTTTAAACTTGAACCGTTAATCTCCAGAAAGGAAAAGTAACATTAAAATGTCAAGTTTCCTCTTCAACGCAGCAAAAACAACAAGAAGTAAGTACTTATGACTATTTGTGTTTCTTTATATCAGCTATTCAAAGTCCTGCAGGCGTAGAAAAATCCAGGTTATTGAAATCTAACGTATTTTTCGCGAGTGTTGTTTATTATTATTACGATACTGTTTTGTCATATCTACGAATGTAAGTATTTACAGCGAGATAAGTTATATTTTTTACATGTTACAGGTTCAATATACTTCAAATATTTGTATTTTAAAGGCTTACAGTTTAAATTTATTTTAATTTAACAGTACTGTATACATTGTATTAAAAGGGACTTGTTCACATATTTTTATTTTTTTTGTAGTATGCCATTCATTGTCTTAACTTAACAGATTTAAGCATCGAAACTAAAAAGCTCAAGTATAATGACGAGAAAAAAAAGAAAAGAAAAAACTTGCTCCCACCGGGGTTCGAGCCTCCGACCTCTAGATCAAAAGATTATCGCCTAAACCACTCGGCCATTTCAACTTTTATATATGCGGATGCATTATATATTTAATATATGATGATATTATTTATGTAAGCGATCAATTTGTTGTCAGCAATTCTAACAAAAACAACAGAAACACTCCAACTTATTCCATCGTTTAGCGTTACAAACGCTTTATGATTTTATAAATTTCCACTGATGATTACTCATTAACAAAACGGTATTTACAGTATGTCCTTTGTGTTATTTCGCTCCTTTATATATGCTTTTCTTTCATTCTGGGAATCTGTGACAAAAAGTTGGAAAATTGTCAGTTGGCCAATCTGTGAACTGGTCCCTTTAAATAAATGAATACACTAAACTAATGAACCCACAAAATTAAAACAAATTATACTGAAAGCAATTTTGTTTTCAGACGAATTACATGCTTCGCAATGGTGGCTCTTGGGCCTCTTTGGATGACAATAAGGTCTTGGACTTGATAACGTTCATCACTGACAACCCGGCTGCATATCAATATAAACAGAATCATCTAATTTGAATTTGTCATTTGGAAAGATGAAGGTAATCAAATATACATTGGATGTAGTAATACTTGGTCAGAACATGCATTTCACTTCTGTTGATGTGATCAAGTTAGTAACACATTGTTTAAGCAGTTTCTGCATAACACCATTGCAGAGATCAAGTACAATTTCTCCAACTCTGATTTAATAATTATTATTATGACTCAACATTTTCTGTGGAATAATTTTTACAGTTATGTAAAATTGGAGTGTATAGTAAAACATGTATTGCATTTCTTTATATGACTACAAGTATCAATGAACTACTTTCTGTGATCTAAATTTTAATTTAAGCTGCCAGTGACATACATGGTCTGCTTTGAACAACAGCATTATCATTAACGGGTGGAATGCTGCATCAAACACTTGCTAAGGAATTTGACTGAGATTAAGAACAGTGGATAAAAACATTCTACTACTCATTACTATTATGAAGACTTCTAAAGTAAACACTCTTAAATGTGTGATAGGGACTGGAAAGTTCCAATTTATGAAGTTATTTTTAATTACTATAACAACAATTCTTAATAACAAGTGTACTATGTAGTTTATTAAAAAAAAAAAATTAATGACACACACTGTTTAGTGTTAATTAATTGTTTTACATTTTTCATGTTTTTGTGAAGACATGCAAAGGTCTTAGAATTCTGATTCTTTTTAAAGATTTGATGCAACCTATATATGATGCTAACAAATTACATGTAATTAATATATATAATCTTAACAGAACCATAGTCTTGTTTTATTTGCAAAATTAAATGTAAAAAATTTGTGAGGATAACAAAGAAACCATATCATCAAGGATGCTTTTGGAAGCATAATATTTTCAAATATGTGTTGTTTTTTTGTATTTCAGTGTGTTTACACTATTTACTGGAATTGTCTTTGATTTTGTTTTAATTTCCAGTTTGGATTCGAAATAGATTTCCATTTGTTTATATGGTTTTTAAATATTTAGTTTCATCTAAATTAAGGTCATTGAAATATGGAAATTTCAATTTGATACTAAATGTCTAATACAATTAATTGTCGGTTAAGTATTGCTGAATTATTAACTTTTTCAATTTTGTTGCACAGGTTTTATAGCATGTAATATGGTGCATGATGCTAATATTCATAAATAACTTGCATGGTGATACAAAGCATTTGTAACTGTTTTCATTGGCAATTCAACTTACAATAAATGATTGCATTTCTAAGCTTTTGTTTGGTTACTGTCACATCACTGACATGTTGTAAGTGACATTTTATACAAACCTATAAGATTTCAATGTGACATGTCCTTTAATGTTTTAAATATTAATTACAAATAAAGACGTTGAAAGATCATATAAACCTTTGTTTAAATAAATAGTGTATACATTTCCTTGAAGATTTTCTATTGCTTCTGTTATATTTCTCACAGCTTTTTGGGATTGTTTTATTATAATTTGGTTCTCCAACGTATGAAATGTTTTGAGAAGATATAATTAGATGTAGTTATTTAAAATGAAGATATTTACACTTTCTTGAGTGTTGTTCCAAACTGCACATCATTTTGAAATTTAGCATTAAAATAAACAAGTGTGGTTATCAATTCCAAAGATATTGACAACATCGTCGAATAGATATCGCACGAATGTAGGCTTGCTTGGTGGAACGATAGTTGGCCCAATGTTTATCCGATATACGTCCGATAAACAATGCTCCGACATCTATCCGATCAAATGCCGATGGGCAAAACGTTGATCGGATAGATATCGCGAGCGATATCTTTCCGAGATATTTAAAACATATCGGATAGATGTCGGACCGATGTAGGCTCGCTTTCTGGGACGATGTTGGCCCCATGTCTATCCGATATGTATCCGATAAGCAATGCTTCGATGACGGCCCGATCAAATGCCGATGGGCAAAACGTTGATCGGATAGATATCGCAAGCGATAACTATCCGAGATATTTAAAACATATCGGATAGATATCGGACCGATGTAGGCTTGCTTTCTGGCACGATATTGGACCGATGTCTATCCGATATGTATCCGATATGTAATGCTTCGATGACGGCCCGATCAAATGGCGATGGGCAAAACGTTGATCGGATAGATATCGCGAGCAATATCTATCCGAGATAATTAAAACATATCGGATAGATGTCGGACCGATCTAGGCTCGCTTTCTGGGACGATATTGGCCCGATGTCTATCCGATATGTATCCGATATGCAATGCTTCGATGACGGCCCGATCAAATGCCGATGGGCAAAAGGTTGATCGGATAGATATCGCGAGCGATATCTATCCGATATTCAGAACATATCGGATAGATATCGGACCACTGTAGGCTTGCTGGCTGGGACACTGTTATTCTGAGCGTTTTTGTCAGATATATAGGATTTGACAAGAGTTTGTCATGTCATACCCTATTTATTAAACGAGTTCAGGAATTGTGTTATTAAGGTATAATGCCTCTAATGGGACTTTCTTAAACCTTGACATTCGTATTATCTTTAGTCATTAAATGTATTATATGACTAAACAAAATCTAACCACACGTTTTGACAAAAATGCGAGTTTTGTTATCACCCCTCATTTTTCTATTTCAACCTGAATTTTCTATGGGATACACTTACAACAAGAGCTGTCAGAGGACAGCGCGCTCGACTATTCAAAGTATTTCAGTTGGTACATATTTAGAATAGTGAAAGGGGCATACATTTGTAAAAATACAATATTTTTAAGTGAAGCCTTGTATAGTTTATAAATTTTTGGAACAAAAACTTTAAAGTCTATGTAAAAAGTGGGCTAACTCTGTCAAAATACAAAACAGAGTTATGGTTAATATTGCCCCGGATACTAGAGTTGATGACACAGGTTAGTTCCAAGTTTAAAGTGAATAACTTATGTAGTTTTAAAGTTACCAAACTTTTGGATATAAACTTTAAACAGAAAATCTAAGTGAAAAGGGGGCATAACTCTGTCGAGTATATATAAATAGAGTTATGGGTAATGTTACCCCTGGTACTAGAGTTGATGATAAAGATTAATTCCAAGTTTCAAGTGAATAACTTATGTTGTTTTGAAGTTACAAAACTTTTGGATATAAACTTTAACAAGAAAATATATGTTAAAAAGGGACATTATTTTATCAAAATACAAAATAAAGTTATGGGCAATGTTCACCCTGATACTGGCGTTGATGACAAACGTATTTTCCAAGTTTCAAGTGAATAGCTTTTGTAGTATTGAAGTTACACAACTTTTGAATATTAACTTTAACCAGAAAATCTATGTGACAAAGGGGCATAACTCTGTCAAATACAAAACAGAGTTATGGATAATGTTGCCCTTGATACTGGAGTTGATGACAAAGGTTAGGTCCAAGTTTCAAGTGAATAACTTATGTAGTTTTGAAGTTACAAAACTTTTGATTATAAAGTTTAACCAGAAAATGTAAGTGAAAAAGGGGCATAAATCTGTCAAAATACAAAAGAGAGTTATGGAGAATGTTGCCCCTGACACTGCAGTTGATGACAAATTTAAGTTCCAAGTTTTCAGTGAATAACTTATGTAGTTTTGAAGTTACAAAACTTTTGAATATAAACTTTAACCAGAAAATCTATGTGAAAAAGGGACATAACTCTGTCAAAATACAAAACAGAGTTATACGGAATGTTGCCCTTGATACTGGAGTTGATGACAAAGGTTAGTTACAAGTTTCAAATGAATAACTTTAAAGTTACAAAACTTTTTAATATAAACTTTAAACAGAAAATCTAAGTGAAAAAGGGGCATAACTCTGTCAAAATACAAAATAGAGTTATGGGGAATATTGCCCCTGACACTGGAGTTGATGACGAAGGTATATTCCAAGTTTCAAGTGAATAACTTATATAGTTTTGAAGTTACAAGACTTTTGAATAAAAACTTTAACCAAATTGATGCGGAAGCGGACGCCGACGCCGGGGGTAGAGGGAAAGCTCACCTATTCTTCGAATAGTCGAGCTAAAAATGACTGACATATTGTCAAAATGTATTTTATTTATTCCTGAATAGCTTTATTTGATACAAAAAAATGTATGTATTGAAAAAGTAATTAAAAAAAAAAACGTAAGTACTTAAGTAGAACAAATATTCTTATGACCTTAAATATGACTACGCATATGGTAAAAAACAACAGATTTCATAACAGTAAAAAACGCCAAACACCAATTCCCTTCGTTTTTTTAACTTTATTTCATAGTATGCCAAAATCAGTAAAACCAAAATATAAAATAACCTTATCAGAGAGGGAAAAGGTGTAACTTGACATAGGTTCACCACAACAATCTCAAGGTTAATCATTTGGAATGAAGCAATCCTATGTTATAAAAATTGAAAAATATTAAAAGCAAATAATAAAAAGCAAATATTTTTGTGTTAAACAAAACTTTTATTTCTTCTAATTATAATCTAATAGCATTATTAAATGCATTCTTGTTGCATTAATGTTCAAGAAATGGTGCCTTGTGTAAATAAAAAAACAACTAGCTGAGGTTCACATATCCATGGTTACCAAATATAGAAAAATAAGATAAATTTTTTATAACTTGACATTTTCATTACATTAGGTTAACAAGAGTTTTAAAAAAGACTGACAAATCTTCTTGAAGCTTGTGACTCTTGGTAAACTGTCACTGTTTTTGGATAAGAAGGTGTCTCTTAGACCATCCTCACCAGTTCGCCGATACATAACTTTCAGATGATTTGTAGAGCGGTAGATCTCGTCAAAATTCCTCAGTGGAACATCAACGTTTACACAATGGACAATATTTTAAATTATCCAACGGAACACCAAACTCAATCACGCGATGTCTCGCTCTCCACACATCTCGACTGACACCTTTACCAAGCTTTACATGTGAATGAATGCTATTACACAGCGATGAGCACGGATCTCACTCCCGCAGATATGTTTTTATATACGAATAATTATGTTCAATTATAATACTTCTTGGACGTGTATTTATAAGTATTTTAAGTTTAGTGTTATGAAATACACCAGACATATCGCGAAAGCGTCATGACTGAATGTAAACAGAAATTCCCAACAATGACGTCATTTGAAGGTATTCCCCATGCCAGTGAACCTTGTTTTTGTTCAAACTACATTTGTGCTTCTTCTTTAAACACCAATGAGCATTTATTTTACACATTTAATTGAAAACAACTCAAAATTTAAAAAGTAATGTTTATTTTGCGAAAATTATGTTTGTTTCGGATAAGATCGATTAGATTTACGGTTAGTGGCGAATGGGCCGAAGTAAACCGATATATTCCGAGTATTTCCGAAGTCATTAGGACGTTTCTACCTTAAGCGAGACTTAGCCGAGCTTACTAACGAAAAACAACTTCTAATTTTACCAAAACATGCTGATAAATTCTAAATATTGTGTAATGACGCGACGTCATTTCATGTCGACGACGTCATTTCACCAAAATAACGACATGCGATTGGTCAATCAAAGAATATGTAGCCAATGAATACGCTCAGAATGTTAACTTACACATATGTAAGATAAAAATATCGTAATGGTTGTATTACACGGAAAACAAGGTATATCATGCGGTAAAAATAAGTTCATGACATTGTACAGATGATATAGTTATACTCAATCAACATTTATTCACTAGTGAAAAATCCAAAGCAAACGTACGGGTGTCTAACTAAAACAGACGCATATACTTTAATTCATTAATTTATCAATATTTAGTAAATACATGTACACTGACATCGTTATATTTATCTGGTTATTTAAAAAGTACACATGCATTTGGTGAATATAAACCTCATGTATAACATATAATAGGCATTTAAGTTCGCCAAAACAACACACATATAGATTTAGATTACACTGTTGAATACAAAGCGTTTACATCGCCCGATTAACGACTACGTGCTAGTTAACATAAATACATGTTTGGAGAATTATTTATATTAGTTTCGAAGCTTGTAAAGACCACCATGATATTTACATTGAATTTAAGTTTGACAATAAACAAAATAACAAGTGTTCATGAATTGTGTTGTAATTAACATTAACTTTTATAGTATCATTTTGTAATTTCCTTATTCCTTTCATTATTTTCTTCGTGGTTTTTTATCATTTGTTGACCTGAAAACATGCATTATTAGAAATATGTATTGACATTCGACATTTCATGTAAGGAAAATTACTCTGCTTAGGAGACTGAGGTCAGGGGTGTTCTTACTGATTAGGCTACGTCTGCATGTTCTGATAATCGTTCTATATAAATATTATGCAATGTGTGTTCAATTTAAGTAATATTATTAATTGTCCAAATTAAAGTGAATGTATTAAAAATAATAATGTTAATTAATTGTTGTCATAACAGATGGTTGTTGAAGGATTGTCTTAAGTATTTAGTAATCACACATCTGTGCACATACAAAGTTCTAAGCTGAAACATTCTCGGGCAAAATATCCATTGATGCGAAACATTCCGGAACCCGCAGACAGTGGGAAAAGCGACCCATTGGTGACCTGAATAATTTTCTTCGTCGATTCAGTCTGCCGGGCTTGACACTTGACCCTTGACCGCTTTGTGATTTGTGTAAAACCGAAATTATTTAAAAAAAAATGTCCATTGCGACATTGGAACCGGCGTTAATCTGTTCAAAATGTATACATTGGAAGTGTCTGGGGTATCAGCCCAACTCAACAGCTGGTGATGAATCTGCTTGGTTTTGACTGAACTGTACTAAAACTTGTGAAAAAGTGACTAAGTGCTGGTTCCACACAGGAATATACCAATTAAAAGATTTCCATGCTTTGAGCATTACTAATGTATTTTTTGTGATACTTGTTTCAGTATAATTGAATACTTTATGTAATGTGGTTTATTGTGTTGTTGATTAAGTGAAGATAATTAAGCTGCATATATTCCTTATTATGGTACTAGTAGGATACAGGTCTATTATATGGAACTGCAGGGCTCATTATGTATATACTGCAATCAAATCTACTACAATTACAGACTTTACGGCGGTTAGTTAACCTACTCACTTTTCCTTGGCAAGTTTAGCCGATCTAAGCGGTTGACCAGTACTAAGTGTACATACTTTTAATGCAAGTAAATTAACTGCCCTACGTGAAGCAGAGATAGGGGGTGAATAGCCGTAGAAATTATTTTATGACCAATCCCACACAAGTTATGTGGCCGGACTGGGGCTCGAACTCGCAAACACCCGGATTGACAGTTCAGGTCTCTACCAACTGAGCTAGCTGGGCCCGGTTTTGTATTCAGGTTGCAATTGTCAAAAGGAAAACAGTCATATAAATAATTTTTAAATCGTTATATGTTTAAAAGGATTTTCCTCTGAATCCCCATTAGAAAGGCCATTTTCCAGGCTATTTATGAAAAATAAACCTCATTTTTTCACTAAATTATCAAAAAGCAAGACAAATGTTCCGCTGGCGGAACAAAATTTCATATTTTTTTCTATAAATTTATAAGAATTTGCAGTAAATGTTCCGCTGGCGGTACAATAATATACTGTTTTAATTACAAGAAACCAACTTAAATGTTGCCCCACAAATTCTTGTACTCCTAATTACAAGGAACCGAAGTGTTCCGCTGGCGGTAGAAACATCATGACATTTATATTAAGAATAACAGAAAACCTTATCAAAATTGTTCCGCCGGCAGTACAAGCATCCGAACATTATTATTATGATAAACAAAAATTAACAAACTAAAATTGTTTCGCTGGCGGTAAAAGTAGCCTTTATATTCTATTCTGCCACGGCACTCGGCTAGTGGTCCATAGATAAAGAAAGAAAATAACTGTGGAGTATTCTGCAACAAATTATGGGCGGAGCCTAATGTTTTGAAAATAGTTCCGGAAATTCAAAGAAATTTTTCCGTAAAATGCACGTGCTTAAACGCGCGATAGTAAATTGTGACAAACAAATAATTTCTGCATTATGTAGCTCAATTAACCATACCTGTACTACATATGTTTTACTTTGTCAATATGCTTGTAATTTGCGCTTTTTAGCAACATATTGTCACTGTGTTATATCGATAAGTATGACGTCATTCGCTCAATGTTTATAAATAAAGCTGACGTCATTTTGAATTTTTATGATGTATTGACGTCATTGAAACGCACTTGTGAATGCACTTCTCAGAAAATTGGCGGAGTATAGATTAATATAATTCTCATTCATGACCTTAAAAAATACGAATTTTATATAACATCGTGTTAGAATCGAAATAATTAACGGGTAACAGTTGGTTATTGCGGTAATACCCAACGGTTTGTCGTTCCGATGCTTGTTATCAAACCACTCGGGCTACCGCCCTCGTTGTTTAATTCCTACGCATCGGAACTCCAAACCCTTGGTTATTACCGCAATGACCAACAGTTACCCGTCAATTATTTCTTAAACTTACAAAAAAAAATAAAAAATGTGTACCGCTGGCAGTACAATCATCCCAACTTTTATATTCTAAATTACAGAAAATAAGACAAAGAAATTGTTCCGCTGGCGGTACAAACAAACTGACATTTATATTCAGAAAAACAGAAAACTTAAACAAAATTGTTCCGCTGGCGGTACAAGCATCCACACATTTATATTGTGTTTTACAGAAAACCAAAATAAAAGTGTTCCGCTGGCGGTACAAGCATCCAAACATTTATATTGTGTTTTACAGAAAACCAAACTAAACTTGTTCCGCTGGCGGTACAAGTGTCTTTATAGTTATATTCTGATTTACAGAAAACAAAACAAAAATGGTTCCGCTGGTGGTACACACATAACAAAATCAATATTCTGTATTATAGAAAACCAAACTAAATTTGTTCCGCTTGCGGTACAAGCACACCGACATTTATATTCTGATTAACAAACAATAACAAACTAAAAGTGTTCTGCCGGCGGTACAAACATCCCAACATTTATATTCTAAATTACAGAAAACAAGACCAAGAAATTGTTCCGCTGGTGGTACAACATTCTGATATTTACATTCAGAATAACAGAAAACCTAATCAAAATTGTTACGCCGGCGGAACAAGCATCCAAACATTTATATTGTGATTTACAGAAACCAAACTAAAATTGTTCCGCTGGCAGTACAAACATCCGAACGTTTATATTCTAAATTACAGAAAAACAAAATAAACCTTTTCCACTGGCGGTACAAGCATCCTGACATATATTACGATTGAACAGAAAACTGAACCAAATTGTTCCGCTGGCGGTACAAGCATCCAAACATTTATATTGTGATTAACATAAAATCAAACTTAAGTGTTCCGCTGGCAGTACTAAAGTATTTTCATTTATATTCTGAATAACAATAAAATATGTTCCACTGGCGGTACAAGCATCCCAACAATTGTATTCTAAGTTAAAGAACACCAAACCTAATGTGTTCTGCTGGCGGTACAAGTATATCCCTGAATTACCATGTCATAAGCTAGAATGGACACAGAAGAAGCAAGTTTAACCTTTGGTTAAAGTGTGACATACCATCTGGTAATGGCAAACAAGAGTGCCAAGTAACTTTAAAAGCCATACATCCATGGCCAAGTTATAGCCCGGTCAAGCGATGTTCCAATTTTGACCATTGACCTCTAAGTTAAAGTGTGACCTTGACCTTTAATCTACAGACCTGGGTTATGTGTGCAACACGCCATCTAACTGAGGCAAACATGTGTGCCAAATACTTTTAAAATCTCTCTTCCCAAGCCAAAGAATTATCTCGGACAAGCTAAGTGTCAGTTCCTACATTTGACCTCTAAACGTAACCTTGGCCTACAGACCTGTTGCATTTGGGTGACTTGCTTTCTTGTTCAGACAAGCATTTGTACCAAGTCATTTTAAAATCCCTCTATTCATGGCCAAATTTATGCCGGACAAGCAAAGTGGAAATTTTGACCTTGGAGCACTAAACATGACTTTAAAGTTTGACCTACAGACACAGTTCATGCAAGGAACACGTCGTCTCATACTGACAAACATTTTTGTCAAGTAATTTACAAATCATGTAATACCTTTGAAAAACGCACAGAACTATCAATTTGTAAAATGTACCTTGCACCATCATAGTAAATGACCTATTGTGATTGATTATTCAATCCATTTAAAAAAGGGCGTCAGAGTAACAGATAAGGCGCTTATTTGCGTAAATACCCAATTCTGTAACACGATTTACTCAATTCATTAAACATTTAATGAGTGACAAAACTCAATTCATATACTTAATACTCCTTAAAAGCCAAACATATTGCATACGTAATGATTGGTAAATGCTCAACTGAGAGCATTATAGTGAAAAATTGAGAATTCAATTCAATTCAAGCTAATTATGACACGAGACCTGTAGTATTTTAATAGTCTTCATGATTAAGCAGTAGACTGTGGACCGAGTCCGCCAAATTTTTGCTCAGCCCAGCAAAGTTTGTAGTTAACTGGACCGGTGGTCCATCAAGTTACGGTTTGTTTTACTGTTCCTTCGTCATTGGTATTATCCTTATTATTTTTCCTTAAAATTGTTATTCAATATTGTTTTTAATTATTTTATATATAACAGATTAAATATACAAGAGAGTGATGGTTCCACTAAATTGTAGTCCGGTCCAGTCTATTTAGCTGGCTTGGTGGAACTACAGTCCACTGATTTGAAACTTTATTTTTGAAGACTGTACAGATCGAATCATTAATGCCAAGTTGTAAAATGGTAGCCATATTGATGGAATTTGTGTGTTACAGTTTTACTGCATGGAGTTATTTCCAACAATCAATTAATGTTTATGGCTTGGTATTAAACTAACATTAATGGCTTAACAAAATTACAAATACTCAAATAAATTACCCAGTACCCTATTATTTTAACAAGAGCTGTCGGAGGACAGCAAACTCGACTTTTCGTTTGCTTGTCTAAGTTACTGGCATTGTCTTCAAAAACAAGCTGCATTGATAGAAGAGGCCGTTAAAAAAGTTAATTTCGTTCTCGAGTTACTGAGTGGAAAGCATTTGGATCATTTTCAAAACAGTGACCTTGACCCCGCCCACCCCAAATGCAACCTCATGTGATGTCTCGCTATACGGTATCTATATAATAAATTAAGTTATTATTATTTCATTAATATAAATATTTCAATTTGTCCTAGAGTATTTGAGCTGAAACTGTTTTTTTCTATTTTTAGTAACAGTGATCTTGACCTTGACAACACCCACCCCACCCCAAATGAATTCCCAAGTAAAGTATTACTGTAGGGTATCTAGGTATGAAGATTCATTCTCGAGTTATATAGTGGAAATCAATAGTTAACGCTGCCACCCCACCCTCTTGAATGTAATATTTCTAAGTGTAAGAAGGCCGACAATTTTGACAAATTTCAAACTAGAGTTATCAAAATTGGCCTATGGGTTCATTTTCATACAGGGAATAAGTGCTTTAAGTTTGAATTAAATCCCTCAAGCCATTCCTGAGAAACTAGCTTACTGAAAAACTTTAACCTAGACTGGACAGCGACACCAACGCCGGGGCAAGTAGAAAAGCTTGCCTTTTCCACGAAAAGTCAAGCTTAAAATGATGACGTTAATTTTCAAAATGGAGTTCTTTATAGCCCCTTGTTTGTTATCTGTGTAACAAGATAGACATATAAAGGGTCATTGCTTTGAAATTAAGGCATGTAGGTGATATTTAACCACTTACTGCTTTTTAGGCAGCGCCTTCCTTTATCACACAGTCTTCACGAAAAAGTTTGTAATAAGTGGACAGTCGGTTCACTAAGTCAGCTATAAAAACTGAACAGGGATACAATGAAGTAGACCATAGTTTGTAGATTTTTTAAACTATTTTTTATTCAATCTGTTATAGAAATATTTAAAAACAATCATGGCTTTTAGACTGTCAATAGGTGAACAAAACGTGTCGCAGGATGTGACGTATGCCCCGAAGCATATGCTTTGCAGAGAATGGCAACACAATGTCAGTTACATGTTGGCAAAAATGACGCTTCCTACAAAAAGAGTTATGATCCTTGTACTCTGCACTTCCTCTCAACATCCTGTATAATTATGTGTTATATTTAATTCCTTCAATACTATGGTAGTAATTATCTGCACACACAAAAACAACAAAGGAAATAACGCTGTAAATATTGAAAAATGAGTTATGATCCTTGTACTCTGCTCTTCCTCTCAATGTCCCCTATCAATATATGTGGTTTTATTTAAAATCCCTTCAATGCTAGTGGAGTTATGTTCTGCACTAAAAATAAACCCAATAAGGGTATTAACTCCATAAATAGTGAAGAAAGAGTTATGGTCCTTGTACTCTGCACCTCCTCTCATTGTCCTCTAACATTAGGTGAAGTTTCATTTTAATCCATTTAATACTAATGGAATTATGCTCCGCACAATTAAAAAATTCATGCTTCAAATAAGGAAATAAAACACCGGGCAATAACTCCCTAAATACTGAGACAGAGTTGTGGTTCTTGTGCTCTGCACTTTCTCTCATTGTCCTGTATCATTGTATGAAGTTTCACTTGAATCCCATCAATACTAATGGAGATATGCTCCAAGAAGAAAATTAAACAAAGGGCAATAACACTGTCAATATTGAAGAAAGAGTTGTGGTCCTTGTACTCTACACTTCCTCTCATTGTACTCTATCATTATATGAAGTTTTATTTGAATCCCTTCAACTCTAATGGAGTTATGCTCCGCACAAGAAGCGTGACAGACGGACGGACAGACGGATCGACGATGCGATTACTATATGCCCCCAAAGTTCCCTTCGGGGGCATAAAAATTTTGAAAATCTATGTGCAATAATTACCAATTACACTTGTATTTAATATTAGAACCAATTATAATTGAGTCTGTATTTGCTGGACAGTTAGGCCTCAGCCGTCATGCTCTGGTCCATAACATGCATTCTAATTACGTCATTTGGAAAAACAACGACACGTCTATAGTTAAGGCCAACATTATTACTGTCTAAAGTTCAGCAAGCTCGTTATTTGGACCTTAAATCAGGTATGATTACTTTTGCAAACAATTTGCAATAATATGATTTTCTTCTCTTCACATTAAAATTAAAATTCACTATTGCATGTATGATGGTTCATTAATGCCTTTTATTGAAGCTAACATAAAGTCAATGATTATCAGATCCGAAACCAGGCCGCTATAGCCGCATTTTACACGCGTCATACTGCTCGGTGTTTTCCAAAGACCAAACGCTTAAAAGTGTGGCTGTAATTTTTGACAACTGATCATTTTTTATCAAATCAGATAGCAAACAAATAGAAAAAAGGGTGTGAAAATTCAAACAATCGAAAAAAAACAACAAATTTTGCTGGTGGTTTGCGGTATTGTTGTTTTGTTGTTCCGCCATACGTCATATACTTGCGCGTGTGTATGACGCCATTGTTTTGATAGGAATTTCGCATACATGTTTTCTTATCTTTTTTTACTTGATTTGGGATTTACGTACACCAGCGCATATTAAGGCTAACTTGGGCAAAACTTACGTTATTTCTTGTTGGTAACTTGAAAAATGCAGATTTAGAAAAAAAACATCGACTGTAACGTTCCTGATATTGCAGCTCTACTTGTAACGTGACTTGTGTTTACATTCTGCTATTATGAAAACAAAGACATGCAAACACTTCAAACTGCAATATAATGTCTCAAAAGGGTTTATTTTGTGTATTAATTAACTAATTTTATGAACATCAATATAAGATAAATACAAAATTTAAGATTGCAATTAAACGATCTCGGCAATGGCGAGTATTCGTACTCGAGTCCCAGCCAGAAATTGTGAGTATCAAAGAACTCGGATACTCGCAGCAGCCCTAGTTATTCATAGGCCGCAATCAATCACCCTGAAGCACCGCCCTGTAGGCAGAGTTTCATCATGCTGTAAAATCGATGTAAGCCAATAAAAACGCTTAGTTTTTTCTTCTCTTTCGAATGACGTTTTGATTGACCAATCGGCGCATTACACATGTATCCACCCGCAAATAACCTTATACGCGCATCAATGCGAATTATCGACCGTAAACAAATTGCTCATCAATTTCGTATTTTATAATGTCCACACTTATTTATTTTATAAATTTACAAACTGCGAAAAATTAGTCAGAAAAAAATACGCTAATATGAAATCATAATCGGAAAAGCCTATCCAGTGTTACTGTTGTAGTTTCGTAAACACAAACTGTATTGTTTATGTACATGTATGCCATGTTAAACCCATGTTTTCTTTAAAAGAGCGCGAAATGTCTGCTGACAACCAAGACGTCACGTTCCACGCATGGCAAGCGTGCGTGTACCGACTTAACATTTGACGTTTGTAGGCACGACATGCAAGAGGAAATTTTCCCGCTGTTTATGCAAGAACAAACCATGTATGTATTTTAATCAAGATCAATACAATTCACCAATTATCTAATCAGTACTAAGTAAAACAGTTGTAATGAATAAAACATTGTTAAAACACTAAACACGTGCTCATATGAACATAATTAATCGAAAACAGAGGCTCCGTAAGTATATCGAGTGTAAACTAAAATTTCGAGAGCGCCGGTTGGGTTTGAACATGACGTCACTGTGCGAATGTGATGCGCACTGGACATAAACGTCAGAATTTTTTTTTTTAATGACTACACAAATATTGGAATCTCATTGGCTGCGTCCCAATATCATGCCAAAGTATACATAGGCTACACTGCACTAAAGGTTTCGCGTGCTAAACATGTAAAACAAACAGCTGTTTGGTAGATCTACATTATATAATATAATATATCAAAAATCCTTCATTTAAATGTTCGTTTATAACAAAAATAGCAAAATAAATATGTTTTGGTTCCACATTATAAAGCACCTATTTACAGATAAACATTTTGTCACCAAAATTATACGAAGAGTACCGGTATATATAGAGAGGCAAACTATTAACACACCATTCGCCTGATACAGACACATACTCGAAATAATGTGCCTTTTAATCTTAGAGTTGTGGGTTTGAGCCTTTTAATGCTTTTTTAACGGATGATAAACGAGTTCGTTAATCCAGGTACTTTACTCGTAGTACTTAGTTGAAGTAAAGGCATTTTAAGACATTTCTAAAAGATACGAAAATCTATGAATTCATATGTCCCTATAACATCAAGTCAACGTGTTTATAATCAGATCTTGTTTTTACGCTTTGAATGTAAATTATTTTTAATATATCCGGACAAATGCTACCAGATTTGAACGTATCCCTCAACCATAGACGGAAATTTGTCCACCAGTTCGATAGTTCGTGCTATATTCAATCTGACTAAAGTGCACGTACGATCTTCCTAATGCGAAGCGTATTTTAGGATTTGAGTTTAATCAGATCGGTGCTTTATTTTTATATAATTGTACAAACAGGGTAAATGTAATCACGTTGTTCAAGAAGATATTATATTTGCCAATTTTAATGCGATATTTTTGTGAACTTCGATAATAACACGAGCAAAAAATGTAACTCGATCACTTACCTAAATGGATCTATAGCTTCAATTCCGAAAGTCCCTTTGCGTATATATGTCGTACAAGTAAGCCCTTTCTAGATATTTATAACATACCGGGTATGTTACAGATAGAATGACAAAATACCTTAACAACAGATTTATCTAATACACTGGTTTGATAATAATGTGTTTTGTTAAAAAAAATACCCCAAAATATACATGAACATAGCAGCAGCAGCAGTAGCAGCAGCAGCAGCAGTAGCAGAAACAGCATCAGCAGCAGCAACAGTAGTAGCAGTAGTAGTAGTAGTAGTAGTAGAAGCAGTAGTAGTAGTAGTAGTAGTAGTAGTAGTAGTAGTAGTAGTAGTAGCAGTAGAACAAGAAGAAGAAGAAGAAGTAAAATAAGTAGTAGTAGTAGTACTAGTAGTAGTAGTAGGAGTAGCATAAGTAGTAGTAGTAGTAGTAGTAGAAGTAGTAGTAGTAGAAGAAGAAAAAGAAGAAGAAGAACAAAAAGTAGTAATAGTAGCAGAAGTAGTAGTAGTAGTAGTAGTAGTAGTAGCAGTAGTAGTAGTAGCAGTAGTAGCAGTAGAAGTAGTAGTAATAGTAGTAGTAGTAGTAGCAGGAGTAGTAGTAGTATAAGCAGTAGTAGTAGTAGTAGAAGAAGAAGAAGAAGAAGTAGAAGTAGTAGTAGTAGTAGTAGTAGTAGTAGTAGTAGTAGTAGTAGTAGTAGTAGTACAAGTAGTAGTAGTAGTAGTAGTAGAAGAAGAAGAAGAAGAAGAAGAAAAAGAAGACGAAAATAAAAAGAAAAAAGTAGTAGTAGAAGAAGTAGTAGTAGTAGTAGTAGTAGTAGTAGTAGTAGTAGTAGTAGTAGCTGTTGTTGTAGCTTGTTGTTATTGTACTATTGGTTATTTTTGCTGTAATCGTTGTTGTCGAAGCAACAGAAGTAGTGGAAATTTAGTATAGTAGTACAAGAAATACCCCAAAATATTAAAGAACATAGTAGTAGTAGCAGCTGCAACAACAGTAGCAGCAGCAGCAGCAGCAGTAGTAGTAGTAGTAAAGGTAGTAGTTGTAGCAGAAGTAGTAGTAGTTGTAGTAGTAGTAGTAGTAGTAGTAGTAGTAGTAGTAGTAGTAGTAGTAGTAGTAGTACTAGTAGTAGTAGTAGTAGTAATAGTAGTAGTAGAAGAAGAAGTAGTAATAGTCTAGTAGTAGTTGTAGTTTGTTGTTATTGTAATATTTTTTATTGTTGGTGTAATCGTTGTTGTCGAAAATTGTTGTAATTCCTCTTGAAAATTGCTCTTCTGATAAAATAATATGTAGTCCATAATATTTAAATTATATATTTTAACTGTCTTTAATGAAACCAGCAGACAGGGCCGGCAGCAGACCAGGCTTTGCCAGGGAGGAGGGGCTGGACTAGGATGATGTAGAATTGGTAGTGACAGTAATTTTAGCAGCAGTTACAACAGCAGCAGCAGTTGTTGTAGTGGTGGTGGTAGCAAGTAGTAGCAATAACAGCAGCAGCAGCAGCAGTAGTGGCAGTAGTAGTAGTAGTAATTGTTGTTGGTGTTTTTGTTGTTGTTGTCGTAGTAATAGTGGTAGTAGAAGTAGTAGAAGTAGTAGAAGTAGCAGCAGCAGCTGCAGTAGTAGAATCAGCAGCAGCAGTAGTTGAGGTGTAGTAGGAGAAGTAGTTTTTTAAATATCAATCACAGATTATAAAACAAATCACACAATTATGGACCTTGAAAGACCTTGCAAAAAAAAGAGCAGAAAAAGAACAACAAGATTGTTTTGGCTACTAGTTTATAATATATTGGGAATGGTCATTTGTGATGGCTTTAACTAGTTTTGTTCGTTGTTTTTTTTTTCATTTTATGTTAATAGGACTGTTTAAACCTTCGTATATAAAATCCGACAAAGTACATATTTTGGACCAAATAGAACGTATGTTATAAATTTGTGATTTATTATACCCTATACCAAAATAGGCTATATACCATATACTATATAGCAGGGACCATAATTATGTAGCATATTTTTGAAAATTTTAAATCACTAGCTTTTCACCTAAATTGACTTTCACATGGGTTGTTTCCGTATCTACGGAAATATTCGTATCATATACAGTAACAGTATTCATAGTAAGTAAGTAAGTTGTTTATTATGTGTGCACGCATGTAACGAAATATAAACATAAAAAAATTATACATTAATACACCCGGCCCACCGGGCTGTAAGTCGCCTCGTTATCAATACAAACACAAATTCGAATAATACTATTATACATTATAAAATGAGTATATAACAGTGCATTACATTTATATACATCACTCGAAAGAGTTAACAGTCACGATGGACGTGTTTGCTATTATGAGAGTTGATGCTTTATGAAAACAAACTGTTTCGTCTTTTGGTGAAGGCTTTTAGAATGTATTTTGCTAATTGCCTTGTGTTACTGCTCACAAGAAATGCTATTTTTTAAATGTCAGATAGGTTGACAAAATATCATTTGTTAGCACATCATCAAAACAGGTGCTTCTTTTTTCATTGTATAAAGTACAGTTAATATTATATCATTATTGTATCAATACATCTCTGTACAAACCAAATGTATTGTGGTAGATTTTTTTCCTGAAATCTTTGGGATTCAATTCCATAATCAGCCTAAAAAACAGTAAGAAAAAATAATAAGGCGTACAAAATATTATGTTTGTTTCAGGTTACATGCCCAAAACAAATTGGTAGGTAGGTAGGTAGGGATTTTGTTTTATTACTCTTTTGTTTAGTAAATGGTCAGCTTTAAGATTCTAAAACTAAATAAATATTCAAAATATATCGGTGATATATTTAAACATTGTTTTTAAGTGGATGCTGTCCAAACAAAACACTTATTTATTAAAAAACAACATTTAATTATGGGAAAAAAGTAAATAAAACAAAAAATATCTGACAAACTCAATAAACTTTTTAGAGTAGGTCGGGTAACCTGCAACACACATAATTTGTTTTCGCCTAAGTAACTCTCTTCGTTACAATTAGGGTGCTTCCAGCCGTGGTTAATTAACGACGTCGAGCCCGTGACAAATTGGTGACAAATATTATTCTACCAATTAAAATGTTTCCGGCCACTCGAACACCATGCTTGGCCTGATGTTTGCTCGGCAGGGTAACACCCAGCTCCCAGATTAAATGTCCAGGTACAGTGATAGATACGGCAATATACTGTACACAAAGTGACACGCCAGCCGTTTACTGCTTGTGTAAGATCAGAGCCCAATCCCGACAGTCATAAAATCAGGCAATATACGGTATACTTATTGACACGTCAGCCCTTTACAACTTGTTTCAAATCAAAGCCCAGCCCGAAAATGATACAGCCGGGCTCAGCTGGGGGCATGGGGTGGGGCGGGCGGGGGAAGGCTGGAGCCCAAAAGCCCGGGCCTGTATCCGTGCATGTGACGTATATCTGTACAATTGTATATGGGATAATGTGTAAAGGAACCTGTTCACAGACTGACATATTAACAATTTTCAATTTGTTTTGTCAAAGATCCCAAAACGAAAGCTACATTACTTACAAACAAGCGAAATTTAACTGCCGACAAAACATATATGGAACGTATAGTGTCGTTTAGGAAAACTCATTGATTGAAGTAGACAAAATTATAAAGCATTTGTAATGCCTTTCATCGGTATTTTGGAAAACGCGTCACGTATACGGTATAATTTACGTGTATCTAATCACTTAAAAAGCGTTAAAAATTCACTATCAAGATTTTAATTCAGAATGGCCGAGACTGGTAATCGCGACTTTTGTGACACCGGCGGTTCAAGTCCCGGTGAAGGCAAGTCCTTTAATTATATTTTAGTTTATATAAAATTTGTTTGTTGGTTAGTCCAACTGCTTTAGTTCTTTGCAGTTAATACATTATAAATATGACATGGTTCAAAAATATGAAAAACTGTGAAGAATTCCCTTTAACTTCAAAACAAAAAAGCTAACGATATGAATGGAATGGGCTATAATGTACGTCCAATACACGGAAGGGGCTAATGCTTTGTCAAATTTTCTGGAAGGGGATATCTTTGCGAATGGTTATGTCCTAGAATCTCATCTAACGATTTGCGTAATTTCATTATATATGAAAGTAGATCTACATTACAAAACAATTAAGATTAGATATGACAATAAATTTAACATTAATCGAAGCGACACTACACTTTACTATACTTTATAACTTGTGAAAACATTAAAGCCCTGCCCGGAGATTTATCGACAAAGCTAAGAGCTACAGCCCAACAGCCCGGGCCCTAAGCTTTGGCACAGTGTCTCACTTATTTACTGATATGGTACACCACATTCGGACATATTTATTTAAACTGAATACAACATTTATGAGCTTTAGCTTTAATTGAACATAAATGTATGATAGTTTATATAGTCAGCAATTTCAACAAATAGAATGGAAATGAAATATACAAATAATAAAAACCCGCAACATAAGTTAATCTTAGTTATAACACTCAGAACACTCTCGAAAAGTAAGTCGTATATATGTGAGATAATATAAGATAAATTAACTTAAAACCAGCAATCGAATTTCGCATACAATGTACATCCGAATTCCATGTCCAATCAATTGGACTGTGTAGTGTTTGAAAACTTAATATACAGTATAGGAAGTGTTTGTGAGTGAAAATGTAAGGTGATTAAATATCCCTTCCCGGAAATGTTAGTCCTTAATGATGAAATGATGATAACGATCATGCCCGGTCGAAACTGATAATAATAATTATATTCGAAAATGTAGCATTACGAGATACCTTTAGAACGAATCGTTTCATTGGCTGCTTCCAAAGATGATAACCAATGCAAGAGACTTTTAACAATCAAAATGGCGTGCAGTGTCGAATATTTAACGAAATTTTGTAAAGGTATTAAGCGCGAAATTTTTGAACTACAAGAATAATATTGAATCATAAATCAGGTAAATAACGTTGATAACAATGAATATTTTGATTACATCTGTCAATTGGTATGCAGACTGAACAGGGGGCCCACTGTCTGAAAAATGTGTTCAGTGTATCGTCCATGAAACTGAAAGTTATAAATTATACAATCTTTGCCTTCAAGGCTTGTGGTTACTCACCAGTTTCTGTAATCTTTTCAGTCTTTAGGCTTACTCTGTTCTTATGAGCTCTGACATGATTATTCCTTGCCGTTGGGCACCGAGTGATCCACTTTTTCACATTTTATTCATCGATGCCAATGATAACTGTATAAAACAATTATGTCACAGCTTTTAATGACCAAAATTTTGGGCGTAGTGTGTGGTTAAACAGTCTTCTGGGGCTAGTAGTTTAAGATTAACCGACCAGCACATAGAAACAGACAAAAACCTACAAGCAGGGATATAAACGCAGGGATGGAAACTAGCGGTCACCCATGCTAGTCAATTTCAAAAGCTTGTAGTCCGGCCGGTATCGGGACCATTCACTCCGAAACATGTTTCGCCCTGGGACTTTTTGTGCTGGGACGTTTCGCCCTAATTATTGGCAATAAACATACAATGGGGCCAGTATATGCATCATGACACAGCAGGATGTATGTACAACACTGTGCCCAAACTCCTATTTGAGGGGTGTTAATGTGTTATGTGTCGCTTGTCAAACTGTGAAAGTCGCCCCTCTTTGTGTTCTTGCAACGTGATCTGTTTATACTAATCGAGCAGATAATTGTGAGATTTGTTTTGCTTATGAGATAGCACTCATATTGTTTTGTCTAAGCCGTATTTTGCAAAAAGATTAACTTAACATAATAGGCAGGTATTATCATATTCCTATAAATGAGGGCCTTCCCCGGGCAGTTTTAGCGCCCCGGTCCAGGGCGATTAAATTTTAACTTGAAAATATCCACGTGTATTTTATAAATTTATCAGCTGTTTTGACTGCAGCAGACCAAAATTCCTGCTGTGAGGGCTAATTCTTACGTGACAATTGCCATTGTTCACTCTAGAAACGTGTACACCCACCTTATAAAGTCGGTGAAGGATCAAATGAAGTGTCACTTTGCCGAAAATCATGGCAATATACAGTTATTCCTAAGCCGCAATCAATCGCCATGAAGCACCGCCCTGTAGGCGGAGTTTCATCAAGCTGTAAAATCTATATAAGCCAATTGAAACGCTCAGTTTATCTCTGCTTTGGAATAACGTTATGATCGAAATATCGGCACAATATGCATGTATCCACAAATAAGTAACCTTATAGGCGTGTCAATGCGTGTCATCGACCGCAAAAAGTAAATGCACTTTTCTCACCCCTTTCGTATTCTATAATATCCACAATTATTTGTTTGCTAAATTTAATAACTTCAAACAAAAACTGGGAAGTCAGTCTGAATTACGCTTATATGAAATCGTAATCGGAAATGCATATCCAGTGTTACTGTTGTAGTTTCGTAAACACAAGCTGTCTTGTTTATGTGCATAACAAACACAAGCTGTCTTGTTTATGTGCATAAAAAACACAAGCTGTCTTGTTTATGTGCATGTATGCCATGTAAAACCGGTGTTGAGTGTGAAATGTCTGCTGACGACAACGACGTCACGTTCCACGCATGGAAAGCGTGTGTGTACCGACCATGTGCTTTACTAAATATAGATGCGCATTTGACGCGCGTCGGCACGACGTGCACGAGGAAATGTTCCCGCAGTTTTTGCAAGAACAAAGCATGTACAATATACATGGATTTTAATCTTTACAATTCTCCAATTATCCAATCAGTACTACATTCAACACTGGTAATGATTAAAACAGCGTAAAAACACTAAACACATGCCCATATGTACATAACTAATCAAATAAAAAAGGCTCCGTGAGTAGATCGGGTGTATCCTAAGGATAAACGAAACATCGCCGTTTAAACGGCATACCTCTATCCTTTTAAAAGCAAAAGCGTCATTATTGTTGTGAAACTGAAAGTAATCATTTTTCCGGATGTTTTCATTTTCAACCAATATAGACGAATCTTGCGCATTTTCTTTATGACCATAAGATCTAAAGCAAATTTGAATATAGGATGGATAAATGGTAATACACTCTACACTTTGAAACAAGCGGGCAAGCATGACATGATCTTTGCGCAGCCGTATCCATTATCGTTCAGAACTGCAGCATTAACACTATTCCTCCGAAATAGCCTGCTTAAAGTTGGATACGAGGGTAGAGAAAATAAATCCAGGTCCTTACTTGTTATATGTATGAGAGTAAATCAGCTGGACAGATTATTTAAGGACATTTTTATGGCATAAATTCACACAAGCCTTTCACAACAGTAACACTTTTATCTTTGCCAGTACTCAGGTTAGCACTTTGGGCATCATGGCCCTCTTGTTTTGCTATTTAAAATACAAATGTACCACCAGTGGAACTTTTAGTTTTTCTTCTGTAATTCAGAATATAATTGTTTGAATACTTTTTCCGCAGCAGAACAAATTAATTTTGGATTTCTGTTAATCACAATGTATTTAAGGTTACTTGTACCGCCAGCGGAACAGCGGAACACTTTTTGTTTGATTTTCTGTAATTCAGAATATCAATGTTTGAATACTTTAACCCCCCGCAGATTTATTTTGTTTTTCTGTAACATATCAAAATCAGGATGTTTGTACTGCCAGCGGAACAATTTTTGTTTTGTTTTCTGTAATTCAGAATATAAATGTAAAGACACTTGTACCACCAGCGGAACAGGTTTTGTTTGGTTTTCTGTAAAAGAAAATATAAATGTTTGGATGCTTGTTCTGCCGGCGGAACAATTTTATTTAAGTTTTCTGTTATTCTGAATATAAATATCAGAATGTTTGTACCGCCAGCGGAACAATTTCTTGGTCTTATTTTCTGTAACTTAGAATATAAAAGTTGCGATGTTTGTACCGCCAGCGGAACACATTTTTTTTTTTTTGTAAGTCAGAATATAAAGGCTACCTGTACCGCCAGTGAAACACTTTTAGTTTGCTATTTTTTGTTAATCAGAATAATAATGTTTGGATGCTTGTACCGCCGGCTGAACAATTTTGATAAGTTTTTCTGTTATTCTGAATATAAATGTCATGATGTTTGTACCGCCAGCGGAACACTTCGGTTCCTTGTAATTAGGAATACAAGAATCTGTTGGGCAAAATTAAATTTGGTTTCTTGTAATTAAAACAGTATACATTTGTACCGCCAGCGGAACATTCACTGCAAATACATGTACATTTATAGACAAAAATATGAATTTTTGTACATCCGGCGGAACATTTTTCTTGCTTTTTGGTAATTTTTTGAAAATAAATCAGGTTTCTTTTTCATAAATTTCCTGGAAAATGGCCCTTTTAATTGGGAATCAGTGGAAAATCCCTTTTCAAAATATAACGAATTAAATATAAATAAATGAATAAATACTTAATTATTTTGAACATGTTAAAATAAGTGTGCATATTGTGTTAAGGACGTACGTCGGCATGTCCTGCATGTAAAATAATATTACTCATGTATATAGTTGATACCTTTGGTTCCCTTATATCATAAATGCAGGGTTTTGAAAATGAACATAGACGGTAGAATTTTTGTTTTCCAAATAAACGGATAATAACAGACGATACGACTGTCATGTTGTCTATACGAGATAATCGTGGATAAGTCACTCCCAGTAAATCAGAAAAGCAAACAACACTTACATGTTAATGTTCAATTTATTTGTATCAAGCAATAATAAAACAATAAAGTCTTAACACCGAAGTGGCACACATTTCATTTCACCCATTCTGCAGTGGCACCTCTCACATCGCACCCTGCTTGGCATCTTCTCACCATTTGACACGAAACAATGTATTTTAAAGAAGGAAATTGATTCGAAAGACCTAACTGCTTGTGGCGACAAACATTGTGGAAACAAGCACGTTTAGTAGTACTACTTTATTAAAATTTATTTAGTACAGACTAAACAGTTTGCAGTGTATGCAAATTATTGAAAATAACTTGTGAAGTCAGACTCAAGGAAACTCTTAAGAGATAAAAGCATAACAAATTCACATTTATAGTTTATATGTCTTCAACATCTTATAATTTTGCCTCCCGTTTTACAAACTTTCACGGAAGCAATAAATGCCAAAAAATATACGCACCGTCTTGGTATGTCACGCCGTTATAAACACAGTACGTCACTGAAAAATGTGGTTGAAAATGCATTAATTAATTGGACTTAAGATAATAGAAATACATATACGCGACTTTCTTTATGCAATATAAAGTAATCTTCCGGTGTATGCACATGATAGCTTGAGCAAATACAGGAAATGGTAATTACATCAAAAACAACATCAACCCCTCAATAAATAAACACAATAAAAAAACAGAAAAAAAAACAAGCAATGAATACAACAATTTAAAAACAATACAAAAAAAACATCAACAGTTGTTACAGTAATTGTATTTTCGAATATTTCTGAATCTTGCATTAATTTTAACAGAAAATATGTTATGAAATAAAAACCGTGTTTCAATTAAACCTTAGTAATATGCATACATACATACATGCATATATAAATTACGACCAATTTTTAAACATATATGCATGCACATATAATTTACGATCATGTCTAAACATATATAAAAGCATATATATTTTGTTTACACATTATCAGGTACGTAAAACGTTACTTTAATAATTACTCTAAAATAATTTTGAAAGAAATAGAAACTACTGCTTTAACTATTAGTTGTTAGTTTGGTGTATAACGTTACAAAATGGCATGCCTTATATCTGCGTTTATTTCGTTTTAAACATTTTATTGTGGCGGGCATTTGAATCGAAATCTTAATGTTCTTTATTTCTTTGTTAGGTCTTACGTCAATTTATCTTTGAAATACACATACGAATATACCATAAATAGTGTACAATTTAATATTTGAGCATACGTGTGTATATAATTAATATATTTTTTTACCAAAATTGTTTAGTCTAAACAATACTTATTTCAAATGGTACGTTAACACTAACATTCAAAAATAACATCTTATGTTGCGTCAATAGGAAAACATGCAAATATGCACGAACGATTATATTTGTCAAGTTTTGTGATCAACCACATTGAGTCAGCAATAAAGCTTTTTTGTAAAACAATTAAAGGTCATGATAAATAGGTCAAGTTTAATATTTCCGCATCGTGCATTGCATTTTTAAAATTTTTTTTTTTTGTGAAAACATAAAACAATATATAATTACAATTTCCGTCAAATAAATATCAATTTTCGATTTAACTTGTTCAGTTTTATTTTTACGCTCTGAATACGATGAAACATGAAAACACCATATTGTGTTAAAAATCGTGCTGCTGGCTGGAAGTAAACGATGACAATTTGCATGTATTCCGCGTATCAAGGATGTTCTGCATGTCAATAAGTATGCTTATCAGCATTTTACCTGGAGGATCTTTGTTTGGTATCCAAACTTATTCGACTAACTGAACGAGCCATGACGTATGTTTTTACCACAGATCACACGATGACCTTTTTCAAAAAGTTATTTTTAAAATGTCAACGTGTATTTTTTCCATCTTTTACCGGATTGTTGTAAAACATGAAGACTTAAATATCACACGGTCGTTGCTTATCAAATGCACGCGTTACTTAGCATGTTTCGTGTGACCTTGAAAATAGTCGTTTGTCTGAAATCAATTAATAATTTGGTGACAGTTTGAATGGTTTATTTATTGCAATAGAGTTTTATATGCTACCTACTTGATTTTTTTTTATTTATTAAACAACGCATGTTAGTTGACTCACCAAATAGACAAGGACACAATATATCTAAACTGAGACGGATCGCTAGCTCAATATTGGTCTAGACTTTTAGCAGTATTTATCTTTTGAATGTTAATCGTTAAATCAGACAGACTCAAACATTGTAACTGAATACGCAGCAATAAAATTAGGAAATAATTTTCGATTTATCGTTATTTATCGGCCCATAAACAAAGATTTGGAGTTATGATGCGTAGGAATTAAACCACGAGGGCGCTAGCCCGAGTTGCTTAATAGCCATGCATCAGAACGACAAAGAGTTGTTTATTGGCCGATAAACAATGAAAATGCGAAACTAATTTTGATTCTTACATGATTTGACATATATTTTTGCAATTGTAATTAGAACTACTTTTTATTATTCTTCTTGCGTTGATTATGGGTAGATTAACAACGAAAATTGTGTACTTTTTCTAATGAAAAATTAGCGAGTATCATGTTAGAATGTTCAAGAATTAATAAAATAAACAGAAACCATGTTAGTAATACTACAATAGTTGTACCAAGCCATTTATAATGCACACGAGATTTGCGACTAAATAAAGATTATATATTATGTTAATAACATTTTCAAATTCTTACTATGTGTTTAGGGGGCAGTAAAACAGTTGTCTGTATGTGTCAGGGATTATTTTAAAACAGTTGTACGGGGCGTTCTTTGCACATATGCTGATGGCACCCGGCTCCCAAGAGACCATACATAATTTGCGATTTGACTTGTTTTGTTGCTAAATTCGGAGTCAAACATGTCAAATAAACCATTGTCATGCGCATGCTTGTAAGTAGGAAAATGACACGCACAAGACTCACGTTCTTTCAGTGTTGACAGATGCATCACTACTTCGTTCACAAAACGGGAAACAATGACCGTATATGTGTTGAATTTATTAATACGCAATGAATAATAGCATTGATGATAAACATCCCAAGCCCGCAGATGTAGGCAGGTCTATACCCCTATTCTGCAATGAAAGCACCTTACAACTGTTAGCATCCGTTCACCTGTTGGATACAACACGATAATTTAAACATAAAAATAACACAATAACAAACACGATTTTACATGTATGTGCGCTGATATCACACATTGCTTCTGTAGCTAGTATACTTATGCCAAAGTTAACCAAAGGTTTTTCAAAGAATTTTTAATAATTGCAGCCCAAACTCTTTGACACTTTCGTGAAAGTACTACCAAGTTACCAAGACCATTAATAAATCAAGTGTCCACAAATAATCTGACTGTGTTTGCAGAATACTGTTGCGTATCGCGACAATTTAAAAGTGTCATGATGGTTATTTCTTTTTCTTGAACATTTCAACTTGTCAAGACAATAAAAGCTTTCCGCGGAATATCAATGATCTAACATTGAGAGTTAGCACTTATCAAAAACATTGTAACCTATTTTTGCTATACGTACTGTAGATTATAAACAACTAACCGTGTATCATTCTTTATTTCGCAAAAAACGCTTATTTGTTACCTATTATTTTATGTGTGTATTTTTGGTGCAGTTTCTCTGGAATCCTGTTTTGTCATTTCAAATTAGGTGCAACACAACAAAATTGATGTCGCATTTTTGTCCATAAATACGTTATGCACAAACCACCATTGGACGATAAGTGTCGATTTAATTTATACAGCGAAGATGTGAAATACATTTCGTGTTTAAATGGAGCAAATTTTAACTGGTAGAAACGGGATACTGTAGTTTTCCGGAAAATACGTAATACCTTTTAATCCTTTGCAAAGGAGAATTAAACAACAATTTTAGTACATACCATGTTGGTAAATCACCCAATAAACCAAGGAACTGAAAGGAAATAACTTAAATATTAAATTCACATCTGCACACACGTTTATAGTACATTCATAAATGTATGTATGTAATTAGAAAATGTCAACAACCTGGTCCAGCTTTCCCACCCTGCTCCGTTTGGGCAGCACCCTGTACCTTTTTTGATCCTAGATCTTTCCGTAACAATTAGTTAAAGTCATTAGATATACTTAAATTAAAAGTAATACAGTTGTTATTTTAACTAAATTTAAAATTATGTTATATGTAAAATATACCAGATCGTATAATGTATTTATTTAATTCGATTGTCGGTAAAACTGTATTAATGGTAAATGAATAGTTCTGTTTTTGATATTGAAATGCGTAGACATTTAAATTAAATAAATGTCATGCATAAAATTACACTGCTTTATGCGATCGTTGATGAAAACAGTCACAAAACAACAACACACACACAAACTGCAGCTTGAAATAGTTTATAGTAATATAGTATAATCAGACCCCTATTTATTTAGATACTACTTAAAATTATAGAATGTTTGGTAACATACTCATAACTGCTCCTCGTGTTGGTTTAAATTTACTGAACAAAGATATAATACTACTCGTTATATACAATTTACAAGGGCAAAGTTTATGCAGACGGTTCCAGCTTCAAAGACGATTGCAACACGTGCAGCTGTACAGGTGGATACGCTGCATGTACCGAAATCGGTTGCCTTGGTAAATAGTAATTTCTACATATTGCTAAGCACATCTGGCATACTCGTGGAATTCAATTGACCGTACTTGCTTTACTTTACATCAGAATCGATTGTCCCAATAAAAACATTAACTGTTTTCAATTTTCAAGGAACATTATTGTTCACAATATAATGGTATAACCCGGCGGCGCCGTACAAAATATACGTTCAATAATTTAAGCACCTTTCAAGGAAAAACATGTTTACACAATGAGAAGACTTATCAAGATGGAGAAAGCTTTAAGGTCGATACTAGCACATGCCAGAATGGGACTCTTGCGAGCACACAAATGACGTGCATAATTAGACGTACTTAATCTCAATTAAACACGAAAAAGCATGCATTACCCATTTACCAATCAATACTTGAACATGCCAGAATGGTACGCTTGCGTGCACACAAATGGCGTACATAGGTAAACGTACTTCATCTCAGTTAAAAAAGAAGTAACATATATTACCCATTTACCACATTTTCTTTAGTTTCATATACATTGAAATAAAACAGTTGACTTGCAATAATTGACCAGTAAGTACTTATCAATTAAAGGCTGAGTTGGCCGAATATGGCTTTATATTTCAGTGGTAAATAACATCACATGGCTGCATTCCGGTATATACCCAGTAAATTTATTTCAAATCTGTGCACAAATGACCATATAAAAACAGAAAGGCGGAGCGATCTATGTATTTTTCTACTGGTTAATTAGTGCCAGACCGGCTTATGTCAATGATGTGGGTGCATCGTTTTAGTTAAATGAGGTCCGTAATTTCTGTATCAATAACGTGTTTGAATACTTCTATGATAATCTTAAGCAATCGTTAAGCAAACTATAATTTCACAGAAGAAAAGTCAAGCGAGTGTCCTGAAGCCCCACCAGGAACTATCACGATCTGCCTTGTGGAGTGTGGACCAGACAGTGACTGTCCTGGCGACCAGAAGTGCTGCAACTTCGGTTGTCGTAGCTCGTGTACATCTCCTGTTGGTAGGAAAATATTAAATGGGCTTTTATTTATTACAGTTAGTAAAGGACAAATTTTTTGATCATCTAAAATAAAATTACAATGGCATTAAAATGACAAAGAGAACAACGTATTCCAATCTTCGTGCACAAATCCTGTTCGTAGGAAAATTAACAATGTGCTTTTATTTATTACTGTGAGTAAAGGACAAATTAATTGGATCATCTAACATAAAATTACAATGGCATTTAAATTACAAAAAAAGAACAAAGCCTGGAAACATTCGTGTACAAATTCTGCACGTAGGAAAATAGCCACAATTTAAAGTCTGCCAATATGTATTACAGTTACTAGTTAACCAAATTGAATTAAATACTGAATCGAGCGTCTGACTTTAAATGTAAAATACATCAAAAGTGTATAAAGAACTGCGGCTGGCAACATAAATGCACACATTCTGATGGTAGGAAAATAGCCACAATTAAAAGTCGTCCAATATTTATTACGGTTAATAGTTAACTAATACTGAATCAAGCGTCTGATATATAAAATGTTAAAGCCATCAAAATTGCAAAACGAACAGCGGCTGGCAACGTGCGTGTACACATGATGCTGGTTAATATCTATTACGGTTATTAACTATCAAAAAGTAAATCTGATTGCCTGATATATTATATTAATAAATTCGTGTACAAATCCGGCTTTCAAGCAAATAATCACAAAAACGCTTTATAATGTATATAGCTATTTGTTAAATATATATCTGACTTACTTATTTTTTAACAACGGATTAATAAGGGATGCTATATAAAATATTTCACAGAAAGTTATTACGTCATATTAAATACAATACAAAAAACATAGAGGCATGCTCTCCGCACAGATCCGTAAATGTATATAGCATGTAATATAAAATATTTAAAAGAATGTACAAGCATGAAAAAGACACAGACTTGCTACCTCCAAAAACTGCTTTGTGTCCGTTAAGTTATAAGTATTGTTGTTTTGTTTTATAAAAATCGTTTGATCATAACATTTTTCAATATGATAACGACTGTTTGGTGATCGCTTATCTAAACGGGTGTTCGGTAATCGCCAATCTAGGGGCAACTTATTTCTAAAATAACGCATTATGTATTGGCAAATACATGCGTATACGTTACATTAATCATTGGGTATTATCGTTATTAAGTAATAGTTGTAGCCTATGTTTCCAAAATATGTTAGTTATGTATCTAGCCCGCAGACATGTATCTTCCTATCTGCCACTGTGAGTTAATTTTTTTTTTAAGCAATGGTTTTTGGGATGATTTACCGTAACTCAGCAGACGTCACATTGGAGATTCGTGTTGTTCCCTCTTGTCATCTGCGTAATTTTTTCATTCAGTTTTTATTATGACATTAACATTCTTTGTATGATATATTCCTCCATTCTTGAAAAGCAAATAGTGATTTGTTTTTACTCTAACAGTAAGTGCACAACAGCATGCCATCCGTGTGAATTTTCTTTTCATTTTTTAAACTCTTATAAATGTATTAAAAATTACAAAGTGGAACTCCAGCTGCAGCGGCAACTCAATGTCATTTTTAGGCAAATTACCAATTGACAAAACAACAAGTACAATACAAAAACACGTAACAAACACAAAACACGTATATGAAAGCAACTGAGGACACCGCCTTATATCACAGAACCATACAATCGAAATGCATATTACTTCATCCAATTTATATTCGTTGAAGGAAGGCCTTGTGTAGCTGACGGCAAGACATACCAAGATGGAGAAACCTTCAGAATAGACTGCAATGGTTGCTCGTGTCGGAATGGGTCTATAATATGCACTCTCACTGGGTGCGAAGGTACGGATTTTCGATAAAAACAATTCTGTTAAAGGGACAGTTTTACAGATTTTCGGTGTGAACTAATTTTGTAAAATTGACTTTTTCCTGTTCTATAAAACATATATTGTTATATTTCAAGGTTTTGAAAATCACATTGCTTGTGCCACGTTATAGTTTTGATGCATATCTGTAATTCATTCGAGAAAATTTTTCTATCTGGTACCTAGTAATATTTTATTTTAAAATGCATAAGACATATAAACAAATTATGTTTTGTGCCCAAAACAGCAAAACAAGCAAACATTTTTGATAGATTCTATAATTTCTTGTTTTAAAATTCCAAATTAAGAGAAACGTTGTTTCTTCAATCCAAAACTGTTAAACTGTTTCTTGAAAGGGGCTTCGTCACAGATCTCTTCGGTAATTCATATATGTTTTCTTGACCGTGTATTTTAGTGCATGTAAGTGATCCACGTGTTTTCACGAATTGCAACGCTATCAACAGTAAAGCTCAAATTAAATGTATTCCATCGTTTTGCTTTACGAAAACTGTATATTTATCCATTGAAACTAACGATAACTTATTTACGAAAAGGTATTTCCATTACGTTTCTATGTCAGTAGTGTTATTTAGCTCGTGTTATACAGCAGTATTATTTCATTTTTAGAATCTGCGACAAAAGTTTTAATATTGTCAATTCGTCAATCTTAGAATAGGGTCCATTGCAGGCTGTATAACTGAATGTGCGCGTGTAATGTGCAACCAATCAGATGAGGACAATAAATAAAAATATTTTTTCATTATGGTTCTCAATAACGTGTTTATAATTTTAGTGTTTATATATGCCCTAAGAAATAAAAGGTACTTTCATTTTGGTTCTTAATATAATTTATAATTATATGACCCACAATATTACTGTTGTCTAAATGTTTTGTCAGATCGTTACTTAAGCTTGATATGTTGATAATAAAGTTAGTAATACTGTTTAAACGTATGCAGTACAGACATGATGGTAACTCTCGTTTTGAGATTCTGGATAACACTTAAATTAAAGCATTTTGATGTTCGACATTGTTTTACAAAGACAAGCCAGGTGTCTGTCCTGCTGTCAAACCGGGCACTGTTAGAATCTGCGTAGAGCAGTGTAGTTCAGACAGCGACTGCTCTGGTGACCAGAAATGCTGCTCCAACGGCTGCGGTCATGTGTGTACAAGTCCGGTTGGTAGGCAATCAACCATGACTATTATATAAAGTAAATGTGTAATGTCCGTTTGTACTGATGGTTTACATGTCATGTCGTTTTAATCAGATAATAAGCTATAATTAAAGATATAGTGTATACGCGTAGCTTTTTTTTTGTTTGTATTAACGACTAATTAAAAACTATATTACCGATCTTTATTCGTAGATATATTCAATTTGGAGAATAACATCGCAATGACTTGTTTTACAAACACCCGTATTAAACGAATACTGTTTATGCACTTACGTAATAACAACTGAGTTTTCAATACTTAGAGATTATTTTATCAAGACAAGCCAGGTGTGTGTCCTGCTGTCAAACTGGGCACTTTGGGATCTGCGTAGAGGAGTGTAGTTCAGACAGTGACTGCTCTGGTGACCAGAAATGCTGCTCCAACGGCTGCGGCCATGTGTTTACAAGTCCGGCTTGTAAGTACAAAGCCATGACCATTTATGACTTCTTATCGAAGATGACAGGGTATATTGGTTTGCTAATGTCGGTCGGTCTGTCGGTAGACCACTTGTGTTTCCGCTCTTTAAGTCCAACAATTTTCATTTGATCTTCACCAAACTTAATGAAAAGATGTTTGAGGTTATAATCTTAGCCAAGTGTGATGATCGACTAAATTGCCATAGGAACTGCAGAGTTATGGTCCTTGTTTTACCAAAATTGTTGTCTTTTTAACAGTTTCCACTCCCTATATCCAACAGCTTCGTCCAATCTTAACCAAAACTGATGTTGAGATTGATGTTTTCCTTTACAAACAGTTCTTGTGCATTCTTTGCGGCGAATGAGTGTAAAATACCAGTAACAGGTGACCGGATCGTTTAACTCTAAGTTTCTGAAAAGATAACTTTGTTTTGTATAGTTTGTATTAAACGTATGTGAACACATTAATCAGCAGTGTAAACATTGGCTTTGGTAAACAACAGAAAACGCAAATGATATAGAAATATAATTAAGCGACAACGGTGCAAAAAAGTGTCGCATTATTTTACCAACATAACAAAGACTGAAAATTTACTTGGCGTTTCAGGCGTCATTTATGACATCAGAATCCAAGAACTCGTGTCTTTTTAACCGTATCTCACGCAATGTTATTTAATTGTTGTCCAAAAGCATGGAATACACAACAGTTGTCTAATTTCAGTGAAAGATCGTTTGCTATTTTATTTTTGATCATACAAAAAATGTTATTGTTAGCTTCACCACTCGTACACATATTATTTATAAGACCACTCATGAAATAAATAGAGGATACTGTTTCGTTTTCGGTGCGATAACGCGTTATACAATCACTGGAAGGGAGACAATAAAAATATGTAAGTCGTCTCCCTTTCAGTGATGATAATAAGCGTTATCAAACGAAAAAAAAACCAAGGTTCTTGTTATTTTATGCTACTGAGTATTTTTGACATTAAAGAAATACATTTTAGCACAGTGAGTGATATGTGGATTTATCTCACTGATATGTTCCTATATTTCACTATTTAGCATAAAATACATTACAATGTTACACATTGAAACCAACAAATATCCTCCACCTATTATATTATAATTATACAGCAACAGTAAAACTATGCTTTATGTTATATAAACCGTTGTACATAATGCTATTATAACAAATGATAAAAGCAAATATGTGCTGATGAAATAATGTGCCTTTTTTATTAATGTTTTGAAGCTTAAATGTAGTCACGTGATAAAAACTGCAAAACAGTTTTGCGTACACGACTCAGTTTTGCATACACCGCGATGGAAACAAGTGGCAAAAACAAAATAAGATAATCATTAACATCAAAACGATAATATTACGTTTTATGCTAATCAGAAATGCTTTGTGGGCCAGATATTTGTTTTAAAAGAAGCACAACTGTATGTATTTAATATATCCTGTTTCGTCTGTTACAGCATCGTCTTGCGCTCATAAAGGGAAAGTGTACACAGATGGTGAAAGCTTTAAAGACGAGTGTAATACCTGCACATGTTCAAATGGAAAAGTCGCATGTACTCTCAAAGCATGCATTGGTAAGTGTACGCATATAAGAATGCTCGCCTTGTCTGTCTTTAACAACAGTGCTCTTGTACCTTTTATTATGACTAAGTAAGTGCACGATCATATAGTGGTTTACATTTTTATTTTATAAGTCTATTCGCTACGGAGGCTAGGTAAGAAATCTCTACTCTCTAGTACTATTTCTGACTAGATGCAAAAACTATGTCATATACACGTGATCTCTCTCTGCTCCAGTGCTGTGTCACATATAGCACTCCCATAACATGTACAATCCAGACCGTATTGTGTTACAGTATGGCAATTACCCATACAATGATAACTGATCGACAATGCGTTCGGCCGTTCGGAAAGCTGGGACTAAATACATGACGGACATGTCTTTTAAAAATATTTGTATAAAATGAACGGTGTTTGTCGTATTTTTACCGAATAAGGCGTGGTTATAAATTACATGAGCCCGACCAGCTATTGGGTTTATAACCATGTCTTCTCCGGTGAATTTCCTTTAAACACCTTTGCGATAATACCAATGATAGTACAAGAAACCTCGATCAAACAATGATCGCTGGCATATCTGAATGGCTTACCGCGAAAGTCAATCACCTCCCTTTGATCGGTCAATTGTAGGTGTTCAATTGTTAATTGTAGGTCAAAGCATTGCGTTTGAGTTTTCGGTAAACTGTTCTTACCTACACTTGTAACAGTACTTTGATTAGAACATTGAGCTATTGTGATAATTCATAGCACGTTAATTACAGAACAACAATTGGACATTTGGTATTTGCTTCTGTCCAAAACAAATTCAATAATTGGACATCTCGTACCTACATTAACTTACTCGTTAGTGAATGTACAGCTAAGGTTCACGCGAGTACCTTACACTATAAATTAGGTCGCGAATACAAGACTTGTAGTGAGCGGGGGTGGTGGAGGCGGTAAGTTAATAACTTACCAACATTACATGCATATATGGCAAAATGAACATTTCAATCTACTATATCAATGTTGGACTGTTTTATTTTATTCTAAAAGTGTACTTGGTTACTGTACCACATACCAAGATGAACCCGCTAATATGCGTACTAGTATTTGCGAAAAAACACAATCTACGTTAAAAGTTATTTTAAGGTTTCACAAATCGAATGACATGAAATTCTACAGGGAGCCGTTCTCTCCATCTCTAAGTCCGTTTATACAGATCGCAATACAATTACAAACACAGCATAGCATTTAGTATTTGAATCTCAACAGTGTATATATTAATACAAAACGTACATTATCAGTGGTGTATATACTTTTTCAGGAAAGCCTTGTGTCTCTAACGGCAAAACATACCAGGACGGAGAGACCTTCAAAGATGACTGCAATACTTGCACGTGCAGGAATGGGATACCATTGTGTACTCTCATTGCCTGCCAATGTGAGTCGAGTTATTCCTTAGTGAAAACAAATTGAAGAACAACTGCTCACGTGTAATGCTATTTGTGGTATATTTGTTAATCAAGCACATAATGCATTTTGTGCGCTTCATTGACTTTATTAATGATATACAAAACATAATAACCGTTTCATAATGTTAAGTAAAAATATTTTTCTTTTCTAGTCTATATAGTGGAAATTTAGATTAAAAATTACATAACTATATTTTTATATAGGTTTCAGAATATTGTATTTTATTTTACAATATCGTTTCGTTCAACAAATGACCAGCCATTGCTTGCGTCCTCAATTCGTTTTACAGGTAAGCCTGGAATGTGCCCAATATTCCCGCCCGGTACCATTGGGACATATGTAGTTTTGTGCGGTTCCGATTATGACCGCCCCGGGTCAGCTCACATGGATGTGGCCGCAGCTGTACAAATCCATACGGTATGGTTGTTGTGGAAAACAAAGTGAATTCTAAACGTGACACGATCTTTGATTCATATGTCTTATTCAAACGAATAAACCGGAATGCAAACGACTGTAGTGTGTGTTCATACACACATTATAATATTTACATATAGACGTTTGGTTTTATAAAAAAATTAGTAATGCTTAATAGTGTGTTTGTTTATCATATTGAATTATATACTTCTGCTAATACAACTACTACAACTACTACTACAAATACAACAACAACAACTACTACTACTACTACTACTACTACTACTACTACTACTATTACTACTACTACTACTACTGCTACTACTACTACTACTACTACTATTACTATAAATATGATGATGATGATGATTATTATTATTATTATTATTATTTATTATTATTATTATTATTATTATTATTTCAGGTGGCAGCACTGGGTGTGTTGTAAATGGCAAAAAATACAAGGAAGGTAAACTTATTAATAAGCTAATGTCATGTTTCTTTCAGACACGAACAAAATGACGTGTCAGTCATTATATGTAAAATTAATACAGTTTTATATCCAATTATCGTGCTATTGTACAGTGTATATAATGTTTTTACGTTAATGTAGTTTACACAATACGAGCTGTTGGTATATGGTGCAAAAATACTTTTCCATGTTATTACCACGACTTAACAGGGAAACGATATCCTTTTTCAAAAATAATTTGATAATAATAATATACATCCATAACAAAATTAATTTAATTAGCACACCGCATTATTCGAGTCAAGTTATAGACGCAGACTTTCGCACTTTAAACAGTTCACAAACGAACGTTTGCTCTTACATAGCGATGTTAAATAGCGAAATATTGTTCCAAAAAGTAGTAATAATTAGTTAAAATAATATTTCTTCGCAATTTGAACAGTACCTGGTTTAAAGGTATTTTTGCAATGTTTCAACAATATCTAATGAAAGCCAGAAGGTGTTGTCAGCATAAATGCATAGAAAGCTGATCGAAGTTTCTGGCACTCAAGCGACGGTGTGCGTTATTATCGTACTTTCCGTTATCCGGCAATGCTTATATTCGGCGATGCATATATTTAAAAGTCTAAGTTGGCAAGCGAGTCATTCAGAAAGAAGATTTTTTCCCAGATTGCAAGCGTACACTGGATAAATTTTTACCATTTGAGTACACGCCGATAAAAAGCGGTCATATGTACAGTCGCGCAAGGAATTCAAAAAGTTTAATTGCTAACGGGGAAAAACGGCACAATTTTTATCACTTAAACGCCATAAGAACGGCCTTTAAGGAATTCATACCTTTGAACCAGTTCAGGTTCATTTGTTAAAGAACTTTAATTTAAAATATAATGAATTAGTTATGGAACCTTGTTCGTTCGTATGTCGTTGCAAATGTAGGGACAAGGCGAATGTTTGCTAGAAATCCGTATAACGATAGACGTTTAATATCTGTGATGAATAGAATAAAATGTTGATCCGTATGTGCACTATGACACTAAACAGATTCACAGAATAATGACGTTCTTGTTCCCACAGGAGACACCCTACCACGTGACCCAATAGATCCGTGTAAACGATGCACTTGCACAGGAGGGTCAGCGAAGTGTGAACAGATCATGTGTCCAGCTTGTGCCGGTTACAGGCCTCCAGGGGCATTCTGCAATATTTGCGACGTTCAACCTATTCATTAAACGTATTCTGACTCACATTCCATCACTTGAAAGCCACAAAGTATCATCGACATATGTTGAAAAGAACGCTGATGGCCTCTTCCGGCTTTTAAATGACGATGTTTTCATTACCGACGCCTGAATTGAATGTCTTCAACGTATAAATGTTGACATAATTAATCTCTGCGATCATGCATGTGTGTTTATATTGTGCCTTTATTTTAGTACAAATGCTATTCTGCTTGCTTATTTTCGAATACAGGCCCACCAAATTAATTATCCAAGCCTGTTATACTAGCGAAAAGACAAAGCAACGCCTACACATTAACAAACACAACAACAATAAATAGATGCAGAAACATATTTGTTGGTTTAATTCTGAATGCTATCAAAATAACAAGTAAAGGATTCAAGTGTTGGTTCGACTTTCATTGTATAAATTTAACTCTTAACACAAAATAAAACACTATAAAATTTTATAAAAATGCTGTAAATACCATTTTACCATTAAGTGAACCGGATATATTGAAATCAATGAAGCAAACGTCCGATTTGAAAGATTGCTGACTTAACACAAATTCAATATGTAAGTGTATTGCCGGCTAAATGCCAGTATCTTAGTCACATCTTGGGCAACACTCGCCAGGAAGAGTAGGACCATCGCATACAGGACACAACATCATATCGCACTTGACAGAGCCGCCTCTGCAGTAGCATATCTCGCACTGGTGGCTGGTCCGTATTGGAACTCGTTCACCTGTTAGAAGAGACATCGACGTGTTGTCAATATATGTAACATACAATCAATACATCCGAACTGAACATATATAAATAACGAACTGAGCTTAAATATATACCAATAAAATTCATTGTTTTCTTAAACCATTTAAACATGTCATCATGATCATGAAACATAACTACACTACGCCATGTCTGATTTGTGACTTGTAAGCAATTTGTATAACAAGGTAATACTGAAATCATCATATGTCACGTAGAAGAATACTGTATTGCAACCGTTTAGCATCGCGTTTTCCTAAAACGACAGAATTCTACAGATTCTTCTGGAATTGTTTCTGCCTGTTTAGCATCCGCACCAAACCCCTTTTCTAATTAATCATTCATTTGACCGCGAATTGTCTTTCTCAATAAGCAGAAGTCGGGGTCCTTTTCATCAAGGAAATTGTGCCATATACATTTTTGTCCCAAATGTGACGCAAAAGTCCACACCTAATTAAATATAGCGAGTTGCTTGATTAGTACTCGTCTTTCTGATTTCCAACTTCCAACCCGAACCTCTGCAGCCAATGGTTTATCTCTTCTTAGCTCATAGAAGCTAGGTTTTTACCTTCATTCATCGTAGACGAGTCACGCCCATTTCGTGCTTTTCCGGTGAGTTTGCTGTTTTGTTTTTCTATATGCATTTAGGTTGTCAATGTCCTCATCGGACACCGGGTTTGCAAATCTCGTCACAGTACTGGAGGGCGGTTTGTGATGGCAAACCGTGACGGCACTTCCGATAATTCCAACATCTTTTCCGGTTGCTCGAGCGTCACTGCGGCCTCTTCTGTATTTAGTAAGTCCAAAATCCCAAGATCAATTAACACGTTTGCATCATCATGAGGCTGTCCAATATGATTTTCTGCTACATCCACAGCTTGTGACAGAATTAGATTTTCATAAGAATTATCTAAACATATAAGTTCAAGGTAGTCAACCTCCGTGTTTTGAGCAATTAGACTAAAAAATAAATCCTCTGTATCTAACGCAGCCATGCTTAATTGCTTATCCATTGAAATCGCAATGATTACACTGAATGGACACCTTGCGACAGAGCTAAATTTGAAAATGACACGCGTGCCATGTATGTATATCAGAAATGACGTGACCTTGCGACAGCGCTATATTTGGAAACGACACACATGTCAAGAATGTTCACGTGATGACTAGGAAACACCCATGGGATCGGCATCGTGAAAAGATGTGATTTGATAGGTTAATATCAGTATATAAAACACTTGTAGCACCCTTTGACCTCAATACATGTTTGTTAATTATTTAACCTCGCCCTGCGATCTGCGTTAAATAACTAACATATTTCGGTCAAAATAGGCTACAACTATTACTTTATTCATATACAGTCGAATCGCGATTATACAAACTGACGATGTCCAAGCGAAGCGGTCCTGTCGTTTTTCCTTCTTTATGCAATTAATAAAAACGATGCGATTATACGAATTGCGATTATACGAAAGATGCAATATTACGAACAATTATCACCGTTCCATAACGTTAAAATAAATGTTAAAAAGGTGCGAGTGTACGAATCACTGACAGCCGTTCCTCGCGCCCGTCATCTGTTGCTTTCTATGATTAAGGTGCTATCGGAGGAATGTCGTGTCTCTTCGTAATACATGTACATTGTACTTTTAACTGTCAGCATTTATGGTTAGTTTGTTTAACGGCGTTGTTATTTTAAATTATATTGACGTATATATAAATACATTATCATTGTTAAATGTGTGTTTATGCTATTTGAATACATAATGAATTATTTATACGCAACCTTTGTTATACTTGTGCTATACATTCATAACAGACATGTAGTATTACTATTTTAGGATATTGCGTCAAATTATACATCCCTATTGAAACTATATAACGACGTTTCGTATTATTTAGGAAAGATGCGATTTTACGAAAAATGCTATTATACGAATAATCGCTGCCTTTCGTTGCCTATGTGCATAATTTCGACTTGACTGTAAATACATAACAGTACGGCATATATGTTTATGTTACGTTAGAGTTGGTACCCCCACGTGGTTTACGCACAGATTGTTGCGGACCTGTGTTGTCGGTGATGCACAAACGTCAACAGCTACTTTGTCTTTGTACGAGTTTTACAACTGCATTTTTTGGCATCAGTTGCTCTTGTTTCATCATCATACTTTTTGGACAGATATTTGCTTTGAAACAAGTGAGAAAATTTTTAATTTGAAACAAGTGAGAAAACATTTGAAACAAGTGAGAAAAAATCCTTAAAAATTATGTTTGTTTATGAATATCTATTTTATAGTTAATTAGATATATTAGCAGTTTATCGATTTGAAAGTCAAACTAACACAAAGAATGACATTTTGAATCAAAAGCAACACTAGAGCTACAGATATGCAACGCAACGAAATATTTATCAATTCTAAACAAAATGATAACATAAAAAATTGTGAACAATAGTTTATACTTCTAATTGTAAATTGTAATTGTAAATGTAATTGCAAGACACCAGTATTTCATTCCGGGTCCCTGTGTATGTATCATATTCACTTCTGCCTACCAATAATATGATCTTATAAGAACGTCGTACATACTCGTATGCAGATGTTACACGGTGTAATATGTATACATGAAATCGTAACGCTATCATACTAATGTTGTCTTGTAGTTAAACCAGGATCATGTCCTCCAAGGCATTTAGCAATTGTTGCCTCTTGTGATCCATGCTCCGGGGATTATGACTGCCCTGGGTTCCTAAAGTGTTGCCCACACCCGAAGTACAGGTGTCTTTTCTGCACATGGCCATGTACGATACTTTATTTAATAATTTTTTTCGTAAGCAATATATTTTTTGACTTAATGCACTACTAGGAAATTAAATAATTATATGATACACTGTAAATATGAAACCTAACTGCATGTTTGCTATAACTTAGTGATGTGTATTGTCGTTTTCATTAATGTGGTATAAAGCACGAGTTACACAATAAAGGGACCTGTTCACATATTGCCGATTTACAATTTTCAAAATATTTGTCATAGATTCCTAAAAGAAAAATAAATTATATATTCAAAAATCACAATAACACTTCTGAAAAAGCAATATTCATGTATAGGAAATATAGTGTCGTTTATAAATAATCATCAAATGAAATTGATACAATTATATCCCAAAGATCATAGGTATGAACCCCGGCGAAGGCAATTGTTTTCATTTACTATTTTCCTTTAATTAATATTTGTTATTTGTTAGTCCATATGATTTAGTTTTTGCAGTGAATACATTTAGTGACATTTAAAAAAAACACGTAAACTCTGTGAACATGTCCCTTTAAGGACGCAATGGTTTTTTACCTGATCGTTTCATTTGTAAGACATGTATACATACATAAATGTACAATTGCCGTGCGTGTGTATAACTAGCGTTAACATTTGTGTTATTTTCTTTCAGTCCCTTGGTTTATGGGGTGATATACCAAAACGGTATGTATTTGCTTTCGTGATTCTCCTCTACATTGAACGGTATTAAGATGGTGTGCGAAATACTACGGAATCCTGTTTCGACCAGTCAAAATTAGCTCCATACAAAAGCGAAATGCATTTCACGTCTTTGCTGTCGTATAATAGGGCGAAAATGTTCGTCCATTGGAAGTATCTATATAATGTTTTGCGAACAAAGATGCGAAACTAATTTCGCTTTGTGGCACCCTAATTGTCAATGATGCGAGCTGTTAAGTTAGACTAAAAAAAGTTAATGACTTGTTTTTTCTCAGGCACTTTTTCAAAAAAATTAGGAGGGAGGGCGAATGTTTTTTTATTGAAGTATCTTTTTTTACTCCTACTCTTTTCTATTCGCTCTATATGCAATGGCTTATTAAAACAAATAAATACGTGCAGATTAAAGACGATTTTAATAACAACATAAGCATCCCTTTTTATAAAATTATAAACATAGACTTATTAATTGCTCATGTTACAAACGGTCATTTATGCAAGCTGACGTAAAAAGGCATTCAATTTGATTGTTCATAATTAACATAAGTGCCTTCATATTGATATACCATCAGCATTAACGTACTTCTATTTATAGAATTTAACTTTATCCTATTACTAAAGCCGAATCGATCGAATAACAACCCATCGTATATACACTTTATATAAACTTTAGCTTTATCCCATCACTACTTTTAGCTCACGTTTATTCGATCGTTATTTTTAGAACGCTATGTGACGTCATTCCAACTGTGACGTTTGTAGTAAACAAAAAACAGTGTTAAAATTGGGAAACCAACGTTATTTTTTAATTTCTGAGATATTTTCGCGCCGTTTACATGATTTCTGAGCATAGCATAATAGGATAAATAGAATATTAATTAATCGGCAAGCCTCGCGCTCATCTGTTTCGAAGCCTCGCATGATAAACGTCATCTTTATCCAGCACTCACCTAATATTCTCTATTTTCGTAATTCATATTTTTTAACTGTCAAAAATAGGAATTATTTTTGCAATAAACAACTAACAATTTTTGGAAAGACAATCAACACTTGTCAATGCAGATGGCATTTTCGTTTGTTTCCATAGGACTAAATATTGACACAGATTATTTTCAAAAACAAATATGGAACTCTGTTACACAAGTATCTACAAAGCAAAAGTTTAAATAAACATACAGACGATATTTATAAAGATTCCCAATCGAATGTGACATTTTGTTTCAAAGTTGAGATTTACATAGTATTTTAATTTGTGTATATCCGATTTATATAATTAAATCAGGCAGAAAGAAAGTTACTGGATAAACTGAAATCTCTACAGGGTTACTCTTCTTCCGCTATGTTAAAATGAGGATTAGTTTAATTTTAAGCCGTTGTCCTTGGAATCCAATTTAATACACCGCAATTTTAATAATAGTAGTAATGAACGTTTATGGTGCTTATTCGTCCGAAATCTTTTGCTTATCTACGAAAGAAATTGTTCAAAAGCGCTTGGTACGAACGGAATATACTTCTCAGACTCCAATGCGTAGTTTTTGTAATTTGTTCGGCAACATGCCCATTAGAAACAATTTCTGCAAAGTTTTATTTTTATTAACATATTTCTGGACTTTAGCTTTAAAACCCGGGCGCGATCCACTAAAAATAGGAAATAAATGTGTTTTGGGCCTTAAATCAAATTCGTGGCTGGCCATAAAAAAACGGTGTGGCGCTGCCTGAGAAACAATCCATTTTAACTGTGTTAGCATATTTGTCTTTGTTTCTACATTTGTATTGGCAGGCGCAAAGAAAAAAATGTAAATTAGCAAGAGTTGTCATACAACAACAACAACAACAACACAAAAACATTACGTGTTCCCTGATAATTATCTCAAAAATACATTTATTATATATGTTACTGTGGATGTAGCTCCGGCCCGAGTGTCGTGTAAATTTGCGTATTGAGCTCAATAAATGGACGTACCCAATTTTATAACATTAGCACATATTTAAAATAGCACAGTACTGAATGCATGCCTTAGGTACTAATCCTAACAAATGCAATTAATTGTTTTAACTTTTATTAATGATACTTGATAACTTTAACTTTATTTGCAACATTTTTGGACTAACTTAAGGCGCATTCTTTAATTAAAGCTACACAATGTTGCATTCCTAACCACATGCAAATAATTGTCATATAAGTCTCACAATAATATGTTCACGCTGTTAATATTCAATGCTCGGACACTAATTTATTTTAAGCTCATACTCGTACATTATATAGCGACGACGACGTCAATATGTTCACACTGTTAATATTCAATGCTCTGACACAAATTCATTTTAAGCTCATACTCGTACATTATATAGCGACGACGACGTCAATATGTTCACACTGTTAATATTCAATGCTCTGACACAAATTCATTTTAAGCTCATACTCGTACATTATATAGCGACGACGACGCCAATATGTTCACACTGTTAATATTCAATGCTCTGACACAAATTCATTTTAAGCTCATACTCGTACATTATATAGCGACGACGACGCCAAAAGTATGGTCTTATTAATCCACCATAAGAATGCGTCACAACTTTTGAATCATTAATGACTTTAATAGAAAAATGTAAGAAGTTTATAAAAAATATTATAACAAAACCAAACATGTTCTTACTATTAAGAATATGCAAATGTAAGTTGGGCAATCCTATCAACGCACCAACTGCAGTCTTTGATGATTAATTATTATAAATCAATAAGATCCATTTTAACTTAAGTTCCACAATTAAACCTGTTGCTAACTGTTGCCATGTTTCCGCGTTTTATACGTAATGTACACGTCAAGTTTACAGCACGATCATGTTTACGTATATGTTTTATTTAAATAGACTTACATTGAGCAATAATTCACCTAGTGGACGACACGGAAGGTTTGTTGCGTGCCTAAAACCAATATCAACTTAAACGTTTAAAGAGTGCAGTGTTAATGCGTTGCATTTATATTTTGTAGCACGCGCTGCGTACATAAATGCTTATAATTGTCAGATTGTTTTTCGTGAGGTATACTTTATGTACCATATTGTGTAAAAAATAAAATAAAATGATGTATATCTAATTGCACATATACACTGTAAAGTATATAATTTTGTCAATACAGCAACTAAAAAATCACTTTTGGTCACCTGTGTAATTATTGCCAGATATGGGCATATTCTGCTAGAATCTCACTTTAAACAAACATCTTTTTATCTGGTTGCACAAAATAGTATTCAATGACAAGAAAAATATAATCTCTTGAGATTATATTTAACTATTAATACCCGCAGCGTTGAGAAATACAAGACAAGATCTAATACAACGTGATGCCCAAGACATCTCTCGGAGACAGGTGCATATGAAAAGAATATGTTTAAAACACTACTCAATGCTTAACATTAACTGTTGTGAGACGGCGATCATAGTTTTGTTTGATGTTTCTTGTGTTATCGTCGTGCTTTCAGTGTTGCGCAAAGCATTGTCATGGCAATCGGTCACGTGCATTTAGTAAATGTCCATTTTATTAAACAGATGTGTTTCTGTGCTTATTATCGTTTATATGCATTCAAAGACCTACAACCAATAGCAAGTTTATTTTAATTTATCTTTGTAAACATATATGAAGTAAATCATGGCAAAGGTTTAATTGATTCTTTATTGTGTTTGATGAATTAACGTACAATGTTGTACGTGTCAAAGCTATTCAACAAAAAAAGAGTGATGTTAGTAATGTATAGCGTGATTTTGTGTGCAATTTCACGGATTGGTATTTGCACGGTTACTACCAAACGTCAGACAAGAGCAATCACATGTAGTAATCTTCAGAACAGACCCACGAGAGCTTAGCAGAGCAGACGCCGACTCCGTAGCGGTCAGACCGACCGGTGATCACCCGGTTGAGAGCAATGTAGATGTCCTCGTTAACTCCGCCCCAGCTGGGATCCGCTTGTCCATTCAGGGCAAACAGGCATTTGTGACACAACATTTGGTTTAGACCGTTGTCGTTGATGATTCGCACGTGCTCGTTGCTAATGAAAATGGTCACGCGATTGACCGAACCGGATTTCACAGCATCTGCGTAGGTAGCCAGGATGGAAGGGTTTGAACACAGGTCGCTCGGTCTGACGTAGACACTGGGGTAGATGGAGTCGATTTCAGAATCATGCGTCTGGTCGTTATAGTCACCTTCTATAAGAAATAAATAAAAATACATTGCAGAATGGAAATATACACTTATCCAACTAGAAAATGATATTTTTATATAAAACTGTTTACCACTAGATAAAACAAATGGAACGTTTAATAAACTAACTAGTTGTTATTTCGTTTCGAAATAAACGTACTGTAACCATCGTTGCTGACACTATCTCCGATGTTAAAGAGGAAACCTGAGCGTTCTGCAGAGCTCAGTTCAAGGTCAACTCTCAACATTCGTCGTCCACAAAGAGGATAGGTCAAACATCCGGTTATGCAAGACGGCTGCTTTTCAAAGGTAACCTGAAAACAAACTCGATGTGATTCGATAAATAGAAAAAAAAAGCAATATAGAAGGCATCTAGTATGAAAGTGCAACAGTCTTGTTAACAAACGCATAACTAAGCACAGTTTTACACGAACTATTTACTTTGAGCAGTGCTCTTAGGTTGCACGGAGCAGATGACGCTGGTGTTCCTTCAGGTTTAACAATAACTTTGCCCACACCGCCGTCAGACACGCCCCCATTACGCAAGTCCACCTCTGTTGTCTTGCGGTCACAACACTGTGTAGCAGATTCAACGGGATTTGCTACAACAAGCACACATGTGTCTATTATATTAACATCATTTAGTCGTAAATTATTTTGCCTAACTGATAATTGCTACATTAAGTTTAAGTCTAAAAATTACACTAGAGTAAGTCTTCAAGACAACATATCGTAGTTTTATGGGTGAATCACAAGAGCCTGAGCAATGTTGCAGCTGAGTGGTGCACATGTACATAATTCCATAATAATAATGTTTTCATTTAGAAATAATACGTTTTTAATTCGGAAATTTAATGATTTATACGGGCAATGATCATATGTTGATTTTTACATTATCTTTATATTATCATTATAAGAAGTGTATTTTATTTAACAACCGCAGTTTGTACATACAATCAACTAATGGATTGTGATTAGATTTCGCGGATTTGCAAGGCCAAAGTTATTAGTTATACCACATTTACTTAAATTTCAATTCCTAAGATTTTAAACACTCAGAACATTAAATCAGAAGTGTCCGTACCAAAATTAAAGCATTTATCAACTCATCGTTTTAATATACAAATATTTTGAATATCGAAAAAAAGTCCAAAATGTGATTTCCCAAACGTTGCAAAAATTAAACGTTGCATCCGTTTGTAAAAATACATTATAATGCCAGATTCTTATTATTTTAAATCAAATTTAAATAAATCGGCTTGAAAATACCAGTACACTAGACGATCTGTGCGCGTTGTGGTCAGGTCTTATATTGTAACCAAGAAGCGGCAACAACCTATTGAAACTTTTACATGCGCAATGGACATCCATCCGCTCGCACATGCATGTTGCGAAAGTCGGGTTCTATTTGTTTATTTGAGATCATCGTGTGATTTTGTAGTTATGATGTATACGATCTTGATCGTGGTTGAAAGATCTTAAAGTATCGTAAATTTTGTTTTTCTTTCCAAGAAATAAAAAAACAACAACAACAAAACAATGAAAATAAAAATGATTACAATCCGTTTAGATGCTGGTAGAACCACATTGCTGTGGCTAGTGTAACGAGCTGCCATGCCGTACCAACCAATACATTAACCACAGTAAAGTTATGACGCAAACGCAACGTTAAATAGAAGTCAATGTGGTTTTGCACGTTTATGGTATCTTTTGTTATCTCATTTGATTGATTTAATTGCATTGCAACTTTGATATAATTAGAAAACATTGTGCCACGTTTGTCTCTCTGAAGGACAAGTGAAGTGATCAATTCATATAAATGAGACATTGGTAAAATACTTTGTAATTATTTTTGTTAGACCAGACCATAATATCATTTTAGTGTTGTGGTTAATTGGTTTCCACTCGTGCATCGAGTAACACTATAGTGCTGCGCATAGTACGACGCTTGTTCTGCAATATTAATGTATCATTGCAAATATTTGTTACATTAATATGTAAAATATCTATACAGCTATCAGCATGTATAACTTAAAAAACAAACATCGAATTATGCTTGATATGAATCGCATTAACGAGTTCATGGCTGGCAGTCATAAAACTCCTAAGGGAAATTTTAATTTAAGTTAGACTTAATTTTCAGTTATAATTTACAAAATCTAAACATTTTAATTTTAAAAGACATAAGGCTTAAGGAATTGTATGAATGTAAGACATTTACTTAAGTTTTTATTAAAGAGCTTCGACTCTGACTTTTTAAATTAATATATGAAAGGACATGATCACACTCGATAGTAGCTGAAATGATCTGGGCATATCGAACAGTACACGCGGATTTACACCCAAATAACATAAGACTGTATTTTAAACAAATTTAATAATAAAAATGGAAATACAGCCAAGATGGAATTTCTTTCACAAACGTCCGAAATTGTTGCACATGATCCGACGTGAAACGTGTATTGTACTAAAGTGTCTTCCAAACGGTTTACGATAACAGTCTAATGACATATATTCAAATGACATATATACATGCACACTTAATATCGATAAAATTAGAACATATTTTATTAATTGCATAACGTTTAGGATGAACAATTAATATTCTCCACAATGCTTTTTGCAAACTGTTTGTATTTCATTAATATGGGGGCCTTGCTGTGATGTATTTACAATGTACCATTTATCGATCTGAATGTACTGGACACGTATTTTTTTACTAGACAAGTAATTAATAATACATTTTTACGTTGCTTGTACTGTACTCCATAAAAATAAGCACAACATAGATACTAGTACAGTTAAATTATACAAAAGTGTATATATCAATTTTTTAAATCGATTTACTACAAGAGGTACACACGCTGGAAATATGACCGCAGACACCTTTATGGGTAACAATAGTTAGAAACACGTCAGACTCACAAGGACTATTGTTATCTAAGATGGAGGCCACAGTGTGGAGGATTGTAACAAGTATTTTTTTGTGTGTGCAAACATATGAGGTACTGACAATGGGTGGGTCTAAGTTAGCTGCAGGCTGATAGTTTATGGAATATTTCACCTGTTTACTCGATATATCTATAAAATGAATGCATGCATATAGTTTATGGAATATTCCAAATGTTTACTCAATATATCTATCAAATGAATGCATGCTTTTATGGAATATTCCACCTGTTTACTCGATATATCTATAAAATGAATGCATGCATATAGTTTATTGAATATTCCACCTGTTTACTTGATATATATATGAAATGAATGCATGCATATAGTTTTTGGAATATTCCACCTGTTTACTTGATATATCTATAAAATAAATAATGCATGCATATAGTTTATGGAATATTCCACCTGTTTACTCGATATATCTATAAAATGAATAATTGCATTAATGAAATCTGCAATGCTAGTATGTTCGCTTGGGTGCTGCATGTTAATTTAAATAGTATTGCATGCTTAGTTTATAAGTTAATTCAAATGGTCGGATACATTGTAATTGCCAAAGTGGAAATACACATGGCACATGTGTTACCATTGAATATATATTTTTGTAAAGCTGAGTCATTACCCGGTGATAAGTATTTGTTTCGCACATTTACTATTTTAAACAAACGCAAATGCAATGTGTTAAGCGTCTTTTCATTTGTTTAAAATGCAGTAATTAAATGCATTATGCGAACATCTAAGAACTAAGGAAGAACTGCCTCCATAATTATTTTCTGCGTTTTCTTTTATATATGATACACTCTGTTTGTTGCTTGCAATGTTAACGGAATCGACTACTATGACGGTAAATTCTTCTAATAAATAATAACTATTTAACCATAACTAATATTGCAAACTAAAATGTGTCTTAAAACCAAAATGTTGGGAAAAATGACAGATTTGTTATGCCCCATTTGGACTCGCAATTTATTTGGTTGTTCAAATAATCAATGTGGATACTAGTAGCATTTGTCAATTTGATTTCTGCAGTGTATAATAACACTGTGCAATATCAAATCAAATGTATGTCATGCTCTGATGATATAGTTGACCCATTGCCCGTCCCTCCGAGACACGTTTCAACTGTCATTCAGTCTTGCCGGCTGCCCCGTACATACCCCTACAAACTTAAGTTCAATACAACATTATATGCGGAATATCGACCAATCAATGCCATTTATAAAACAAAGTGTTAATATAAAGAAACGAATATGTGCGTATGCTTAAAGGACCGAGCAAAATGTGCCACTATCTGTTATAGTACTCGTTATTTTTAGAATCCGATCAATTTCTTGTCATCTCTGATTTTGTTTATTAATAGCATTTAATAGACCAGTCCACTGATAGCAAGGAATTGTTTCGCGGCTCTGATTGACCGTGTAATCAGTGATCTCCCCTGCTCCACGATATTGAAAGCAAAGAAGCAGGGGAGGTTACTGTGCAATTGCCATCTCAAAAGCGAAACGTGCTTTCGATTTGCGGTACTAAAGACTCCGGCATCGCCGCAGTCTAACAACGACTCGAAGTCAATGGAACTTCGTGTGCAGCATCCTTACCATCAGAAAAAGTATATAGTGCCGGGTGGTTTCGGGCCGGCGATAGTTTGAGTGATTAAAGGACATTTGTTTATAAATACGTTCAGCGATATTTCTCAAGTGATGACTAAATCAACGATACTTCACGATTGTACACCAGCGCAACCAAGAGGACGTGAGCACATTGTTCAAACATTGTGCTATGATGATTTGTGACTAATGGTTGTTATTACCCTTTGATTATAAAATCTGAAAATCAAACATCCATTTCCATGCTATTTCTGAGAAATGAATGACTAGAATTCATTGCAACGTTATGTGAAGTAGGTTTACCATAAACCTTTCAGTATACAAGAATTCAATCGAAATTTTTTAACTAGCGAGACGTAAGCATAAAATCAGGATGCTCCTCAGCAAAGATTGTTCTTGGAGTTATGAGCCATTTGTTGCATCTGCAAATGATATATAGCTTACCCGTTTTACACAGTTTATTTGTCGCAAACCTGGCTGGAATTCAATGACACATTAAGGGTTAATCTAATATTTATTTATAATATAAACGATTATGTTTTTATGTTACATTTCTATATAAGATATGTTATCGGATCGTCGCTCGGCAATATTTACATACGTGGTCTGCAAACAGGGCAGCATTGGTTAGGCGGCGTGTATTGGTCGAGACAGTGAGACATCGCACATTTCACCACGGAGCAGTCGGGAAGGCGTGCAATTGTAAAACATCCCGCAATCATCGAACATGCCAGACAGAATTGCAGTAGCAGATGCATCTATAAACAACCAGGTATTGGGAATATTAATTTTTAATACTGATGATGCTGCTGATGATAATGCTGATGATGCTGATGATGTTGATTTTGCTGTTTCTGATGATGGTTATCATGATGATGCTGATGTTGACGATGGTGGTGATGATAAGGATGATGCTGATGATGACGATGATGATGATGCTGGTGGTGGTGGTGGTGGTGATGATGATGATGATGATGAGTTGAGAATGATGATTATGGTGATGATGATGACGATGATCAGGATGATAATAATGATGATTGTTGAGAATAATTATGATGATGATGAGTATGATGATCAGGATGATGATGATGATGTTGAGAATGATGATGATGATGATAATGATGATGATGATGATCATGATGATGATCAGGATGATGATTATGATGATGATCATGATTGTGATGATGATACTTTTTTATGATCTTATTTAGTAATTATAGTTAAAAACAATCATAAAAATAATAATCATATTTCGCATTATTTTATTATTATTATTATTATTATTATTTATAATAATATTATAATTATTATTATACAGTTATGATTAAAATAGGCGAAATCAACTTACATTTATCGAGGATCACTATTTATATTCAACAGTGTGACAGACACGTTTTAAAGTAGTAAAACAGACACATCCGTGATTTTATATGAGTCTTGCACTAGCTGATATCCTGGAGCCGCCCCTGTCTTGTTTTCCTATCCGCCAGTCAAAAACATATTTTTGCGGTTTGATTCAATTTGATTAAAAAAACAACAACAGTAATTCGTATCCTGTTTGACTAATGTAATCCACCCACATTTTGTCTGCTCTGCATATGAATATCTAATAAAACAGATCCGGCTGCCCCGCCAAATCTTTCATGAGCATATTCAAATAGTTGTATCTATTCGATCGGAAAATATATGCTATTCAAGTGTATATTAAATACACATAAGTGACGTTAGAATCTTCAATACAAGGTAACTATAGACAAATATGTTAAAATTTACAATCATAAAACTCCCATTAGCAGATGAGCTTTAATGAACATGTCATTTAGATCAGACAAGTTACAAGCCTATACAGCATTGCATATCTTAGGAAAAACAAACCGTTAAAGGGTCATTTCACGTAAGTATAGGCACGTATAAACAACACAGCATACTCCCATTTTGCGTGAATATATATATTTTAGTAGCAATAGTATATTGATGGAATCATTAAGGAAACATACAGTACAATGCCAACAATGTGTTGTTGTTTTTCTATAGTAGAGCTATCAATAGAGCGCATGAGCCTAGCGGTACTTCATGTACATTTAATTCCTATAGATTTCAAGACATTTGGTGTCCTAGTTTCCCGTAAAAAGAATTTATATCCCATGCATGATTTTTGCATGAAAAAATACTGTGGTCTGTGACGTGTTTCAATTACGAGGGTCGTCTAATAAATATATACAAGTATCAAGACATGGGTACAACAAAGTAAGAAAACATAGGTAACTATAAACAAAGCAACGCAGTGATACAATGCAAATTTACGAATTAGTGGCAAGAAACTTACCAAGTGATTTAAGTTCGTAAATTGTTGAATGTAGTATGTATTTCAAACTTTAAATGCTGTACAACATGTTTAATAGACGGCCCTCAGAATGACTTGTCCAGTTTATGACAATTAACATTACTTTTAGAAGTTCTGTGTGTCATATAAAGCATAGAACTTGAGAAAATTTAATTACAACTGTGTTTTATGAATCGACTTATATTTGTCTTAAATACTGCTACTAAATTTCCCGCGCCCGCGAAAAGTGTCAGAGTGACCACTTTTTTTCGGCGTAGCTGCCTACTATCACTTTTGATTCGGCGTAGCTGTCTAATATCACTTTTGAACTAGATTTCTTTGCGCTAATTATGCAGCGGGAAAATCGAATGCCAATAGAATTCTAATTTTAGCGAATGCCAACTAGCAACAATAGTTTAATGTTTACATTTGTAACTGTTGCATACTTTTGGGGTGTAAAATTTACATAATTGTTCACATAAGCAGCTTAAATAAAGTTATAAACATATCTTCGACATACACAGAACTGAACATAATTATGAACAAGTTTATTCATTGTATGCTACGTACATTCATTCACATAATGAAATAACTATATTGTTTAGCCTACATACGCGTCACGCTCTATAAATAGCAATTACAATGCTCCAATGCACGGGGACGCAAGTCGGTACCAACGTACAATGTTGCCTGTTGAGCTCGCGTCACGTCTGCCTGTCGATAGAGTTACGGATCCCTAAGAGTTTAAATATAACTTGTAACCAACTTGGGGCCAACAATTTTAATTCTACCGTGTTCAACACACACCAAAAAGAGTGAAGCATTCTAAAACTATCGCGCGGTATAGGGTGTTAATACACACGCATCAGTTAGCGTCCGTAGAATCATAAACCAGAAAATTTCAATAAATGGGGTATTTATAATTATAAACTTACTGTACATATCAAGTAAATGTTATTTAATTTATAAACTGTTTGACATCTTTCTATCAATAAAATGTGGTGAAATAAGTCTCGGAATACGTCGAAATGTTATTTATGTTACTTGAACTTCATTTGCGTAGCATGAATATACTATTTGCAATAGCATATAGCCTCTACACCTGCAAGTTCGTGGGTGTTAAGTATTCGACTTTGCGCTTGCGCATAAAACACCAATTGTTTCAACATAAACACATCACATTAAAACGATCTGAATGTAAACAAACTATTTTATTTATCAAAATTGCCAATATTTATTCGCAAATCCGTAATCTTCATTTTTTTCCTGCACAAATGTGTTATTATTTATAGTAAGGTATATAATAATGATTTAAATTGAACATACACATTATATGTTGAAAAATTGAGTCACACGAGTATTGTTTATTATTTGTAAGATAATAGCAATTGTAGATCTTTATAATAACCAGCTTATTAAACGGGAAAAAAAAAAGAAAGTGATTATTCTCACTTCAATCTTTCGTGCCAATATCCACTTCCGACACGGCTTTGCCGTTTAATAAGTTCGTATTATTCTTATTCTTGCTTATAGTTATTAAATCAATAGCTAACTGTTTGTTTATAAAAACGATACATGTGTAATAAATTTTAATAAATACGTCATAATATATAATTTTATTTTTGAAAATATTAGGCCGCATTAGCCTAATCATAGATATGTCCCTTTAATTCGATTAAAACCATCAAATAAATCAGTCCGGGGAACGGTCAAAGCAAAATATGTGTGATTAAAACCGGATTTTAGTGACAAATAACGCATTTTAATTTTTTGAAGACATAATAAGTGACTGAGAAATGTTAAACGCCATAATTTCTGATAAGTTAATGTCTACACTGACGATGTCACAGTTATGTTAAGCGTACTGAAAACGTCTTAAAGAAACAAATATGTGACCACTCCTACATTTCATAAAATACTTTATTGATCAGAATTTTTGTTCGCCATGATACTGAACTAACTAGTAGACGAAAATAGATCACTCCGCCTTTCTGTTTGTCTATGGTTGTTTGTCCAAGGATTTGTAGTTAATTGATTGGATTATGAAGCAATGTGCAGTTATCACTGAAATATAAACCCCTATGAAGTCAAATCAGTCAAATCAGTCATTGACTGAAAATTATCGACTGGTCAAGTGCTAGCACAACAATTCCCAGCCGCTTTCTTGCTAAGGTGCAATTTCGCTCCACAAGCATCACCCAATCGAAATCTGGCGATGGACGATTTCACAACCATTCATCGGGGAGAGTCATAGTGGGAAATGTTCACACAATACTTCAGAAAATGGGCGAAGAACCATATTTGATACAGTTGCACGTAAAGGAAAAAAAAATGACCATGAGACGCAACCCAAAAATCCAAGATGGCCGACAAATATAAGATTATCAATGTTATCAGAATGCCTTGTAGATACCATAATGTTAACACCATGAACTGGCAGTGAATGTACGAAGCTAATCAACATATCATCGTTCTGGAAAATTGATGAACAGTAATTCAGGCTTCAGTATTCCTCATGTATAGTATGAATCCATGGCTGGTATTCACAAAGCTCCTAGGGGAAATCTCAACTAAGACTTAAGTGTAAATTTCAGATCAAATTATCTATGTGAACTTTATGTTTACAAAAGGATAAATACTTAACATCTAAGCAATATTTACTAGTTTGAAACATTTCAATGTAAAAAGAACTTTACATTTAACAGTCACAGATTTAAGGAATGTTATGAATTTAAGGAATTTACATAAATCTTTCCTATGGAGCTTTGTGAATACCGGCCCAAGCCCATTTATGGGAAATAAATCACCATAAATCACCATAAATCTTTCCTATGGCGCTTTGTGACTACCGGCCCAAGCCCATTTATGGGACATAAATCACCATAAATCACCATAAATCACCATAAATCACCATAAATCACCATAAATCTTTCCTATGGAGCTTTGTGAATACCGGCCCAAGCCCATTTATGGGACATAAATCACCATAAATCACCTATTTATGGTGATTTTAAATACTAACATATATAACGTAAGGGACAAAAACTGAAATCAAAATGAACCAATGTTGCACAATAGTACTGTCCCTAGAAATTACACATATATACGTATCGTGATGCGTCAAATAACGAACAGCATAGTCGTACGAGTCGCTGGTAGTACTGAAAGCAAATTCAATAACCAGATTGCTATCAACAAAACTCCAGTTAAACTTCCTTGTACCAAAGCGTGTCTTTTCAGGTCATAGATGTATTGCAGCTGTTCCGTGCCATGGTTGAGTTTAATTTTGATTTTAATAATAGTCATATAAAGTAGCACAGCTCACATTTTTCAGAAGCATTATGTTACATATTACATGTATTGATTTTCATAATATGAACGTTTGTAGTAGATATATATAGGAATAATGAAACTCCAGAGAAATCATCAGGAGAAAAACGCTTATAACCATCCGTTATCCTTTATTTGAGGCAAATGACCAATATAATAAATGCATTATATACAACAAACGCACAACCTAAAAATGATTAAAACAGGGTTCACCGCCTTGTAACGGTCAATGCAAAGCATTGGGGGTTTAAACCGGTTTAAAGGCATGGCGAACCTCACACTTAGCCCAGAATTAATCACAAAACACGCACTTATCAATAAATTGTAACTTCATAGGACTGGTATTCTCCCTTGTTTTAACAACTCCCGCTATGAATTAAACACATCTCTGTTAAACTCATTTTTATTGTTAATCCTGTTAAATTAGAATATTTAATATCTACAGTCTAATTATTCAAAGTTCTGCATATTTTGTAATATTATTTGTTGTGTTTACCGTCTGATTGTGTCCACTCTTGGGGTTGTAGCTCCGCCAGGAAAAGCCGTTCAAAAAATAGTTAATAAGAAAGATCTTAAAGTATCGTAAATTTTGTTTTTCTTTCCAAGAAATAAAAAACAACAACAACAAAACAATGAAAATAAAAATGATTACAATCCGTTTAGATGCTGGTAGAACCACATTGCTGTGGCTAGTGTAACGAGCTGCCATGCCGTACCAACCAATACATTAACCACACTAACGTTATGACGCAAATGCAACGCTAAATAGAAGTCAATGTGGTTTTGCACGTTTATGATATCTTTGTTATCCCATTTGATTGATTTAATTGCACTGCAACTTTGATATAATTAGAAAACATTGTGCCACGTTTGTCTCTGAAGTGATCAATTCTTATAAATGAGACATTGGTAAAATACTTTGTAATTATTGTTGTTAGACCAGACCATAATATCATTTTAGTGTTGTGGTTAATTGGCTTCCATTCGTGCATCGAGTAACACAATAGTGCTGCGCATAGTACGATGCTTGTATTAATGTATGATTGCAAATATTTTGTCCATTCATATGTAAAATATCCATACAGCTATCAGCATGTATAACTTAAAAAACAAACAAACAACGAATTATGCTTGATATAAATCACATTAACGAGTTCATGGCTGGTAGTCATAGAACTCCTAAGGGAAATTTTAATTTAAGTTAGACTTAATTTTCAGCTATAATTTACAAAATCTAAACAGTATAATTTAATAAGACCTAAGGCTTAAGGAATTGTATGAATTTAAGACCTTTACTTAAGTTTTCACTAATGAGTTTCGACTCTGACTTTTAAAATCAATATATGAAAGGACATGATCACACTGGATGGTAGCTGAAAAGATCTGGGCATATCGAACAGTACACGCGGATTTACACCAAAATAACTTAAAACTGTCTTTAAAAAAAAATAAAAAATAAATGGAAATACAGCCAATATGGAATTTCCGTCACAAAACGTCCGAAATTGTTGCACATGATCCGACGTGAAACGTGTATTGTACTAAAGTGTCTTCCATACGGGTTACGATAACAGTCTAATAAATTATATTCAAATGACATATATACATGCACACTTAATATAAATAAAATTAGAACATAATTAATTAATTAATTGCATAACGTTTAATATTCTCCACAATAATTTTTGCAAATTGTTTTTATTTCCTTTTTTAATATGGTGGTTTGCTGTGATGTATTTATAATATATCATTTATCGATCTGAATGTACTGGACAAGTATTTTTTTCTAGACAAGTAATTAATAATACATTGCAGTGGAGAGCTCATAAATATATAGAAGATATTTGTTGATTTCGGTGAATGATCGAATTTTATTTCACTAGTGGTTATAGAAAATATTGTTTTCTATGACCAGGAGTGAAATTAATCTTCGATCATTACTTAAATCAACAAATTTTCTTTTTATTTATGTTTTTGGAAATAAATAAATAAATCTGCACGAGATAAGCTTAAACGTCTGCCGTTTGCGTATTCTTACGCCATACAAATGACGTCATAAATGATTACAAAATTGTTTATCATTAGTATGGTGGGGAAAATGTGCCATAATATGTGCGTGGTTGTCGCTAAATTGTTGTGGAATTTTATCATGTATGTAGATACTGTACATGTATATAAATTTGCCAAGGAAAGTAAACCACTACTAGTAGATCGATGCTATTGCGTTTTATATTATAATTCACCTATACAATTTGATATTTCACTGGGAAGCATATAATAAAACGACGTTCATTACTTTGCTTGTACTGTACTCCATTCAAATAAACATAACATAGATACAAGTACAGTTAAATTATATAACAGTGTATATATCAAATTTGGTGAATCGATTTACTAAAAAGCGGTACACACGCTGGAAATATGACCGCAGACACCTTTATGTGTAACAATAGCTTAAAAGACGCAAAACTCCCACAGAAACGCCAACAAGGACAATTTTTACTAAGATGGAGGTGGCTGCGTGGAGGATTGTAACATATAAGTTTTGTTGTCGTTGTTTTGCAAAAATGTGAGGTACTGACAATGTGTCTAAGTTAGTTGCAGGCTGATAGCTTATGGAATATTCCACCTGTTAACTCGATATATCTGTAAAATGAATGCATGCAAATAATTTATGGAATATTCCACCTGTTTACTCGATATATCTATAAAATGAATAATTGCATGCATGCAATCTGCATTGCTAGTATGATTGCTTGGGTGCTGCTAGTTAATTTAAATAATATTGCATGCTTAGTTTCGTAGTTAATTCAAATGGTTCGATACATGGTAATTGCAATAGAAGAAATACACATGCACATGTGTTGCCATTTCATATATTTTTTTGTAAAGTTGTGTAATTATCCAGTGTTTAAGAATGTGATAAGAATTTGTGTTCGTGCATTTACTAGTTTGAACAAACGCAAATGTAAGAGTCTTTTTATTTGAATGTTTTCAAAGCAGTAATTAGATGAATTATGCGAACAATTAAGAACTGTTAAGAAAGAACCGTCTCAAGAATCATTTTCAACGTTTTCTTGTTTATATGATATATGATACACATTGTTAACGGGGTCGACTAGTATGACAGTAATTTCTTCCAATAAAAAATATATATTTAACAATAACTAAAATTGCGAACTGAAATATGACTAAAACCACAATTTGGTCAAAATGATAGATTTGTTATGTTCCATTTGGACTTGTAATTTATTTGGTTGTTCGATTAATCAATGTGGATACTAGTAGCAATTGTCAATTTGATTTCTGCAGTGTATGATAACACTGTGCAATATCAAATCAAATGCATGTAATGTTCTGAGAATATAGTTAACCCATTGCCCGTCCCTCCGAGACACTTTTCAACTGTAATTCAGTATTGTCTGCTGTCCCGTACATATCTCTACAACTAACGCTTCAAATTCGATACAACATTATATGCAGCATATCGACTAAGAGCAATGGGCACATCATCAAGTGGTTCGTATTTATTTTACACGGTGTTATTATCGTTCGATTATAAAATATTCTTATCCCTGCTAGTTCTAAAAAACAACTCGAATTGACTTGAACTAGGACAAGTGTACAGTGCCGGGTGATTTCGGTCCGGCAATATTTTTAGTGATGAACGGACATTTTTTTATAAACAGTTTCAGCGATATTTCTCAGGTGGTGACTAAATCAACGATATTTCATGATTTTAAACCAGCACAACCAAGAGGACGTGAGCACATTGTTCAAACATTATGCTATGATGATTTGTGACTAATAGTTGTTATTGCCCTTTGATTATGAAATTTGACAAACAAAAATAAATTTCCACGATATTTCTGAGAAAAGAATAACTAGAATTCATTGCAACGTTATGTGAAGTAGATTTACCATAAACCCATCAGTACCGTGTTCCATTTTGCCGCTCTTTTGCAGTGAATTTTATGGACCTTTGAGTGTGGCTGCAAATACTATGTTGTGCACAGCCCTTGTCCGATTAATTCAGCATCATTACACAAGTTTTAACGAAACTTTAACCACCGATGCTCCTCAGCGATTATTGTTCTTGGAGTTATGGGCCCTTTATTATATCTGCAACTCATTGAAGTTGTATGCAACGCCTCAGTATTAGGAGCTGAAAGACATATTGCCAAGAAATATTTTGCTTAATTGAGTTTTCTTGGATTTTGGACTTTTATTATAGCTGTCAATATCATACATTGTGCCATTCTTGTCGGCAAGTACCTGTGGAATAATAATGCATCTTGGTTTAAGACTTCATAACCAAGAGGAATTGGTTATATTGTCAGAATGTTCTGCTTTATTGATTGGCACAGAGTAATGTGTGTTTGATTACAAGTTTGACTTTAATTTAGAGTGGCATATCGACGGTAGATCTACAAAAACATTAGCAAAATTAAAATAACGTTCATTTACAGAGAAATTATATTGAAGCGTTTTTATATACTATGACATTATTTCTATCGTCTTTACAAACGTATAGCATTTTAATATATAAACATACAACAACAGAAGAACAGACACAACAACAGCGTCACAAAAATAACAGTTCATTTAAGGTAGTACAACTGCAATGGGCAATATTCCAAACCTAATTTTAATTATAATTTCCATTATCTGTATTACATCACTGATCTTATTACACATTTTGAGGTGGCTTTCTATGCCAAAATTTTTTTGGGGGGGGAAAATGTTCAGAACAATTCCTTTTTCCATTTTTCCATCAAAATTTATTTACCCTATGGATGAAAAAAAAAATCATATCTCAATTATAGTTGCAAATATATCCGAAATGTTGGTGTCTTTTATACAAGTAATGATTGAAGATTATAAAATAAGGCAACATAGGCGTTAAAGAAGATAAAAGTATTGATATCTATCAATTTTCTATGGAAGCTCAGCATCAACTTGAAGCTGACAGAACAGACAAAATAATCTGTCGTCTTAAAGATTTTGGTTTTTCTGGGCTGGTTTTTTTTTCACTTAAATCTTTTTTGATTGATTTTTAATCTATGACATATATTTGACTAAAATAAAAAGTTAGAAACAAATTTACCGTGTGCTTTTTGAAAAAGTGAAGAAAAACTATCATACCTATAAAAAAAAAATAGACATCTATATATAGGCAATTCCACAACAATAATTATAAAATGTGACATTAATTATGCATTTCAAGTTTAATACAACATTTATACCAGTTTAACTAAATATATTAACAATTAAATGTTATTATTTCAGTTAAACATACTTTTTTTCAAAATTCAGTTTCCTAGAGGTAAACAAAATGCCACCCACACCCTGCAACGTTTTCAGCTCTGGGACAACACACCGTACATCAACAATAAGTGTCTTATTTATTATCTTTGTTTCCAATCATCTTCATGTCAACAATGTTTATGCTGGTAATTGAGGCTGTATATGCTGGTAATTTAGGCTGCATCTTCACCAACTGGCACGGTCAGAAAAACATGTGTTCTGTGTGGAGCACCAGGTTTGACCCACAGGGAAGCATTCCAAGTGATTTGTGGCAATTCTCTTCCTTCAGCTGCAAAAATATTTTAAAATAATCCAATAACTGATTGTTTTCCACGACATATTTAACAATATACATACAAAACTTTCCAGTATATGTGCAAACCAACCTAGTAAGCCATACTTGTCAGTGTTAGGTAAAATTAATGTCAAAACTGTGTAATTACTGAATGGATCCGTATTAGTATGCTGATCATGAAGAAACACTGAAGCACACATTCATAAGCAAAATGGCACACATATTACGTATAAGTATTCAACTATTAAAGTGTCTTAAGACTTCAAAACTAAGGGACTGACGCATCTTACATGTACTTCATGATTTATATGTTCATTTACTGACATGTATACTGTAAGTATATGTCGAAATATGGACAAACACAAATACATGTAAATAATATTACTTATACTAATATATTAATTGTACATTCAAGCAATACAACTTCGTAGTTCAAGCATTGAAATGAAAAGCCTCACATTATCCTCTAATAAATTACGTTCGTATTTTATAGATAAATATTAATATATTTAGAAATGTCAGAATAAAAATACAATTCTTTCACTTTCTTGTTTTACTTACATGTTTTTCATCTCCTCATTATCAGGATTCAAGCTGGTTCATCATATGTACGATCTGGTGACGGTTATTTATATGGCTCCGATTTTCTTTCAGTAAGCATTCCCTTTTTGCTCGTATTTATAATTTTCGTTTGAAGGTTGTTTTTGTTCATACCACGAAAAATATGTGACTTTTGGTTTCGATTTCTATACATATTTCATTATGTCAAAATATGTATCTGTTTGCATTTCGTCAGAAGTATATACATGATACTAACATGTACAAAATAATGTGATTATATAAAATAATGTACTTATATTAAAACTAACATGTGTTCGACAAGTATCGGAACCAAACGGGCATATTACGAACTGGGTAACGAAACTTTCCGACAGTCACTCATATTGGCCGATCTTAGACAAAAAACGCGGGAAATATTTACAGTTGTACTACCTTAACTTACTGAGGTGTGTCACACACAGATTACAAATAATGAATTTTATTCCAAAATATATAAAAATATATTACATGTATAAGTCATTTTATCATCACGTATGTTGGTATATACTTCATATTGTCTCACGCATTTTAACCAGATATGCATTTTCATTCATATATTAAAACAACAGCATTCAATACATTCATATATTTGAAACAAGCTAATTGAAAATCACATTTTTGAGTTTAGTATCAACAGCATCAGGTCGACAGATAGGACAGCAAGCGCTCGGTGGTTTGTAGCCGCGACATGGCTTACACAGCGTCGCTTCACATCCGACAGAGCCGATTTTACAATAGCACTTCTCACAGGGGTTGTTGGGCTTCAGACGAATTAATTAATATAAATAACATTAATATAAAAAAGAGCCGTATCAGGACAGTGCGCTCGACTATTCATACCGCTTTGTCAGATTAATGGGCCTTAGTTTGTGACCTTACGTAATGACCCCGATGACATCTGTGAAGTTTTAATTGAATATCTGTAGTAGATAGATATTGAGCTATGAAGTTGTTCCCGCAAATGTTAACCTGAATTTTCTTAGAACAAAAGGGGGCATAATTCTGCCACATTGCAGGTCAGAGTTATGGGGCTTGGTCAGTGACCTTACATAATGACCCCAAAGACATGTGTGAAGTTTCAATATAATAGTTTTAGTAGTTAAAGAGATATGTACTTGTTGCATGCAAACCTTAACCAGAGCATTACGCCTACGCCGATGAACGGGTGAATAGTATAGCTCGACCTATTCGGCGAATAGTCGAGCTAAAAACGCGTATTGAAAGCAATCAGTCACTTACGTACATGGTATAACGGCTACAATCATGTTAATGTCAGTTTCCCTACTACTGATGTAACTAGATTGTTATTTTTTCTGTGTAGATTATGCGTATGGAATTGTCTGTGCACACGCAGAAAAAAACACACCACATTACACATATTGCAAAAGTTTTTAATATGTCCAAAAATGACTCAAGGAAAATGTAACATAAAGGGAACAATGCAAACACTAACAAAACGGAGAGCATCGATACTTGGAACATTTAAGAATACCTTCTGGGTAGTGCTTTCCGTCGACGGTGCATCCGGTTGCCTTTTCTGCAATGATTGAACGTTCTTTGAGTTATTTTATAGCCATTTAATAATGCTTGAATTTCTAAAAAATATATGTTTAATACTATATGTGTTAATTAAGGATAATATGCAAATGTATTATTATACTTGAATTTCTAAAACATAGATGTTTAATAGTACTTGTAATAATTAAGGATCATATGCAAATATATTATTAAAGCATTATGTAATGTTTCATGGTTTGATGCTAATATTGCAAACTTCTCTCCGGTTATTGATAAATTAATGATGTTCATCAACCGCTTCGGCAAATGCTTAACAAGCTACTATGTAATCTTGAGTGTTATGTAGATCAATCGTTCAGCACGTGATATCTATATGCTATATTTTTTTCTGCATATGATTGACGGTTGTGACATGACGTACACATACATGTACGTAGAATGAGTGATTAATATCAGGGAAATATTGACTACTGATTACGAACGGAGGACCACTATTTCAAAGTGTATTGTTACAGAAGAAACAATAGCATGTAGGAAACAATACAAAGTCACAAGTTGATGATAACGTCAATAATGTTTGCCTGGAGAAAAGACTTGACGTATAAACTGAAACACTGAAAAACTGCATTTTATTGTACAGACGTATACTGAAATAACATAAAAATACTTTTTGACATTCATCCACGGTAAGGTGATGTTGAAGTATACAAGTTTAAAACATATCACTGGGGTCAGGCGCGGAGCGCCGCATACTCGTTTAATCGTTCGAGTAAACATTGGAAATAAAATCTTAAAAAATAAAATGTCATTTTACTTCGAGAAATGGAATAAAAATCAGTGCCAAGGGGGGGTGGGGGGTGGTTACGGGTAAAAAATACTCGCATAAGTTCTAGTGACACAACTACACTCCGACAGGAATGACGACAGTGTATGGGCACTCTATTTCAGAAGGCAACAGACTTGGCTCAGCAGTTCGGTGTGGAGGCTTCCCTACCTCGTCATGCGGGTCGCCAACAAAATCGACCAAACGTCCCGTCGACATACCCCTCTGATTTCTGGAAAAGAAAAATGTACCTTCCATTTGTTGACCACCTGTGCAGAGAGTAGACTGACCGTCTGTTGCTTCAACATGGTCGCTTCAAGGCACAATATCTCATTCCTAGCAATGTGGGAGAGCTTACGGACGAAGTTGTCAAAGCTTTGCACAGCGAATTCGCCGGCGACGAAGACGCTGGCTTTAATAAATTCAGTCAGAAAGTGAGGCGCTGGAAGACGAGGCGGGCGTTGATGAAGGCAAACGAGACCTAGGAAGACGCCATACCTAGGGCTCCACATGTTTTGTACCCAAATGTAAGAATGTACCTCGCTATTCTTCTTGCCATGCCGGTGTCTACGTCAACAGCAGAGAGGTCATTCTCTTCAATGCGGTGTGTGAAGACGTACCTCAGAAACACCATGACTTCTGAGCGTCTCTCCGGCCTTGGTCTCCTTAACATTTACCGCAAAAAAGAAATTAATTCTGACATGGTGGTAGACATTTTCGCAAGACGAAAGGAAAAACGACTTGCTTTGATTTAAGGGTGTAATAGCAAATTTGTCAAGCTTAATGACAAATAGTTTGCACATTTCATAAAGATATGCTATAAAACTAACAAAACCATTAAGTGTTGTTTTATACACATATTTTAAGAGAAACACCTTAATCAAAACTATGAAAGTTACAGTCCATATTTTTCAGAGAATATAAGGTTTCTAAATGTCAGGAATGGCTTGTTAGTGGGTTATAAATCGCTATATTTCAGGAGCTTCCGGGGTCTTACGCCCCCCTAGACCCCTAGTTAGGGCTTTGCCCTGGACCCACCGGGGTACCTAGCGGTCCCCAGCCTATATGGCATTTATATTTCGAGTAACAACGAATTCTGCCGCGCTACGCCCCTGGGGGCAACACTTCTGATTCCCCGGACAGTCGTAATCCTAGCTACACTCGTCCATGAATTTAAAACATGGCCGAGTTTAAAAAAAACATGGCTCAGGGCATGTTAATTCTTTATCTGAAATAAAAACACCTTGAAAACTCCTTATAAGCCGTAGAAAATTACTTAAAGAAGATATGTTTTATATATTCTTCGTGAAAAGCAATACGCATTTTCATCATCGATTGTGTACGAACAACTTAAACTTGAATGTGGTACCATTGCTCCTCATGGAGATACAAATAGGACATAATACATACATACTTACATGGAGATACAAATAGGACATAATGAATACATGCTTACATGGAGATACAGGACATAATATATACTTACATGGAGATACAAATAGGACATAATAAATACATACTTACATGGAGATACAAATAGGACATAATAAATACATGCTTACATGGAGATACAGGACATAATACATAATACTTACATTGAGATACAAATAGGACATAATATATAGATACTTACATGGAGATACAAATAGGACATAATACATACATACTTACATGGAGATACAAATAGGACATAATAAATACATGCTTACATGGAGATACAAATAGGACATAATACATACATACTTACATGGAGATACAAATAGGACATAATAAATACATACTTACATGGAGATACAAATAGGACATAATAAATACATACTTACATGGAGATACAAATAAGACATAATACATACATACTTACATGGAGATACAAATAGGACATGATAAATAATACTTCCAACAATATTAGGCTTTGAGCAGTGATGTTTGGCTGATCACAGCTCCTGTTTAAATTGCTCTTTATTATAAGAAATAGTGGTAGAACATAGTAATGTTTGGTGCTAAACACTAAGTGAACATGTCTGTATCACATGGGATAAATTAGTAACTTCAAAAAGTGGATATAAATGTTGATATTTAGTGAGATTGTGTATTCCTATGTGGTAAAAAACTGGAGCGTTTAGTACATTGAGAAGGCCCCCTGGACACAGTTGGCATATTGGACTTACAAAATAACTGTACTTGGATTAATATTTCTCTGTGTAATCGTGAAACCTTGTATAAACGGCGTAGTACATACACTGATTGGGTTATATAATACATCTACATCTACATCTACATCTACAATACAGTGTCAATACAATATAACAATAACAATAACAATTACCTCATTATGAGTGGTAACGATAAATCCGATCAACCGAAACTGAATTTCAAAGGACAAAAGCCTCAAACTAAACCAGCCACCAAGAAGCAGCGTGCTAATTCCAATAACAGTAACAATACCAGCATGGAAGAACTGTCAAATATTCATACACAGCTAGAAGCTATGACAGAGGGGATAAGTGAATTGAGGGAGGATCTCAAAAGCATGTTAAAGCGGGAAGAAATAGAAGATCTGATCAAGAACACAATTTCCACGATAATGAGAAAGATAGAAGAAACAATGGTCAAACAAATCGAAACTGAAGTAACGAATAGAACGAATACATTCAAAGAAAAAATAGCAGGTCTTGAATTCGAAAATGAACAGTTGAGACAAAAGATTGTTGATCTTAAGAGCAGTAGCACAAAAGCGATTACTGAGCTAGAAGCACAAGTTGAAAACATTTATGAGACAAGCAGAGAAGCACTTAAACTGGCAAATTATAATGAGCAATATTCGAGAAAGAACAATGTTAAAATCATGAACATCACAGAAACACCCGATGAATCTGAAACCAGTCTAACCCGAACCGTATCTAATATCCTAAAGACAACAGCAGATGTCGAACTGAAGCCAGAGGACATAATCGCCATACATCGAATTCCATCAAAGAAGGGCACAACTCGACCAATAATACTCAAGCTAAGAAACAACAATGCAAAATCATCAATTATGAGGAAACGAACTCCGATGAAGACCAAAGGATTCAAGCTAGTTGATGATGTTACGAAGCGCAATCAGGGACTGATCAATAGGCTATTTCTACACCCTGATATAAAGAACGCCTGGTTCTTTAACGGAGCAGTTTTCGGACAAACTATCACCGAGGAAAGGATAAAGTTTGACATATTTGACAATATAGACAACACAATCAGTGATTTCCGGTACCGAAACAGGAAGTTCAAGACGGGAGCCAGTGTTTAGAGTGGTGACAATAATGGATACTCTACAAACTGTGGAAAATTACTTTGTGTACCTTTCAATCGGTATGTAAATCACTTCTCATTGTGTACTATATTGTCTCTCGCAAAGTATTAAACATTGAATTGCTTCTAAGCTTTATGACTAAAATTTACAATAGACATATTACAGTGCCACCATGATTATGAATACACGTAAACATTTTTATATTTTATATATAAAGCTTGAATAGCTGAGCAACCAAAACTCATTGTCTTATATTTAGGGCAATTTATCTTGCACCTTTTGTACACTGCATTAGTTGTAATCCTCACATTTTTTTTTGTCAATTTGTTTGTGTTTTTCTTTTATGTTTGCCATGCTGTGTGTTACGATAAGGAAGGTTTTGGGACTTTTAACATATATGAATTGCTACATCTTTGGAAAAGGCAATATTATTCTAATAGTTGTCTCATTGTTTAGTATTAGCAAAAATGAATAAGTTAAAAATTATATCTTATAATTGCAGAGGCTTACATGACCACCAGAAAAGATTAGACGTTTTTCATTTTTTAAAGGAAACTAATTCGCATATATATTGTTTGCAAGATTTGCACTTCACATCAGACATGGAAAAACAATTATATTCAATGTTGAATGCAGAAGCCTTTTTTAGCTTTGCCAAATAAAATGCACGAGGGGTGGGGATTTTATTCTCAAAAGGATTAGATGCGAAGGTCAACCAAGTTTTTACAGATGATAACGGTAACTACATAATTTTAAATCTTACTTTACATGGTAAACAGTTAACACTTATCAATGTCTATGGACCAAATAATGATAGCCCCGCTTTCTATCAACACATTTTTTCTCTTATTGAAAATATTGGGAATGAATCTTTTTTATGGTGTGGTGACTTTAATTTAGTGTTAAATACAAATCTTGATTACTGTAATTACAAATCAAATAAAAATAACGTAAAAGCCAGAAACAATTTAACAAACTTTATGACCGATAGAAATTTATATGATCCATTCAGAGAAATACATGGCGATTTAAAACAATTCTCATGGCGGAGAGCAAATCCTTTACAACAGGCAAGACTTGATTTTTTCCTAGTCACGCACGATTTCTTACCTCATATCAGAGATTGTAAAATTGGAATTAGTTATCGTTCTGATCACTCAGTTATCACTTTAACTTTGGACTTTGAAAATATTCCACATGGTAAAGGGCTATGGAAATTTAACAACTCCCTTCTTTTGGACAAAGACTATCTTGCTTACATTAATGACAAAATCGAACAAATTAAAATACAATATGCATTACCAGTGTATGATTTCGAAAATATATCATCAGTCTGTAATGCAGATATAGAATTTATAATTGATGACCAGCTTTTTTTAGAAACATTATTAATGGAAATCAGAGGCTCGACAATTTCATATTCATCTTTTAAAAAGAAATGCCAAAATAATAAAGAACATGAGTTAATTAAGAAAATTGAATTGATTGAGAAAAATTTTGATCAGGATAATCAAGAGTTATTAGTCAATTTACAAAATGAACTACAAGTAATAAGGGATGAAAGAACTAAAGGACATATAATTCGATCACGAGCTGAATGGATAGACAATGGTGAAAAGCCAACAAATTTCTTTTGTAATTTAGAAAAATTCAACTACACAAACAAAGCAAGGCCCTTCTTAGAAACCAGTGATGGGAATGTCATATATAATCAATCAGAAATTTTAAAGGAAACAGAATCATTTTATAAGAATTTATATACTAAGACTTCGAAAATAAACGATCTTAATATTGATAGCTTTCTAGAAAATGCTAACACTAATAAACTAAACCCAGAACAGTCTTCCTGTTTGGAAGGTCTCTTATTATTTTCAGAGGTTTCTAACACTTTTAAAAATATGAAAAACGACAAAAGTCCGGGTTCAGATGGATTTACTTCTAACTTTTTCAAAGTATTTTGGGGGAAAATTGGTCATTTTGTAGTGAGATCTTTAAATTTTTCATTTCTAAATGGAGAACTGTCTATAACACAGAAGCAAGGAATTATTACATGTATTCCGAAAGAAAACAAACCAAAACAGTTTTTAAATTGGAGACCTATTACTTTATTAAATATTGTATACAAACTGGCTTCTGGAACCATAGCTGCAAGACTGAAGTCTGTTTTAGATCATCTTATAAGTAAAGACCAGACAGGGTTTGTAAAGGGAAGATTCCTTGGGGAAAATATTCGTATAGTATATGATATTATGAACTTTACCGAAAAACATAATATACCTGGATTACTGATGATGATAGACTTCGAAAAAGCATTTGATACTCTATCTTTTGATTTCATATTCAAAACACTCTCCTTTTTTAATTTTGGTCCAAGTTTCATTAAGTGGATATCACTGTTTTATCATAACACTTCTACTGCTGTACAATTGAATGGCTTCCTTTCCGAATTCTTTATTATAGGCCGTGGGTGTAGACAGGGGGATCCAATTAGTCCATATTTATTTATTTTATGTGCTGAAATTCTATCCATAAAAATAAGAAATAACAAGAACATCAAAGGTATTTTTATCAATGGCATAGAATATAAAATAACACAGTTTGCAGATGATACAACATTATTGTTAGATGGAAGTGAGCACACAGTTCATATAACCCTAGATATTTTACATCAATTTTCCCAATACTCCGGTTTAAAAGTAAATTTTGACAAAACGTATGTTATTTGGATTGGTTCTTTAAAATATAGCACTCGCTCGATAAAAACGAAATGGAAATTGGTTTGGGGGATCAACAGTTTTAAACTACTTGGCATTCAGTTTCATATAGACTTGGAAAATATGGTGCCTTTGAATTTTAATGATAAAATACAAAGTATTGAAAAATGTATTAAATTTTGGAACAGAAGATCGCTTACACCAATTGGCAGAATAACAGTTGTCAAATCTCTTTTATTACCGCTTCTAACAAACTTATTTTCCACATTACCAACACCAAATACACAAATTTTAAATAGAATCAATAATATGTTTTATGTCTTTGTCTGGCAAGGCCAATCAAGGATAAAAGGCAGTGTTCTTATTAAAGACTATGAAAATGGAGGTTTAAGAATGGTTGATGTCTGTGCGTATGTTAAAAAGTTAAAAATACTCTGGGTACATAGACTAGTTACAGGCTACTGTAGCAAATGTTATGGATTTGTTTTGACAAATATACTTGAACTAGATAAAATATTTAACTTTGGGAAGTATTATATTGAAACATGCGCAACAAAGATGTTTAATCCATTTTGGAAAGATGTTTTAATATCATTTGCGGATTTTATTGAGGTTTTACCAATAGACAATATCATCAAATTCCAGGAACTTCCACTATTCTTTAACCATAAGTTTTTAATAGGACAGCGACCGTTTTATGTTCAAAGTTGGTATAACAAAGGAATAAGATTTGTTAAAGACATCATGAATTACAATGGAACATTTATAAATAGAAGGGAATTCGAACAAAAACTTGGTGTTAGTGTAAATTTTCTACAATTTGAAGGAATGATACAATCTATTAAAAAACACTTATGTTCGCTAAAACTCAAGGACATCACATCTATTAATAATGACTGTTGTTTTCCTATCATTCCTGGATATGTTAAGCCTTTATTATGTTACAGTAAAAATAACAGTTTTATTTATAATGTTTTAATACACAACATTGAAACACCAACCTGCCAAGCAAAGTGGAATAGCCTTTTTAGTATTGATAGTTCAGAGTGGAAAAGTTTACATGCATGGGTTTTTAAAACCACAAAAGATTCATACAGTCAATGGTTCCAAGTAAGACTGACTCACAATATCCTAGCTACAAATAAATTGTTAAATAAAATGATGATATGTGACTCAGACAAATGTACTTTCTGTAAGACAGAAACAGAAACACTTGTTCATTTATTTTGGAGTTGTAATGTCATAGAAGTGTTACTTAATGACATAACGTCTGCTATTAGAAACATTGATAGTAATTTTAGTTTTGATTGCAAAACCTTTGTGTTGGGATCAATTGGTAAACAATCTGAAAAATATAACATTTTTTGTCTTGAAATAAAACGGTATATTTATCTTTGTAAACGTAAATTGGTAACCCCAACAATTCATGGTCTACGAAATAGTTGCAAACTAGCCTTTGCAGTTATGCAAAAAACACATTTACCCGACATTTATAAAAGTTCGTGGGTATTGGTGGAGTCTTTTTGTGATATTGATTTACCTTCTTAACCTTTTTATTTGCATTATCATAACTTGGATGATAGTGATTTTAGTGATGATTGTAAAACTTTTCTATTGGCACCGACTTGTAAATCATCTGAAAAGTATAACATTTTTGTCTCCAAATAAAACGTTTTATTTTTTCTTTTCTTTGTTAACATAAAATGGTAACCTCAACAACTCACGGTCTCACGGAATAGTTGTTAACTAGCCTTTGCAGTTATTCAAGAAACACGTCTTATCCAATTTTTATAAAAGTATGTGAGAATTTCAGGAGTCTTTTTTGTGATATTGACCTACCTTCCTAACTATTCTATTTTATATGTTTGTAATTGTTATAGCTTTGGCAGGCATTATTGTCACATGATATGCTTGTACCGTATTGAACTGTTACTGCATATGTACTGTATGTACTGTATTATGCATATTGGCGAATAAAGTGTATCTGACAACAACAACAACAACAACAACAACAACAACAACAAAAAAATAGGACATAATAAATACATACTTACATGGAGATACAAATAGGACATAATAAATACATACTTACATTGAGATACAAATAGGACATAATAAATACATGCTTACATGGAGATACAAATAGGACATAATAAATACATACTTACATGGAGATACAAATAGGACATAATAAATACATACTTACATGGAGATACGAATAGGACATAATAAATACATACTTACATGGAGATACGAATAGGACATAATAAATACATACTTTCATGGAAATACGAATAGGACATAATAAATACATACTTACATGGAGATACAAATAGGACATAATAAATACATACTTACATGGAGATACAAATAGGACATAATAAATACATACTTACATGGAGATACAAATAGGATATAATAAATACATACTTACATGGAGATACAAATAGGACATAATAAATACATACTTACATGGAGATACAAATAGGACATAATAAATACATACTTACATGGAGATACAAATAGGACATAATAAATACATACTTACATGGAGATATAAATAGGACATAATAAATACATACTTACATGGAGATATAAATAGGACATAATAAATACATACTTACATGGATACAAATAGGACATAATAAATACATACTTACCTTATCACCGTTTATTTTACAGATTATTTTAGAAATGGTCATTAAGTGCATCAACCTGTTAATTGTCGTTATATAAATATTTATAATATTAAATATTAGTTTATCACTTAGAAGTACAATTTCTTGTCATCAATGGTATTATTTTTCTACCTTATAGCGGTTTCAATAAGTAAACAGTCAATTGTAGCTTTCAGGTCGAAGATCAACTCAAACATATATATTTCGTAGAAAAAGTATTTCGATGAATTTAATATAAATAAAGTTATAAAATAAAATGAAACGAATTAATGTACAAACCATCAATAATGTGAGCGCGTTAATAGGAAATAGTTGACCAAAGTACATGTACGTATCTTACCTGCGCAACCGCTTTTGGTGCAAATCACGCTACCATTGTCACATACGCATTTGTTGCATTTGTATTTAAAGTTTTCCCGGACTATGTAATACCTTCCCATGTAGAAGCACCCCTTGTTGTCTGAATAGAACAAGAACAATGGAATCACAATGCTGCACGTGATTAATACTACTACTACTACTACTACTACTAATAATAATAATAATAATAATAATAATAATAATAGAATAATAATAATAACATACCAACTGTTTTTGCGGGCAGACCTGCTTCTAGAACCGCCAAAAGTGCAATGAACTACAATAAAGTACACAGTACAATATTCACCATCTGAAAATACAAAATTGGGAAAAAAAGAACATTGCTTTACTTAGCTGCGCTATTGCCATTTCCGAAACACCAGACATAAATAGATGTCCTTGCATTCAACTACGTAGGTAACAATAATATCTAACTGGACACTATGACGTACAGGAGATCCAAACTTAAACAGATCTGCAATACAATTAATATATGCGAATGACATTGTTTACCACGACGTTGCGAACATAAGCATTTAGTTGCCAATGATGAATGTTTCCATCAAGTTATAGCAATTATTTAGCCTGTTTTGTGATACATTAGTTAAATTGTTCCTTTTTGACGATATTGCATCGTTCCAATATATACCCTAACATGAGACAAACACCAGTCTGTTGGCAGTTTTTGAATATTTCCGCCTCCTCTAACTCAAGGTCCTGTACCTGCGCCTCATTCAAGTTATTTGCAATCAAGACAAATGGAATCGTGCAAATGAAATCCGTTTAGATACGATAGATCCGCATTGCTGTATAAAGTTAACGAGTGGAACCCCATACCAAGCAGTAATTTAACCGCAAATATGTTTATCACATAACAGCTTTGCACGTTCAAGGGAAAGGAAGGGAGACAATTTAAATATTTTCACTCGCGCAAGCGCTCGTGAAAATATTAATTGTCTCCCTTTCCGGTGATGATATCAAGCATAATCACACCGAAAACAAACAAATATCCTATATTTATTAAATTTCTGTCAATCGATGTTTGTCAATTTCTACTTTATGCTTTGTGTCTTCATAACTAACCTTCGGTGCTTTCAATATGACGTACAGAAATTACAATTTACGAACATTCCATTTAAATCATATTTTATTTACCGGTACCAGAAGTTGCAAGTTTATACAAATCCGTCCCTTTCTCAGACACAGATAGAAATACACGGAGAGATAGAAATAAATCCCGTTTAAACAACCCATCATAAAGCACGTGCCTGGTTTGAATTTCAAATTTGTAATTTTGAACAAAAATTCGCAGACTTCCCGTGTGTTGCAGTCTAGTTCTAAAATACTTACCAAGACTGCAACCGGTAACTCCTTTTTCCGAAACATACCGCACACAGAACATGCAAAAACCTGTGTTTTCCGAAGTGTGCTTTCATCAATACAAACATGGATGACTGTTGACAAAAAAGGATTGTATATGTTTATTTTGGATTGTTCGAGTAATCTTACATGTTTGACGAGCGTAAATAGGCATATACGGTCTGATATATGGTTAAAAGATCGTATATGGATTCGTAAAATAAACTTAAGCTGGTTCTGTCTGGGTTGTATTTCTCTTATACGACGTCTCGTTTATATGTCTCTTTTATTACTGTTTAATTTCAATTGCAATGCTATGATGTTAACGTTTATTTACAAGTGCTTGTAATGTGGTTAATTCTGGGCTAAGTGTGATATTCGGCATACCTTTTAAACCGGTTTAAACCCCCCTATGCTTTGCATTGACCGTTCCAAGGCGGTGACCACAGTTTTAATCATTTGTATGTTTTGTGTTGCGCGTATTGTCCTGTATTGTATAGTCAGTTGGTCATTTGCCTCAAATAAAAGACCAGCGGATATTAATAAGGGTTTCTCTCCTGGAGTTTCATTATTCTTATATTATATACGGAAGTTAAGATCGAATAATCTGTCTACCGTACTTCATTATTGGTTCGGACTATGTTAGGAATTTGTCCGTATGGCAGAATATAAGTAATATTATTTAGTAGAAATAATCGCAAATAAGGATCAAATTTGTTTCTAAAATTGTTGACAGAGACATTAATATATGATACGATAGTATTTAAGCCATGGTTTACAACTTGTTAACTGCCATGCACAGTCTTCCAGCAAATATTTCACAATACCATATCGACAAACACTATCCGAAACCTGTGAAAACAACTGTCACTCCTTGTGAAACGTTTAACGATTTTATGCTGTGCAAAAATATACAAATATGTTTTATTACAAGATAATATTCGAAAATTTAAATTCGCGTTATTTTTACCTAATTTTAAATGTATTACTAATTTAAATCAAATACTATTCCAAACAGGAGTACGTTTCGATGTTCCACAGTAGACAACGCCGTATTTTCTTTAATTTAATGGCTACGCCAATTACAAGCAAGTTACCATTATCGGATTACTAACAAAATACAATAGTTTTATGGCGATTACTACAAAAGTTATTTGAAATTTTTACCCTTTCTCTCTGATGCAACAAATAATTGATATTCAAGCGCAAATTATATATCATTATGGCATGTTTTCCTGACACAGTAATTCATGCATTGCAGAATCAGCTGTCGCCATAACGAAAGACATGACATTTATAATAGCATGGCAAAAATATTTTAGTAATGGTTTTGTATTTGAGAACAAGCATCTGTAGCGATGAAAAATGCTATATCTTTTAATGAATACTTTTGTAAATGTGCAATAAATGTACATTCTAATTCAGTGAATAGTATTTGGTCCGTATTCACCAACCCATTTTAGACTTAACAATAAAGAATAGACCTACACTCAAGAAATAAAAAAATGTTCGTTCTCAAATATGCCGCGTATCAATTTTGCCTATGTCTGTAAATAATGTAAATAATTCTAAAAAAAGTATGTTAAAATTAGCGTTTTTGAAGACCAAGTGAAATTCAAAATAAACATACTTTTTTAACAAAACGGTTTCTTAAGTCTTAAGTCAACGAAACGGGACCATGTCATATCACGGACAGAACTGAACGTTACCAAAGGAGGAATTCTTCCCCAGACCACTGAACATTCTTTATTAAAGAATCATATAACGTTCTAATATTCGCTTCAATCACTTTTCTTTCAAACTGTATAATGGGGAAATACATAATTATGCTTATGTTTGTAAAGCCTATGTATTAAATACCTTACTACAAAACTACGTTGATTTCTTTCTGATACGGATTTGAAAAAAGCTGTGCTGATATGGTTTTTCTACTTCCTGCTGTGCCTGATACAGGCTGGGACATGGCCCACGATCGATTTCACGTGCCGTCGTTAACTGTGCATGACGTCATTAGCAACGTCAAAATGGCTGCCGCGGAGCGTACGCTAAAAGTTTTAGTGGTATTATAATATGAATTGTCTCACTGTTCGCTGATGATATAACGCGTTATCACACCAAAAACAAACAAATATCCCCTATTTATGTTATGCTAAGTAGTGAGATATATAAAAAATATCAGTCAGATATAGCTTTATATCTCACTGTTCTTTTATTCCCGATTTATTACAGTAAAGGTACCAATGCCGGACTCAAAACTGTGAAATGACGCCATTATTTTGACGTCATAACGCTATGATTATCGCGATAGTTTAATAATAAAATATAATAAAACCTTTAAAAAGCAATAATCACATTTCGTAGGCATTTTATTAGAGAAGGGGTATGCATTCATAATCGTATGAACGCCATGCCTTATCACCGTCGTAGTAATATCTGAGTGTCCTACTTGTATGCAAATTATATTTCGACAAGAATATTTGCATGAACTGAGATGTCTTATATTGTTAAATGTTACTCTTTTTTGAATTTATTGTTAACGTTTTATTAAATATTTTATAATAAATACACATGAACATTTCGTTCCAGTTCTACTTCTATAAAAAATCAATTTGACATTTTTTTTCACTTTTGCTGGATAGTATTCTATCATGCAAGGTCTACATGTGTTATAATTAAACAAAGCCATTTCACTAGCATGTAATATGTACATGTCATGGTGTGTTAAGTAAAAAATACTTTTCTTAGAAGCAACCACAGAAAATGTTCATGACGTAACATCGGTTCACGAACGCAGCTTTAAAATGGATTTGATTTCACATTGATGTGTCTATTTGCTAGATGCATGTAGATCGTCTTATTTATTGTGCATTTATATCACAGTTAATAATGATGAATTGTTTAACATGTACAATAAGAAAAAATGCATTTTGAGATTTATATTAAAATGTTATCCTTTCTATGACAAGTTATGCCCAGGCAAAGACAAGAGCTTAGATACACCCGTGTGGATTTAAAGCATTATAAAGCAATTAATCCTCCATCTGTTGTGTTAATAATCAAACATGATTATCCAGGATCTGTTAAACTCTCAGCCTAGGAATTGTGTGATTTTAAAGTGCCAGAACTCAACTGTGGTATATAAGTATTCATGATGTGGATTTACTGTAGTCTTACTAACAAAGCACCTCTTCTTTTAAACTAAACTTTCTAAAGCATTAATAATGTTTGGTGCTTGTTGGCTAAACCGGCCGAAATAGCAGTTCTTCTTGATGTCACGGATATTTTTGCATCTGTTTTTAGTTACTTTTTTAGTTTTGTAGCGATATGATTTATGCATGGAAAATAAAAATGTTATGACTTATAATGTTCACATTAAATTTCATTTGTCGCAGCAAATTGAATGTAAAATAAGGAGAAAATGACATTTTTGTAGGGAACTATTTATAAATCGTAGTTTGCATTCTATTTTGTGTAGTTTGGTTACACGAGGCGGTACTTCGCTGTTCCGAAAAAAAAACTGCTGTGCGTGATATTTCTCTTACAATGGCACAATGGCTAGCGCGCATCATGGATTTGCGAGTTTGACTATTGCGTTTATAATCGCACGAACGCAACCAAAATTAAATTCAATCCTTAATAAAATAAACAGAAAATGTGTTTTTGGTGTGATAACGCTTAATATCATCAACGGAAAGGGAGACAATGTACATATTAGGGAGAAACTATTAATTGTCTCCCTTTCCGGTAATGATATAACGCGTTATCACACCGAAAACAAACAAATATCCTCTATGTACAGCGCCGAATGGTGAATGTAATTTATTAAGTTTGACAAATTAACAGTTTTCTGTTTTTCTTTGTCTTAGATCTCGAAAAGAAAAATACATTATATATAAACTAGCGAAATAACACTACTGACAAAGACACAATATAGGAAATATAGTGCCGTTTAAAACAACATCAATTGCAGTGGATAAAATTTTAAATAATTGTAACGGTGGAAAGGAAATTGTCTATTGCTCGCAAGTCACTTTAAAATTTCGCTTCGCCATAAGTACTAATTCGATCAGAACTTTTCCTATACCAATATATATGTGAAGTTAAACAAGTATTCATCACGTTGTTGGTTATTCTGGTTCACAGGTGCAAATTATTTATGCCTTAGAATTTTGAACATCGCATGTTTAGCTTCATGTGAAATTTCCTACAAAATGGTGAAACGACATCTTGTTCTATGTTTTAACTATTAAGAATATATCTGATACACTAAGTACTTAAACTAAGAAAACATAGTAAACTTAATTACTGATCGCAGACTTCTTTGTTGTATTCTCTTTAAAAATGTAGCATTATATCTTTTTACTTGTATGCGGGAGTTTTTCAGACCAACAGAATTCGCACATCGATTTTCATTATAGATTTGAACATTTTTCATTCTGCTATTTTAATATGAATATTATATACAAACTGTCACGTTATTGTTAATATTAAATAATATTCCCCCCTTAAATTCGTTCAGAAATCATAACCATTTTGGAAATTAGTATTTGACTTGTACAGTTTTCAGATAATGTGTTATCTTAGTTCTGCGCATATGGAATTGACCAAAAACAAACAGTAAAGTAAAATGCAAAGAAAAAAGCAGCGGAAAGAAAACTACAAACAAACAAAACGGCGCCAATATAAATTTAGAAATAAAAACACATTTATTTCGTATGAACCCAAACGGCAATGTGTGTGTATTTACTACGTTTGCTTTTAATAAGGACATTGTAACGTACGGGAAATAGTAAGACACCAAGCTTTAACATGATATCAAGCACCATTCTGTGGACATAATTTCTGTATTGCAATAATTGCAATAATTTTTTGTAGTATTTTAACGCTTTTATTGCAACGGGAACGAATCACAGATCGGGCAACACGCTCCTTGTGGTGTGTAACCTACACACATGGGACACCTCATCATCTCACATTTGATCGACCCACTTCTACAGAAGCACGTCAGACAGGGATTGCTGAACATCCTTGGAACACGATCACCTTTGTTAACAGAAGTATAATTTTAGTCTAAGAATGCTCACAGAAACATGCCATACAATATATTACACCTATGAACACTATTATTCAACAGAGCAACGAATCCGCGTTATCGTTCAACAATAATAAAACATTACTAAAATTCTTCGATCCAGACGATAATCACTACAAAAGCTTATCATTTATTCTGTGGCCGATTTTCAACCTTCCCCAAACTGTGCATACAAATCCATTGATAATACTTTGTGTACAGTTTCTAACTGGCAAATTGACATACACACCAACACTGGAACTTAAAACCCCTTGGCGAAGTTAAAGCAATTTTAGTAAGCATTAATTTGCAAATATGTATTAAGAATAAAGTGTTATAATGTCAAAGTTAATGAATATAAACATGGGTTTCTAGTATTTTGTATTATGACATTTATCTATTTTTTATTGCTGCCTCTAATGAAATATGTTTTACATGACCGCTCATAAAAATAAATACGATTTTACACTGAAAGCAACAAATACCCTCTATACATACCCTTCATTGTAGTGTTTACCATCTACGTAGCAACCAGTGTTTGGGACTGAAATAATTAATCATGAATTACTCTGTCTTACACGCAAATTTTATACAGTGGATTGATTTTGATTTATTAACCTAATGATCTTGGTCAGGTGATCATTCATGCCTCTACTGTGACCTTCCAAATTTGAAACTAAAGCAAAAGCAATTTAACAAGTTATATCAATTAGGTTTCATTACAGTGATATTGAATAAAATGGACTGAAAACCTATATTGAGAGAATTGATATTTTATTCTTTCAGTTTGTATCTGCATGCATAAAAAACAACAAAAAGCACAACGAAACAACAAACTTTGCGATGGTATATAAGATATTAATATGTACTGTATGCATAGTTGAGCTGACATTATATTGTATGTATTTTTTGTTATTCCTTGTTTGTTTGTTTTAATGCTTTTTGTTGTTTATGTTGTTTTTTTGTTGCCGTTATAAGTCGCAAAAAATAAAGATATAATTAAAGAAAAATAACAAACAAACATTCGAATAAAGATGTAACTAACAGAAAAATACCAAACAAACAATAAAGATGTAATAAAAACAACAACAACAATAACAAACAAAGCAACTCACTGTTTATCAAACAGGACGGCATCTTCCTCGCACGGAAGAGGGGCGCAACCCATTATAGCGCAATCGGGAGGAAGAACAGGATTTGTTGGTCCTTGAGCCCATTTCTCGGCTACTCCAATATTCCATTTCATATTCATTATCTGAAAGTACACGGGTGGAAAAAAGCAAATAATATATCAACTGCATCGATAGCTGTGAAAGCTGTGAAACGCTTATTACAAGAGCTTTAGTCATTTTGGTAATGCATCTGACCAGATTGAAAGAGAATAGTATCAGAAACATATTTCAAACACCAAACCTAAACCGTATATAATACGATATAATCTTTTTTTAAGTATCAAATAATAATAAACATAACGTAATGATAGTAATAAGATCATTAGAACACTCAAGTTAGGGTTGAATTAACACCCTTCCGATCGCAAGGCGGGCACAATATCCACCAAGTTTATGATCATTAATATCATAAATATGTCCTGTAAAACGCTGTTCATCTTGATTCTTCTTCTCAGTGGTTTTGTCCACAGCAACTATACACAAACTTTGAATACTAATGTTACGTCTTTACATCAAACGACTTTAGTAAAATGTAAATACGACGCACAAACACCTTTCCTCGCACGTTGTTCACGGTGTTTACGTTAGCAATGTTCAAGCGCAACCACCTAAGCGTGGCAGTTCTTTATACAAAGTATGTCCAAAACCACAATCGTCAACTGAAAATTGATGTTACCTACCTGATCACACTTCTTTGCACTTAGCACACAACTTTATATTTAAAATAATGCTATATCTTTATTAATTAATCTTCACCGCGTTGCTATATTTTGTATATGAAATAAAACTGTTAAGACTACAGTTTTATCAAGGTTATATATCTTTTCAAGGATTTCTTCGACCACAACTAGCTGTTTACCAATATGCGCAGAGTTGTTTCAGTGTTAGTTGTTTTTGTTTAATTAACGTGGCGCCGATAAAACATTAACAACCTCAAATATAAATGACCGCTGGTAAAAAAAACATAAAACAATATTCATGTATGTTTCAACACGGATACAGTTGCAACAGAGTGTTATGATAAGGCCAAACATCTACATCTGTTTGTGCGATGTATGTTTTCAGTACACATATATATATATTTTGTGTATAACCTTAAGTATCAACATTAAACAGATGTTCCGGAAAATTTTATCATGACGCCATGAACTATTAGTTAATGTTGAAGAGCAATTTTTAAATTTTTTATTGTATATGCTATAAGTATTCATGATGTCAAACAAACTAGTATAGTATAAGTTGTACTTGATTATAATTTTCCGAGTGTTTGATTAAAACATGAGCACACATAATAAGAACGTGCATTCAACTGACCTTCAATCCCTACACACATCAATGCTGTAAGACATGGGCAACACATGCTATGTATTCGTGACTGGAAACAATATGTGACCTCTAAGTTTAGGGCAATTTGATTAGTATCTTTATCTAGCACATAATTCAAAGTAAAAAAATTAATAAACTAACACTTTTCATCGCCTTTGGCATACCATTAATCATCGATAAATTCATTCATCGATCACTGGTTGATTGATTAAAAGATAGACCATATTTCAAACCAACTTTTGATATTATAGGGAAATATAGCCTTAAACGTTTAAGAAATAATTTTAGATTTAGATTTGTTTACCAGCCAATAAACAATGATTTGAAATTACGATGTATATGAATGTACACGCATCAGAACGACAAATCGCTGTTTAGTAGCCGATACACAACGATAATGCTCAAATTATTTCGATTCTAACATGACCTGACAACATATTTTGCAATTAAATGTCATATTCACACTAAAGATGACATCGGTGCAAAACTTTCTAATAAAGCTATGTGCATGTTGTTAGTGGATTAGTTTCTTTCCAATGATGTTTTTCATATATGTACTGGTTTCTTACCGTGAGATGTAAGAGTGTTTCATTTTCGTCAACCATCCAACACTTATGCCAAATATATCCGTTCAACTTAAACAAAAACCGAATGGTCCGTAAATCTTACCACTGCGTCTGGACATATGACGTATATGAAGTTGCCTTACATACTTCGCTATAATAAGAATAATTCAGACAATATAAGCCATTGATTTGATGAAAATTACTTGTACTCTCAAGTTTTCCAAAATGTCTACGATTTTGTGTCTTCTAGTCAAACTTAATTTAACAACCATGCTGATGACTTTTCCTTAACTTGGTGTACAACATACTCAAGTCATTTAAGCAAACACGCGATTTCAGCGCCTTGTCTGAAATGAACATTAGGCATTGCCATCGTTTATGGGTAATAATTGCCGATTTTTAAGAATGTATTTATTAGCTGAATATGCATAACATATTGGTATGTATCAAGTATACACACTATTAATATGGTTATTGGAGACTGTTTCGGTAAATCGCGTCACATATCGGACAACACTCTCCTGGTGGTGTGTAACCTACACACTGGATGCAGCACAGCATTTCACACTTGACGAAGCCACCTCTATAGAAGCACGCCTTGCAGGTTTCGGTGAACTTCCTTGGAAGTTCATCACCTGGAAAGTTCCCAGAATTTAACTATATAATAAGTTATGTGGGTAGGATTTAAGGGTAAATAATTACCATCTTGTACAGTCATTCAAACAATATACACCCTTATACAAACATTCAAGTTTAAACATTGACCGACCATTTTATGTGACTAAGACAATTTGTGGGTTAAGGTACAATACAGCAGGAAGAATAGACATGAAGTAAACATTATCAATGACCTTTTTTTTCATTATTACCTGCACACAACAATTTTTCCTTCTACAAATATGCCATACAGAAACAGTGAGCAACAATTGAAGGAAAACAAGTTATAAATGGCAAATACAGACGTTTTTTATGGGTGTTTATTGTAATAATATACCTACGTTACACACAATATTAATTTTAAACATTATAAGAAATCGTTTGAACAACGTACATTTTCGTTGTTACATATGGAAATGCTGATGATGAATACCTTATAAAATGATAACACAACGCGGATGGTGAAAACCTTATAAAATGATAATACTAGATATATTACCAACGCATGCGTTAACAGAATTATATCGATTATTATTGAATATATTCCAGAGAAACAATGTCATATTAAAATAATCACTCATACCTTTATTGCATCGTATTCCGTTGACGTACCAACCTGTTTCTTTGTCTGAAAAAAAGACTTGTTTTAAATATTATACCTCGTCTGCATATTCATTAAGTATTAATACCTTGTTAAACAATTATTAAACATTATGCTGCATTTTTTTCATAATATTACGCCGATTATATGACTGTAAATTTGTGGTTTTTATTAAATTTAAATATAATAGTACTGTCCTTTAAATTTTACCTAAAGAAAAATCAGATTGTGAACTTACCTTTCGGAATTCTACAGACGTGTCCGCAACCAGCAGAACAGTATTTTTGTTTGCCTGGACAGTCAAAGTCCGATGAGCACATTTCCACACTTATCCCGGCAGAAAATTGCCATGTCTTTGAACAAACTCCCGGCTTGTCTGAAATGTATATGCTGATACATTGCTTTAACGGTTAAAACAAAATTATAATCATGTTTAATTAATTATTTATTATTTAATTAATTTTCAGTTCCCGAAGCTACCAACAATTAACGTTTTCTTACTGTATTTACAAATAGGGCAGCATTAGCCGGGCGGTGTACTGTGGTCCACGCACGGAGGGGCGGCGCAGAGCATTGCACTGTGGTCCACGCACGGAGGGGTGGCGCAGAGCACTGCAGAACACATAGGATGGAGATTGTGCTTTGCTGTTTCTTGCGCCAAAAGTTCGGTTACCCACATGGCGCAGCAAAGGAACTCAATATAGTGCAATGCCCTATCCATTATCTGAAAATATAAAAACGTAAAGGAAAATAGAAAACCATAGGCATACTCAGATACTCTGAAGTAATGATATTGTCTACGCAGGATATGGATAACGATATGTCATATATAACATTCACAGCACGACTAATCTTTTGGAATCTATAAAACATACTGTTGTTGTATGTATTATACATTATCAAACATTATAATCATTTAGGTATATAACGTTTTTGAATTAATTACATTGGAATCACTTTATGTATTGGAAATCTTTTCGCTTTTGGTTAAGAACTATTGTATATTTTTTGGTATAATTAGGTACATTGTGCCTAATTTAAGTCTTATACAGTAGAACCTGTCTAAACCGAACAGCGTCGGGACCGGGCCGATCGTTCGGTTTGCGGAGGTGTTCGGTTTACCCAGGTTTTTAAATGCTATTTCCTTAAAACAATGTATGATCTATTTTACAGTGTATATTAAGACAACATCATGTTAATGTTTACTCTTTTATTATTGTTTATTATTTTCATTATTTGCAAGTAAAATGTATATTTCGCATAAAACGACATACAAATTATTAATCAAACAAGTTCATGTATTCGACGTACAACTTATTTACATCTTTTTAATCAATTATCAAATGTTGACTATTTTGATAAGTTTTGAACATATTTATTTTAGCTCGATTGCATCGCTAGCATTGGGTCTATGAAGATCACTGATCGAAATAGTGCCAGAATTTACTATAATTGTGTATAAATTAATTACACTGTTCTGAAACATTTAACATTTAACATTTTACACTGCACGTACATTTCACCATAAAACACGAACGACTAATCTTCTTTTCACAAGTTGGTTATTGTCGTATGCATCATCTCGCTGATCACTAATTGCGCCACTTCCCCGTTTTTATAACTATGGCGATTATGCCTTTTGTGTGTACTTGTGTCACCAATGATCGGGCACACGCCTCTGCATTATCGCGAAGTGACACCTGACAGGATACACCGTTCGGTTTATTAAGGGTTTGTAAGGTAGAATGAGATCAAATTTGTGATAAAATCGTTCGGTATTCGGTTTGAACAGCGTTCGGTTTATTAGGGTTTTTTGGTATATAAAATAAGAAGGAAAAAAATCGGGACCGGTCGGTTTTGACAGGGATTCGGTTTTCACAGGGTTCGGTTTGGACAGGTTTCACTGTATATTATATAAACTACACTTGAGATAAACAAAATAAATCATGTCATGTAAGCTATACGTTTCAAGTTTAGTGCATAGTGCAGCTACATTTTTTATTCTATAATATGATTCATTTTGTAAAGCAAATAAATAAACTACATTTTAGATTAACAAAATAAATCATGTCATGTAAGCTATACGATTCAAGTTAAGTGCATAGTGCAGCTGCATTGTGTATCCTATGATATGAGTCATCATTGGAGTTTTCACAAAACTCATTTCGGTAGAAAGAAAAAAGAAGAAATAAGGATGGATTAAATTTATTTGTTAAACATGCTAAATGTTGTCGGGGCACAACTTTATATACTTAAGCAGTCCAACTCATGAACAAAACGATGCGCACGCACAGTGTTTTGTTTGCGTTATCTATAATAAAATGTGGGGTTTTTCTTCCATAGTTAAACGCAAATGATAATAAAATAGAATGTATCATGTCTGTATGCAAATTTTACAAGCAACGTAATGTGTGTTTTTTCCCATATTTATTTGCAGAAATGGGAATATAAACAGATGTTCTCATACTACAATATTAACTGTCTTAAAATATTTGTGCGTCGCTCGGACACACACATTTTAACTAATAAAAAGAGAATCTTCGTTTTACGATTTTTTTTATTTCGTAATATATGCATATGTTGTGAGAGAAATATTATCGATGGCCTCCGTCCGTCTTGATAAGTCGATGGTGTAGCTACCAATTTATCTGGCAAATGCAACCCAAACTCGTGTCTTGCAGTCTGTTGGTATTTATATATCGTATGCAGACAAAAGTCTTTATCAAGAGACGCAGGACACATTTGTCGCTTTTACCATAAAACGTATGAAAATCTGAACTTTTATATCATAACAAATAGTACCATTGATAAGAAATTGTCTTGATCATTGTACTCTCATTTAGTTTAAATTTGATAAAATATCGGCTGCTAAAATACATGTAATTTTGTTAAAGCTTTGTATCGCCACCTTAGTATGCCACCTTAGTATAACAAGGGCCTATCTGCTTCTTTAACGCAAGTTAGATAGGCCCTTGTAATCCAAAGGTCGCGATATGCAGCGTTTTGTTTTCAGTTGTCTTAAAGTAGAAATAAGTCCACTGGTTGTTGTATAGGCATTTGTGAGGTGGTTCTTTTTTGTTCTACTTGTTGTGTAAGATTAAATGCAATACAGTTGTTAACTGTTACGTAGTGGAAGTAGAAAAATAAGTCCCTTGGCTGCACCATAAGTATTTGTGAGGTTGTCCTGTTGTTCTGCAAGTCTTGATGTAATAACTGTAACCTTATTAACTGTAAGTAGAAAAATAAGTCCACTCTTGCTGCATAAGTATTTGTGAGGTGGTCCTTTATGATAATTATTATTTTGTAAGTAAATAACGTTGTATACTTATAAACATGCCCAATTTTGCATTAATGAGTAGTTGCAATTAGCACTATTTTAAACACAGATTTGACAAACAATGGTAAACTAGTTTGATGAATGGTTTATGTAATGTGAAGAACAGTTCAGAAATCGTTTTTCACGATTGTGGAATTATTATAATTAAAGACGCATGATAAATATATTTTAGACGAACATTGATACTAAGCATAAATGTGATATAATTATTCACTTTGTAAATAATAAATATGTAATGAAATCACCTATTTTTACTGTAATACCCTATAAGGTTCATTCTGACTATTAAAGATAAATGATTTTAAGAACATTACTTTAACTCTTTAAGTCTTCCAAGCATGCCGGTTTTTTTCGCAATAAAAGACAACTTAAGAATATACATACTTTATTATTCAAAAAGCAATTAGTAGCAAAAAAAAGAATACAAATAACTAAATAACTATAACATTCAAGCCAGTTTTACAACATCGTGAGGTCATCTTGAATTTATCAATTCAGCATGGCTTTTGACAACAACCCAAATGAACGTTCTTATTTGTAAATACCTTGATATTACAACTATAATGATGGCTTAATTGGGGTTCTTGAACATAGAAAACTATTAAGAAAACAAGCGTTTTAATTTAATTCACTGAAACAAAGATCATGTATTGCAATATTCAATGTGTTATAATTGTTATATTTAAAGTGGCGAATTGTAACCATGAATTTATGAGTTAAATATTCAAAACATATTGGCTGGTATCGGGTAAACACAATATTAACATGGCTATTGGAGTCTGTTTTTATCCGTTTATGATCTGGATAACAACATAAGGATCAAATAACTAGTCTCTGGTTTTTGGCTACGTGTAACCGCACTTATTCCAGCGGAAACGAGCCACATATCGGACAACACGCTCCTGGTGGTGCGTGACCTACACACATGGGGCACATCATCATTTCACACTGAACAGAGCCACTTCTACAAAAACACGTCTGGCAGGGGTCGGAGGACTTCCTTGGAACTCGGTCACCTGAAATGTTTCCGGAGTCACTAAATAATACTTCATTATGAGGGCAGGAATTTTCAGGAGAAATAATTAACACAAGGAGCAGTCATTCAAACTAACAGGAGCATACACTCATTTGTTTTTACCATTTAGCAAGTATTATTTGTGTAAAAGTGTGTGAGTCTATGTACAATACAACAGGCAGCACATGCATTGAATAACTATTTTAAACTATTTTAGTTCATAAATGTTTAATCAAACGAATAATTGAGTACTTACATGTACTTATTACAAGTTATTACAATTATTAATTACAAGTCATATCATCCACATAATTTATCATACATAAACACTTAAAATATTATTGTAGGATAAAATGTATACCACAGCCACATAGTATACAGATTGTTCACTGTTGACATCTGATTGCGTTCAAACGTCAATTTTGTTATCGATTAAACAGCGTATATTCACGATGCAAAAATATGGACATTTTGATGAAGTAATCCTTATTTACACATCATATCGAACATTAATGATGTCCAAGGAAACACTCTAATATATTAATAACCAGTAATACCTTCTTTATAGCTCATTCCGTTGACGAAACAACCGGTTTCTATGTCTGGAATAAAAATAAACTTCAAAATCTATACAGATTATGTATATTCTTTAAATCGTGATACTTAGTCTGTTGTAACAATTAATAATCTTAACGCGGCATTATAGAGCGCGCAGTAGATGTCATTATTTATTAAATAATATGAAGTTCTGCAATATCGTGCTTTTCTTCATCATATATAAAATAATGTACTGGCCTCTCAATTTACTTTGGCACTGATAGACCTCATAAGGATACACTGGATGGTTAATAATTATGTTTTTTTTGTCTTTAATTGTATTGTGCTCATACCTTTCGGACTTCTACAGACGTGTCCGCAGCCGTTAGAGCAACATTTTTGTTTGTCTGGGCAGTCAGAATCCGATGAGCACATCTCCACACATATCCCGGCAGAAGATAGCCTTGGCTTTGGACAAACGCCCGGTTTGTCTGAAATGTAAGGATACTTCGATACATTGTACATAGAACCTTTCAATATCATCACATCGTATGATATTTAATTAAACAAACTAAAACATTTTCATTCCCAGCTACAGACAAGGTATGCTGTACCTTAGTGCAATATATTCAACATTATTCAGCTGGCACATTTGACGCATTTTAGGTTTACATTCAACGTGTGGTACATCAATATATAATTCACAAACCAATAATTTTAAAAACGTGTACTTAATATTAACGCAAAGAATGGCCCTTGAGCAATTTTGTTGAGTTGTCATACATATTTATTAAGTCAAAATGCAATGAATGTTTTGATTCCTTTTTTAACTGTTAAATGTGAACATTTGCTATTGCTCCATACGTAAACGGCTGTAAGAATGTATAATCATTAGGTTGATGTTAATGGAATAAATGGTTATATTGAATCAGCTGTGAAAATATCGTTTTTAAAGTGGATTTCTGTAAAAGGAATTCGCCACTACATTTTTGTACATGTAAAAAGAAACATACTATTATAATGATTAAACGAGTAGTTTCCCGCGCAGGATGTAAACAAACGAGAAAACACTGCGAAATATATCCACTGGCGATTTCATGCTACAATTACATAATTAGTGCACAAGTTATATGTTCTAGTTACCTTTGCAGGCCATTTCTGTACATGCTACTGCCCCATTCCTACAGTGACATCTATTGCATTCGTCCTTAAAACTCTCATCGTGTTTGTAAACCTTTCCTTTATAAAAGCAGACTTTTTCTGAAAAAGACAATGACACATACACTTATTTCATGTATTACACGTATTTGTGGTTCTTGAAATGCCATCTTATGTATACAGACAAAATAATTGACATACTATCGGCAACAAATTAATAATACAATCATATCAGCTGATGCTTGATACCACTGCAAAAGGGCTTGACATTATTTGTTAACAATGCTTGTAATTAAGTTCGCTTGCGTTTCATTGACAGCACCATCTTAAAACGAGCAACCATTCAACCTCACCAAAAAACCAAACGGACCAACCAATCAACAAACTAAACGGACCAACCAAGCAACCAACTAAACCAAAACCAACCGATCTCAAGCTAACAACAAGTAAAGTTTCGTACCGTCTCTGCAAACCGGACAGCATTCCCCTGGCGGTGTATAGTTGTCCACACACGGTGGAGCGGCGCAGAGCACTGCAGCACACAAGGGCGGACGTATGAGCTTTGTTTCTTGCGCCGAAATTCCGGTTACCCCAATAACACAGCAAATGAATGCAATATAATAAACGTTATCCATGATCTGAAAATATACAAAATATGAAAGAATTACTGTTAGAAAAATAAACATTACCAGCCCTATATTTTATATTTTGTTTTATATATTACACTAATTCATGAAAACACAATGCACTACATAATTACGTGGATTTCTGTGTTTACGTAAGGTTACTTCAAACGCGTCCGCTTATACGAGAGCCTCCGAACGGCAGCAAAATAATCCGCAAATATTCTCGCTTATTTTTAGCGCTGAATACACCAGCTTTACTGGTACATACCACACTAGGTTAAACTTACCAATTTCACAATTGTTTTCCAGTGTAAGCTTTAAAACATGAAGCAAACGTTAATTCTTATTGTTTTATACTAGTCCGGCGTTGTTAAACTAATTGAAACGAACAGAAACGGTGTATAAATACATATCTGTTCACGGATGTTGTTGGACCATAACGACTTGTTTACAATAGGCGCAGCATTGTTTATCGTCAAAACATTTAACGATCAACGTAACGTCGACCACACCATAACAACTAATGGTCCTCTGTCAAAATATCTATTAATTGTCCTAGTATTTGTTGATTCTGACATCCGTGTTTAAAGGAGTGTATCGACGGCTAATACTTCTTATAGTTTCAAATATAAAATTAATAAGGTCGCGGTGGCGTAGTGGATATGGTGTCCGCCTAGCGATCGGGAGGTCCCGGGTTCGATCCCCACTCCGGGAGCGTTCTCAAGATCTCCCACAAAGACACCAAGTACTGGTTCTACCCAGGAAACGGACTCGAGAGTGTCTCTATAAGCCTAAGGCTTTCGATGCAATCGAGCTTAAATAAATAGGTTTACACTAAATATAAAATTACATTTTAAAAGTATGAAATGATTGCTTAATACATAGGAATCGTTTGTATAAACAAACGGTAAACCATATATTTTTAAAATTATAAAAATGGTCACCGTGACAAGTTTCGCGGGCGCGGCAAAATTATTATTAGAAGTAAAATTGATATGAATTAAATATACATAAAGTACCGCATGCGCATTATTGATAACTGCATTGTAGCGTGGGAAAGTTCTCATTGAAGCAGGCGTAAGGTCGAATACTGCTAGGACTGTGTATCGAGAAACAAACTTGGCATTTTTGTTTCTTAACGATTAACGATTCCATAACTCTTAAGTGTTACAACTAGGAAAATATATTCATGAACAGTTGGAATATGCCTTGTTTTATTACGTGTCTATATTCGGAATTTCCGTCGATATGCCCCTTTAAGTTGAACGATAAAAGCTGGTTATAATTTGTATAACAACTAGTGCACGTAGTATTAGTCAACCCGGACATGTTTAATACATGCTTTATGCTGTCGTAAACAAGCGAAAACCAAACATCCGTTTTGCGGCGAATAACGCCAGATGTGCATTAGTGTAACAAGCAACAAATAGGGATCAGGCAACAAATAAGTTGAAATAACGGATGGTGTGGTCATATGATGTCTTCATTGTTCAGTTTTCTTTATTAACTAATTCGCCACTTTTTTTTATAATTTCCACATGAAAGAGAACTTCTATTTAACATTTATTTTCTTCATAGCAGAAGCAATAATTATATTTTAAATTCTTAAATTCAAACTAAACACATCATAATAAAAAAGTGATTTATTAATTATCGAACTTGTTCAAAATTATTAATTAAAAAATTTACACAACAAAGGCCTTATCGTAACATTGGAAATCAGCAGTTGACCCTAAACGTATTCGTGAATGGAAAAATAGTGGTACGCTCAATATTATCATGTAACTAGAATTTAACTAGATTTATTTTAAAAATGTCTCGACAACAAATCGAGCGATACCTTAAAGCTAAATACAATATTATATTTTCACTGTTGTGCGAAACTATTCGTGCAAAACAAATGGCAAGCAATAAATTAAAAACGCACATAAGTGCATAAGGTGATGCATTAGTTTTTTTTAACGCAGCTGCAATATTTCTCAGATTTATCCAATACCAAAAATCAAGAGAAGTGCGCGTATTTCTTCACGGGCATACATGAATCGGTGATAATGAACGATTCGGTTAGCTGCGAGCGGGATACGCAACACTACTGGTCATTGTTTTTATATTTCTTTCTTTTTCTTTTCTTTTTTATATTAATGCCAGGGGGACGTATGAGGACCCATGGCTCTAGGTCAGTGTAAAGGTGCCTTCATCACCTCCCAAACCCTCTAATTTTAGAGAAATCAGCAAATATGCTAGTGACAAAGAGGCGACCATCAAGAGTACTTTTACACAATACATGAACCAAACAGGAGGAACATTTCCGTATGCGCAATTAATAGAATATACTAGTATATAAATAAGTGACCTGTATGCGCTTCTTAAATAAATATTAAACAGCATATATATTTTCAAGCTCATACATACACAAATAGCTATAAATATTGGAATAAAACATAAATCGTTAGAATTACACTAAAATAATAACGCATATGACATATCACAGCAACTACATTAAACAGGCGTCAACAGCTAGACAGTAACAGCAACTGGATAAGAAATAATCACCGTCTGAAAAACATAGAAATCATTATTAGACACTTAAAATAAAACGCCGCGTATGTTGCCGACACCTAAAAATACTTATAATTTAAGCATTTTGCATGAGATATGTGCTTCAAGCTCTGAATTCGTCTATGTATAAACTAACCAAAACACGTTTACACAACACATTATGAAAAATCACACGAAATCTAATATATGCAAACAAAACTTAGATAAAACAAAAAGCATCCGCTTGTACTTGATCTTAGTGACCTGAATCGATCAAAGACGTTCAAACAACCATACGCTTTAATCACTGGTACTGAAAAGATACCAAGATTAATATAAGAAATATTTATCATACAAGAAACATTCCATCTATCATTGTAAAAAGCAACAATACGATCAAGCAAAGGAATATAGGTAAAAACGGGTGGGTGGGCGGGCAATTGAGCTTACTTTGCTGCCAATAAAACCTCGAGTGACAAACCATGCCGACTAACGTTTATATATCCATACAAAACCATGCAATGCACGAGCTATTTTCCCGCTTTAAACGAAACGCAAACCGAATAATACCGTAAAATACCGAATACTATAAATAGAAACAATTTAGAAAAGTGAATAATTTTATTTACTCACTATTTCATCGTGAGTAAAACAATTATTCCCTAATCAAAATTGTTTCACCCAACAAAAACAGAAACAACAACCAAATAGGTATAAGGCTTGTTATTGGCAGCAATTCGAGTAAAACAAAGAAAGGAATTATTTACTTTTTTGGCCAATATTCTTGTAAAATGCCGATATATGTAAAAGAGAAAATATATAAAGTATACTTAGTCAATAACAGTTCGTTCCGTTCAGTAAGACTGAAGATCACAGTCAGTGACACATCGTGGACATCTGGCCTTCTAATCAGCACAGGGTACCATATATCGCATAGCACATCAGGATGGCCTACCCTCAATTGCAGAGCACATAACTTGGCATTCAACCAATTGCAGAGCACATAACTTAGCATTACGCCAATTGCAGAGCACATTACTTGGCAACCCGCCAATTGCAGAGCACATAATTTGGCAATCCGCCAACTGCATAGCACATAATTTGGCATTCCGCCAACTGCATAGCACATAACTTGGCATTCCGCCAATTGCAAAAACAACGATGTCTATCGCCATTGAGTACCTTACATTGCAGATAATACAAAATGGCATTCCGCCTATCGCAGAACAAACACTATGGCATTCTGCCAATTGCAGAACACATACGTTGCCATTTCACCAAATTGCAGAGCACATACAATGTAATATAGGCATTCAGCCCAGAATAAAAATGCTTTACCTGACAACGAAAGTATCCCCAATTTCATACGAAGCATAAATTAACTTGACGGTAAGTAGAGACAAAATACATCGGTATAACTCGAAATTGCTGATGACATTAATGTACATTGCGCCAATTAAAAAGCAAATAGGTTGGCAATCCGTCTAATAACAGAAAATACATAAAATGTTTCGCAATAATCTTTTTTACAAACACTAACGTTAAATGTTCAAATTTGAAAACCTATGTGATGATCCGAAAAAAAATCAACAACGGTTTATTCAAATGTCATAAATATAAACAGTACTACTTTAAAATAAGAATCAATCAGTCATAAAATTCAGAAAAAATAAAATCCATCACATATCAGTGTCAATCCCCATACGCGCATGACTACTCAGGATTCAAATGCCGAAGTCAATAAAAATAATAAAAGTACCTTGTTAATCGACTTAATTGACTTCCAAAAACATTTAAGCCATAACTACGTAACGCTTACTGTGTAACTCAATACCGGTCCATGCAACTATTACATAATTAGCTAATCTTCAGCGCCACATGCATTAACAATATAAAAAAATTCGTATTGTATTTAAAAGATTATTCCTTTTTTTACTAGTGCGAAATGCGCATGCCAACCACGAAGGACAAAGCAACTTATATTCAAACCCACAACAGATGTGCAAGTTAAAAAACAAATCATAAATATATCATATTAGTATCGTTACGGAACGAATTTTATTTTTATTCCTTTTATATCTACTTCAAAAACAAAACAAAACAACATCCGTCTTTAAAACGTACTACATGTACAACAGAACATTTTCTCTATCAAATAATATTGTTCATTAGTAAACTTTTTACTTTCGGTTTAATGACAAAAATCTAAAAATTTTATATGCAATTATTTGAGTAAATCAAACATGGGAAATATGTGATAATAACAACAACGGATTTTACAATAATGATATCTTTTTATAAGCAGATTGGAAACTGACCAAATACAACAATTTTTATTATCGATAATTTTCAGAAGGATTCGTATATTTGCCAGTATGGGTTCATGTGCTACCATTAACAGTACTCTTCAAGTTAAACTTGCTGCTTTAATACCATTCTTAACACACTGAACGATATCTAAACTTGCTGCTTTAATACCATTCTGAACACATTGAACGATATCTAAACTTGCTGCTTTAATACCATTCTTAATACATTGAACGATATCTAAACCACTGCTACAAAGACCACAGACAATAACGCCGCATACATAAGGTGCTTAGGCTAACATGCATGTCCGGAAAGTGAAAACGTAAATCTGGTGTTAACACTTTATCGTATGTGTACGTTCCGTTCAAGTCCTTTAAATAAAATCATCTGCAAACAAAATAAAATCCAATAATCTATGAAAACATGAATACAGACTGGCAAAGACTAGTATCAGTAAATTCAACTTTATCATGAACAAAACGAAATAGAACAAAATAAGAATGTATATAATATAAGTCTATACAATAAACAATATTATATAACCAACTAGTCATTTACTTTAAACTGTGTGAAAGTTATATTGATATTTCATTATTGTCGGGATTCATAACAGTTTAACACAAAACAGCTCTGTTTAACCAACAAATGTGGATCAAAACCCCCCACAAAATCCACGGAAGTTTCCAACATGTTATATACATGAATAGGCGACCTACCAAGCATGTCATTAGCCGACTAACTTAGTGTATATCACAGAGATTAAACCGTTTTTGTAAAATATAAAACAGTTTGTGACAAAGTAGAAACAATATGTACAGAGTTGCAATATGTTCATTAGAAGATTACAGAACATAAATATAAATGGACATCGCAACTAAATGAAATGATTTTGCACAAATACAAACTAACATTATAACATTAATATTACGTTTTTACTAAACGTGCTTCTCCATATACGATGGAACATCTCATTTCCCCATGAGTGTTTGTTTATGTACGAAATATACAGTCGGTTAAAATGCAAGTGAGACCCGTTATAAACATGGACTAATCGATACGGTAAATTCAACGATTTAAATTGCAGACCATTACAGCGTCTTTGTAAACAGAAAACCATGGTTCCGCCTATTTACAATAAATGGTTGATCACCTCTTTATTTACAAAATTTAAACCAACTATAGTTCAGGTGTCGACACAAAATACAAATATCAGTACACAACCTGCACAATTGTTATGCCTTTCATCAACCACTGTACTTCCACCAGCAATAGCAATTGTCACAAACTGGACAAGTCATTCAGAGGGCCGACCACAAAACATGCTGTACGACATCCAAAGGCCTAAACACACAGCGCATTCAACAATTCACAACTAACAAAAAATAGCCGGTAAGTCTCTGACCGCAAACAAACGAACAAACACAGCAAAACCATGTTGCCTTGTTAACAATTACCCAAATTTCCACAATGTGTTGTACCATTGTTTTTATTCAAACTTGACACCACCCAATAAAGATTTATTAGACGACCCTCGCAATTGAAACACTTCACTGACCACAACGACGGGGCCTGTCCATGCAAAAATCATGCATTATAACCAAATTCCCCATTCGGGAAACCAGAAAAAAATGACTTTAAATCTACCAAACACAAATTCTTGTCTAACAAACCAAAGACAAATACACACACACACAATCGTAGAGAAAACTTATTTTATCGGAGTAATTTAACATAGTCATCAAATGAGATCGTGCGGCCCATGCCCCACATACAATGCCAAACATTTTAAAAATATATGGATTTTCAATCTTTCTGAGAAATTTAAGTGCACATACCATTATACCTGACGCTCTCTGCAGTCCGATCGGATTTCTTCTAATGTTGTCTTTGAAAAGTCGAATTAAACATCGAAATACTAGCGAAATACTAGCAACATTACTTTTACTTCATTTTAACTTACACGTACTAAAATATAAAAACTCCATTTACCTTACTTTGCTGCCAATAAAACCTCGAGTGACAAACCTACTTTGCTGCCAATAAAACCTCGATTGACAAACCATGCCGACTAACGTTTATATATCCATACAAAACCATGCAATGCACGAGCTATTTTCCCGCTTTAAACGAAACGCAAACCGAATAATACCGTAAAATACCGAATACTATAAATAGAAACAATTTAGAAACGTGAATAATTTTATTTCAATACGTCGAGTCACAGACACATAGGCGGTTTACTAGCACACGTTTTTTTAACACATACTTGATGGTAAATTTCGAAATATTGTTTCGAATTAGTAATAAAATAATTCAACAATTAAATTAGACTTCTTTATCAAGCGACCGTGACATGGTTTATAGGTATTATTGCAACGTAACTTGTTGACGTTTGACAGGCATATTATCATACTTCCCTACCACACGTAGGCAATGAATACATTATTATTATCGTACTTCCCTACCACACGTAGGCAATGAATACATTATTTTGAAAGTTTGAAAGTGTAACGTGGGCAGTGAACCATTAACATAACAACTTCATACCAATATAACGTTGTGCAAACGTACACAGGCCAGATTTTTATCGGTGTGTACACTACAATTGACACTATAGTCGATTTAAATTAAGCTGATAATGAAGGGATACGATATGTACGAAAAAATGGAATCTTTACGTCTTCAAAATTGCCCGTAAACGAATAGTTTGTAGTTGCTTTGGTTGATTTATGCTGGTTGACCTCCATTGATCGATGTATATAACGATTCTCTCAGCATTTTAACGGAATTTACATACAATGAATACGTTCATCTTCCCATAGGAGACACTCTTCCACATGACCCTAAAGATCCGTGTAAACGATGCAGCTGCAAAGGAGGGTCAGTGAAGTGTAACCAGATCATGTGCCCTGTTTGCACCAGTTACAGGCATCCAGGGCCATGCTGCAATGTTCAACCTATTCAGTCTGACACACAACCCATCATTTGAAAGTCAGAAAGTGCCATTATCATTTGTGCAACACGAAGGCTGATAGACTCTTTTGGCTTTCAAGTGACTATATTTCCATTACGTTTGTGTCGAATGTCTTCAACATACGTAATAAAAACGTCTGAGAGCGTGCATGTAATTTTATTTTCTTGTACATAGATAGATGCTAAATTTTGAAATAAATTTCCAGCAAATTAAGTATCCATGCCTAATATTTTAACGAAAAGACATAATACTGCATCAAATACTCCAGAATAATCCATGTACATTGACACATGAACAATAGATAGTTGCAAAAACGTGTTTGATGTTTTAATTCCGTGTGCTATAAAAATTACAAGTAAACAGCTCAAGCGTTAGTTCGACTTACATGTATATAATGCAAATTAAATTCTCAAAACAAAAAGAATAAAACATTTTTAAATACCTTGTGTTGAAATGGCTACACTGAAATTAATGAAACAAAGTGCAAATTGAAATATGTTTGGTGTTTAATATTGCTGACTTAACACAAGTTTGATTGCCATGCAACACAAATTCAATGTGTAAGTGTATTGCCGGTTAAATGCCAGTTCACTTTAGTCACATCGCGGACAACACTCGACAGGAAGAGTAGACCATCGCATACAGGACACAACATCATCTCGCACTTGACAGAGCCGCCTCTGCAGTAGTATATCTCGCACGGGTGACTGGTCCGTATTGGGACTCGTTCACCTGTTATATTAGACACGGATGTGCTGTTAAAATTAGTAACATAAAGTCAATACATCGAAACTGTGCATGTATTTATAACGAACTGAGCATAAATACATACCAACACAATTTATTGTTTAATTTTTTTTTCCGGTGGCCGTTTTTTCTTAAACCATTTAAACATGGCATCATGATCATAAAAGATAACTAGCCTACACTCTGATTGACTCGTAATCAATTTGTATGACAAGGTAATACTGAAATCAGAATTATAAAACATTTTCTTAAACGCACGATTGAGTTTTGCTTACTATCAGGGGCAGTAAATACTGACTAATTAAACTCCTTTGTCATGTGTGAAGATGTATACATAAACATTTATACACACCTTCATAGTAGTAAACCCCATTTACGTAGCATACTGTGTCTGGGTCTGCAAACAATTAATATAAAATAATTATATGGCAATGTGTTTGCATATCAATGTCATCATATTTGTATTACTGCTTGATTTGATCCGTTGAACCAAACGCATAATGGGTTAAATTTCCTTGAATAATAAGTATAATACCATTTATCACTCACAATTTAATCTATAGACAAATTATTACGCATAACAATTCCTATACTGTGAATACGTGTATATTATTAGTACGTTGTACCAAATACCTACGTATGTTTTCATTTGATAAGTTTTCTTACAACTCCGATATAGGTTAAGACAATACATTTATGTATAACATGCACGCAAACATATGAAGAAATACATACTCAGTCTAACTTGATATGTGCTAAATGGTATATAGGTTATTCAAATCACCACACATGTGTCATATACCTATCCGGTATGGCTGATGCAATGGTGTGTAGTTACCTTGAGGATTCGTACAAACGTGTCCGCAGCCGTTAGAGCAACACTTCTGTTCCCTTGGGTAGTCGTAGTCCCAGAAACACATTTCCACACATATTCCAGTAGTAGGCCAAGGGCAAATCCCTGGCTTGTCTGCAAAAGCAAACGTAACATTATACACGCCAAAGGTTTTAATTCCGTTCAAACTGATGACGATGCGACGAGATTTGGTTTATAATGAAATTTTCCATTCAGAAAGCTAGGACTTTGACGGACAAGTCTTTTTAAACCATTTGTATAATGTCAACGGTTTTGTCGGAATCTGACCTACACTGTATGTAGGTGTGGATTTGATCCCATAGCCAATTACGGAACCATACGAATTGTTAAACAACGCAAAATACATATATTATTTGACTTTCCGACCAGTATTTGGGTCTTACTTTGTCTTTAAATTTTTGCAATATACCGATATGTACAAAATGCATATACATTATTACGTCTTAGACGCTTAAACATGATCGCTACGAGCAGTTACTAACTATATGATTCATTAGCTCGCAGCAATACATCTAATATAAAATCATATGTTGGATCTGTGTAAGCAAAGCACAAGGCATTGCACGGTTGGACATTGAAGATACACCTTACCCGGGCAATGCATTTGTGTGCAGACTGTGGCTCCATCAGAACACACACATCTGTTACACTTATCGCGAAAGCGTTGCTTTTCTCGGTATTTTCTCTGTTAAATGAATGGCTTGTAGCGTGAGAACGTATAATTTATTTTGAGGTACATGATCATGCATAACATATATTGACATAATTATTCGAAGAAATAACACATAATGGAATGCAAAAGTAGCATTCCTTTTGTTGACTAGTAATCCGTTTCGTGCACTAAGACATCGTGCGTATTCAATCCAGATGAATTTCAATGACGTTTTTGTCAGAAAAAGTTTTACAGAACGGACGAACTGGAGTTAAAAACAAAACAAACAGAAACAAGGGCCAAACATATTTCATAGTCATTTTAGCTGTTTTCCTGTTGGGTACGTCCTCAAAGGGATGGTGTGTTACTTGTGTTGATGCCATGTAAATGTACATAAACTGTGTACATTAAATTTATCTTGTCGGTGAAAAAGGTGAAAAAGGAACACGAAAGTTTAATAGTTTAAATGTTTGTTGCAAAACGGGATTTCATTACTTACCATGTCTACAGATGGGACAACATTCACCTGGTGGCGTAAAACTGTCTGTGCAGATAAGAGGTCCGCATTGGTCGTTCTCACATGACCCTATTGAACCAAGCGGCACTCCCGCACCAGCAAATGCGTTGAAGCCGAGGACACAGAAGAACAATGTACACCACAGATGCTGCATAATCTGATAGATACAATATGACCGCATAGTAAAACTTACTTTGTTAAATACAATGGTATACAACCTATGTATTTAAAGTTAGGAAAACAATAAACTATTATATGCAAAAAATCATAATAGTTTATGTGTTGTTTTATTTTAAATCAATCATTATATGTTTGTAATCATGTACACAATGATCCGCTGTTATTTATGAATACACAGTTTAAATTGTGCATTTAAATGTATGCATAAGGAAAGAAATATTGCGAATTCTTAATGTTAGAGCTGTTACAGTAGTTGTAAGTGTAAGATTACACTCGCTAAACCGACTTCAGTTATTACAAATATCACGACCTAGAGAGATTATGTCCATATTTTATCAGCAAAAGTAAGCACAGCACAAATGATACAAATCCATGCTTACGTGAATTGTAGTCGGACGTGACTACTGTAAATTATTCCGGAACACTATTTATATGTTTGGCAAGACAAAACCGAGACTGATTTCACTATTCTTGTTATCTTTAATCTCTGTCATTTAGACATACACTGCAAGCATTGTGAATTTAAGTTTAAACATAAATTAAGGGAGATTGCAAAGTATTGAAACAGAATATTTCACATTGTCAAAGCACTGTTGTGGTTGAAAGTTGCGAGTTATAATAGAGGATATATATTTAACTGAATGTGTACAAAAATAAAAAAAACTTGAATAGTAACAATTCAAGAACTGTTCTTTAAAATTAAAATCTCTATATACGCGTACATGTATCTAAACAGTTATTCGCACATATCCAACTTAACCGGTGTTACTTTGTGTTATGTTTATAGCTAATAAGTAAGTAAAAGTTTAGTCCATGCAAAGTCGTTTCAAAACAACAACGTTGTTTTGATTTCTATTTAGACTGTTCATTATGTGCGAACATGTCATTCGCAATGCAGTACACTATTATAGTATTAGTTGAGTTTTATATCTTGCGTAATTGTTTCATTTTTTATTTCGGACTTTAAAAATTACGCATCTCAAAATAGGAAACGTCTTGTCACAGTTATTGTTGCTACTAAAATAAAGTTGCTCTATTGTTGTCAAGTGCTTTTGAAAAAAGCGTTAGTTAATAGATATTCCATGGATCCGGAGGATTGTTTCCTACCAAACATAATTCTGCTGAATCATTTTCTACAGAATACTCGTTCTGAATAGGTGGTAGTGTTGTTTAAAATGTAAGATGTATTTCATGTCATGCGTGGTAATACACCAACACAAGTGAAACCAAGGTCTGTGAAGTTGGCTGTTAGATGTTAGATATTCACCAGCTGTTCAAACTAGAATGCATAGCTATACATCAGGTGATCGTCAGATGTTCAAAGCAGAAGTATAGCTATACACCAGGTGGTCGCTAAGTATTCAAATCAGAATGTATAGCTATGCACCAGGTGTTCGTCAGATGTTCAAAGGCAAAATAATAGCTATACACCAGGTGTTTACTAGGTATTTTTATCAGAATGTATAGCTATGCGCCAGGTGTTCGTCAGATGTTCCAAGGCAGAAGTATAGCTATATACCAGGTTTTCACTACGTATTCAAATCAGAATAGATAGCTATGCATCAGGTGTTCGTCAGATGTTCATAGGCACAAGTATAGCTTTACACCAGGTGTTTACAAGGTATTCAAATCAGAATGTATAGCTATGCACCAGGTGTTCGTCAGATGTTCAAAGGCAAAAGTATAGCTATGCACCAGGTGTTTACTAGGTATTCTTATCAGAATGTAGAGCTATGCACCAGGTGTTCGTCAGATGTTCAAAGACAAAAGTTTAGCTGTGCACCAGGTGTTCGTCAGATGATCAAAGGCAGAAGTATAGCCATATACCATGTGTTCACTAGGTATTCAAATCAGAATGTATAGCTATGCATCTGGTGTTCGTCAGATGTTCAAAGGCAGAACTATAGCTTTACACCAGGTGTTTACTAGGTATTCTTATCAGAATGTAGAGCTATGCACCAGGTGTTCGTCAGATGTTCAAAGGCAAAAGTTTAGCTGTGCACCGGGTGTTCGTCAGATGATCAAAGGCAGAAGGATAGCTATATACCATGTGTTCACTAGGTATTCAAATCAGAATGTATAGCTATGCATCTGGTGTTCGTCAGATGTTCAAAGGCAGAACTATGGCTTTACACCAGGTGTTTACTAGGTATTCAAATCAGATGAAAAGTTATGCACCAGGTGTTCGTCAGATGTTCAAAGGCAAAAGTTTAGCTGTGCACCAGGTGTTCATCTGATGATCAAAGGCAGAAGTATAGCTATATACCATGTGTTCACTAGGTATTCAAATCAGAATATATAGCTATGCATCCGGTGTTCGTCAGATGTTCAAAGGCAGAAGTATAGCTTTACACCAGGAGTTTACTAGGTATTCAAATCAGATGAAAAGTTATGCACCAGGTGTTCGTCAGATGTTCAAAGGCAACATTATAGCTATATAACAGGCGTTCACTAGGTATTCAAATCAGAATGTATAGATATGCATCAGGTGTTCGTCAGATGTTCAAAGGCAGAAGTATAGCTTTACACCAGGTGTTTACTACGTATTCAAATCAGAATGTAAAGATATGCACCAGGTGTTCGTCAGATGTTCAAAGGCAAAAGAATAGCTATACACCACGTATTTACTAGGTATTCTTATCAGAACGTATAGCTATGCACCAGGTGTTCGTCAGATGTTCAAAGGCAAAAGTATTGCAATGCACCAGATATTCGACAGATGTTCAAGGGCAGAAGTATAGCTATATTCCAGGCGTTCACTACGAATTCATAATCAGAAAGAAAAGATATGCATCAGGTGTTCGGTAGATGTTCAAAGGCAAAAGTGTAGCTATGCACAGGTATTCGTCAGATGTTCAAAGGCACACGTATAGCTATGTATCAGGTGTTCGTCAGATGTTCAAAGGCAAAAGTATAGCTATGCATCAGGTGTTCGGCAGATGTTCAAAGGCAAAATAATATATATTGACCCCGTATTTGGTAGGTATATATAACACAACGTTCAGGTATGCACCAGGTGTTCGTCATGTGTTAAAAGCCAAAAGTAACGCTATGCACCTGATGTTCGTCAGATGTTCAAAGCCTATACACCAGGTGTTCGCTAAGTAGTCAAATCAGAATGTATAACTATGCACCAGGAGTTCGTCAGATGTTCAAAGGCAAAAGTATGGCTATATACCAGGTGTTCGATAGGCATTCAAAACAGAATGTATAGCTGTGCACCAGGTGTTCGTCAGATGTTCAAAACCAAAAGTATTGCTATACATCAGGTGTTCGTCAGCTGTTGAAACGCAAAAGTATAGCTATTCATCAGGTGTTCCTCATATGTTCAAGGGAAAAATAATATATACACACCACGTATTTGCTAGTATATAAAACAGAACGTACGGGTATGCACCAGGTGTTAGTCAGTTGTTCAAAGGCAGAAGTATAGTTTTACACCAGGTGTTTACTAGGTATTCAACTCACAATATATAGCTGTGCATCAGGTGTTCGTCAGATGTTCCAAGGCACAATTATAGGTATGCACCAGGTGTTCGTCAGATGTTCAAAGGCAAAGGTATAGCTATGCACCATGTGTTCGCTAGGTATTCAAATAAGAATGTATACCTATGCACCAAGTGTTCGTCAGATGTTCATAGGCAAAAGTATAGCTATACACCAGGTGTTCGCTAGGCATTCAAAGCAGAATGTATAGCTGTGCACCAGGTGTTCGTCAGATGTCCAAAGACAAAAGTATAGCTATACACCAGGTGTTCGTCAGATGTGCAAACGCAAAAGTATAGATATGCATCAGGTGTTCCTAGGATGTTCAAAGGCAACATTATATATATACACCACGTATTTGCTAGGTATATAATACAGAACGTACAGGTATGCACCAGGTGTTCGTCAGATGTTCAAACGCAAAAGTATAGCTATGAAACAGGTGTTCGCTAGGTATTCAAATCAGAATGTACAGCTATGCACCAGGTGTACGTCAGATGTTCAACGGCAAAAATATAGCTTTAAACCAGATGTTCGCTAGGCATTCAAAACAGAAAGTATAGCTATGCACCAAATGTTCGTCAGATGTTCAAAGACAAAAGTATAGCTATATACCAGGTGTTCGTCAGATGTTAAAAAGCAAAAGTATAGCTATGCATCAGACGTTCCTCAGATGTTCAAAGGCAAAATAATATATATATACACCAGCTATTTGCTAGGTATATAAAACAAAACGCACAGGTATGCACCAGGTTTTCCTAAGATGTTCAAAGGCAGAAGTATAGATTTACACCAGGTGTTTACTAGGTATTCAAATCACAATATATAACTGTGCACAAGTTGTTCGTCACATGTTCACAGGCACAAGTGTAGGTTTGCACCAGGTGCTCGTCAGATGTTCAAAGTCAAAAGTATATCTATACACCAGGTGTTCGCGAGGTATTCAAAACAGAATGTGTAGCTGTGCACTAGGAGTTCGTCAGATGTTCAAAGACAAAAGTATAGCTATACGCCAGGTGTTCGTCAGATGTTCAAGAGCAAAAATATAGCTATGGACCAGGTGTTCGTCAGATGTTCAAAGGCAAAAGTATAGCTATGCTCCAGGTGTTCGCTAGGAATTCACATGAGAATGTATAGGTATGCACCAGGTGTTCGTCAGATTTTCAAAGGCAAACGTATAGCTATACACCAGGTGTTCGTCAGATGTCCAAACGCAAAAGTACAGCTATGCATTAGGTCTTCCTCATATGTTAAAATGCAAAAGAATAGCTACGCATCAGGCGTTCCTCAGATGTTCAAAGGCAAAATAATATATATACACCACGTATTTGCTAGGTATATAAAACAAAACGTTCAGGTATGCACCAAGTGTTCGTCCGATGTTCAAATGCAGAAGTATAGCTCTACACTAGGTGTTCACAAGTTATTTAAATCAGAATGTATAGCTGTGCACCAGGTGTTCGACAGATGTTCAAATGCTAACGTATAGCTATGCATCAGGTGTTTCTGAGATGTTCAAAGGCAAAATAATATATATAAAACACGCATTTGCTAGGTATATAATACAGAAGGTACAGGTATGCACCAGGTGTTCGTCAGATGTTCAAAGGCGAAAGTATAGCTATGCACCAGGTGTTCGTCAGATGTTCAAAGGCAGAAGCATAGCTTTACACCAGGTGTTTACTAGGTATTCAAATCAGAATTTTTAGCTGTGCATTAGGTGTTCATCAGATGTTCAAAAGCACAAGTATAGGTATGCACCCGGTGCACGTCAGATGTTTAAAGGCAAAAATATAGCTTTGCACCGGGTGTTCGCTAGGTATTCACATCAGAATGTATAGCTGTGCACCAGGTGTTCGTCAGATGTTCAAAGGCATAAGTATGGCTATATACCTGGTGTTCGATAGGCATTCAAAACAGAATGTATAGCTGTGCACCAGGTGTTCGTCAGATGTTCAAAAACAAAAGTATTGCTATACATCATGTGTTCGTCAGATGTTGAAACGCAAAAGTATAGATATGCACCAGGTGTTCGTCAGATTTTCAAAGGCAAACGTATAGGTATACACCAGGTGATCGCTAGTCATTCAAAACAAAATGTATAGCTGTGCACCAGGTGTTCGTCAGATGTTCAAACGCTAAAGTATAGCTATGCATCAGGTGTGTTTGAGATGTTCAAAGGCAAAATAATATATATACACCACGTATATTCTAGGTATATAATACAGAACGTACAGGTATGCACCAGGTGTTCGTCAAATGTTCAAAGGCAGAAGTACAGCTTTACACCAGGTGTTTACTAGGTATTCAAATCAGAATATATAGCTGTGCACCAGACTTTCGTCAGATGTTCAAATGCACAAGTACACGTCTTTTCCAGGTGTTCGACAGATGTTCAAAGGTAAAAGTATAGCTATGCACCAGGTGTTCGTCAGATGTTCAAAGACAGAAGTATAGCTATACACCAGATGTTTACTAGGTATTCAAGTCAGTATGTATAGATATGTATCAGGTGTTCGTCAGATGTTCAAAGGCAACTTTATAGCTAAACACCAGGTGTTCGCTAGGCATTCAAAACAGAATGTATATCTGTGCACCAGGTGTTCGTCAGATGTTCAAAGACAAAAGTATAGCAATACACCAGGTGTTCGTCAGATGTTAAAATGCAAAAGTATAGCTACGCATCAGGCGTTCCACAGATGTTCTAAGGCAAAATAATAGATATTCACCACGTATTTGCTAGGTATATAAAATAATTCGTTAATGTATGCACCAAGAGTTCGTCAGATGTTCAAATGTAGAAGTATAGCTTTACACTAGGTGTTCACTAGTTATTCATATCAGAATGTATAGCTGTTCAACAGGTGTTCAAAAGATGTTCAAAGGCAAAGGTATAGCTATACATCAGGCGTTTTCTAGGTATTCACATCAGAATGTATAGCTATGCACCAGGTGTTCGTCAGATGTTGAAATGCAAAATTATAGCTATGAATAAGGTGTTCGTCAGATGTTCAAAGGCAAAAGTATAGCTGTGCACCAGGTGTACGTCAGATGTTGAAAGGCAAAAGTATTGCTCTGCATCAGGTGTTTACTAGGTATTCTTATAAGAATGTATATCTATGCACCAGGTGTTCGTCAGATGTTCAAAGGCAAAAGTATAGCTATGCATCAGATATTCGACAGATGTTATAAGGCAGAAGTATAGTTCTACACCTGGTGTTCACTAGCTATTCAAATCAGAATGTATTGCTGAGCACCAGGTGTTCGTCATATGTTTAACGGCAAAAGTGTAGCTGTACACCAGGTATTTACTAGGTATACATATCAGAATGTATAGCTGTGCACCAAGTGTTCGTCAGATGTTTAAAGGCAAAAATATAGCTATTCACCATGTTTTCGCTAGATATTCACACCAGAATGTATAGCTATGCATCAGGTGTTCGTCAGATGTTCAAAGGCAAAAGTATCGCTATACAATAGGTGTTTACTAGGTATTTTATCAGAATGTATAGCTTTGCACCAGGTGTTCGTCAGATGTTATAAGGCAGAATTATATTTCTACACCAGGTGTTCACTAGTTATACAAATCAAAATGTATAGCTGTGCAAAAGGTGTCCATGAGATGTTCAAAGGCAAAAGTATGGCTATACATCAGGTGTTTACTAGGTATTCACATCAGAATGTATGGCTATCCATGAGGTGTTCGTCAGATGTTCAAAACAAAGTATAGCTATACACCAGGTGAATACTAGGTATTCTTATCTGAATGTTTAGCTATTCACCAGATGTTTGTTAGATGTTCAAAGGCAAAAGTATAAGTATGCACCATGTGTTTGCTAGGTATTCACATCAGAATGTATAGCTATGCGTCAGTTGTTCTTCTGAAGTTCAAATGCAAATAATAACTATACACCAGGTGTTCGCTAGGTATTCACATCAGAATGTATAGCTATGCACCAGGTGTTCGTCAGAAGTTGAAAGGAAACAGTATAGATATACACCGGGTGTTCGTGAGATGAGGTGTTTACTATGTATTCAAACTAGAATTTATAGCTATGCAACAGATGTTCGTCAGATGTTCAAAGGCAAACGTATAGCTATGCATAAGGTGTTATTGAAATGTTCAATCTCGGTAGTATGATTATACGCCTGGTATTCACTAGGAATTCAAATCAGAATATATATATTTGCACCAGGTTTTCGTCAGATGTTCAAGGCAGAAGTATAGGTACGCGCCAGATGTTTGTCAGATGTTGAAAGGCCATAGTATAGCTGTGCACCAGGTGTTCGTCAGATGTTCAAAGACAGAAGTATAGCTATACACTAGGTGTTTACTAGGTATTCAAATGAGAATGTATAGCTATGTACCAGGTTTTGTCCAATGTTTAGAGTAGAATCTATAGCTATGCTCCAGCTGTTCGACAGATGTTCAGAGTAGAATGCATAGCTATGCACCAGGTCTTCGACAGATGTTCAACGTAGAATGTATAGCTATGCACTAGGTGTTCGACAGATGTTCAAAGTAGAATGTATATCTATGTACCAGGTGTTCGTCGTATGTTAAAAGGAAAAAGTATAGCTATAGAACGTGAGATGATTAAACGCAGAAGTATAGCTATACACCAGGTGTTTACTATGTATTCAAATTCGAATTTATGGCTAGGCATTAGGTGTTCGTCAGATGTTCAAACTCAAAGTATAGCTATGCATCAGGTGTTCTTGAGATGTTCAAACTCGGAAGTATAACTATACATCAGGTATTCTCAATGTATTCCAGTCAGAATGTATATATTTGCACAAGCTTTTAGACAGATGTTCAAGGCAGAAGTATAGACACGCACCAGATGTTTGTCAGATGTTCAAACGCTAAAGTACAGCTGTGCACGGGGTGTTCGTCAGATGATCAAAGACAGAAGTATAGCTATACACTAGGTGTTTACTAGGTATTGAAATCAGAATGTAAAGCTATGTACCAGGTTTTCGTCGAATGTGTTGAGTAGAATGTATAGCTATATACCAGGTGTTCTTCAGAAGTTCAAAGGAAAAAGTATTGCTATACACCAGGTGTTCGTGAGATGTTTAAACGCAGAAGTATAGCTATACACCAGGTGTTTACTATGTATTCAAATTAGAATTTATAGCTATGCATCAGGTGTTCGTCAGATGTTCAAAGGCAAAAGTATAGCTATGCATCAGGTGTTCGTTTGATGTTCAAACTCGGAAGTATAATTTTACACCGGGTATTTATATTTGTATTAAAGTCAGAATGTATATATTTGTACCAAGTTTTGTGACAGATGTTCAAGGCCAAAGTACAGCTGTGCACGAGATGTTCGTCACATGTTCAAAGCATAATGCATAGCTATGTACCCGGTGATCGTCAGATGTTCAAATCAGAATGCATTGCTATGTACCCGGTGATCGTCAGATGTTCAAAGCAGAATGCATAGCTATGTACCAGGTGTTTGTCAGATGAGCAAAGAATAATGAATTGCTATGCATCAGGTGTTCGCCAGATGTTCACACCAGGATGTATATCTTTGGAAGAGGTGTTCGACAGATGTTCACAGTAGAATGTATAGCTATGCACTAGGTGTTCGACAGATGTTCTACGTAGAATGTATAGCTATGCACTTGGTGTTCGACAGAGATTCAGAGTAGAATGTATAGCTATGCACTAGGTGTTCGACAGATGTTCTACGTAGAATTTATCGCTATGCACTAGGTGTTCGACAGAGATCCAAAGTAGAATGTATTGCTATGCAATAGGTGTTCGAAGGATGCTCAAAGTAGAATGTATAGCTTTGCACAATGTGTTCGACAGATGTTCAAAGCAGTATGTATAGCTATGCACCAGGTTTTCGACAGATGTTCAAAGTAGAATGCATAGCTGTGCACCAGGTGTTCGACATATGTTGAAAGTAGAATACATAGATATGTACCAGGTATTCGTCAGATGTTCAACGTGGAATGCATAGATATGCACCAGGTTTTCGACAGGTGTTCAAAGTTGAATGTATAGCTATGCACCAGATGTTCGTCAGATGTTCAAAGTAGAATGTATAGCTGTGCATCAGGTGTTCGACAGATGTTCAAAATAGAATGTATAGCTATGCACCATATGTTCGTCCGATGTTCAAAGTAGAATTTAGAGGTATGAACTAGGTGTTCAACAGATGTTCAAAGCGGAATGCATAGCTCTGTACCAGGTGTTTGTCAGGTGATCAAAGCATAATGAACAACTATGCATCAGGTGTTGGTCAGATGTTCACACCAGGAATTATAGCTTTGCTCTAGGTGTTCGACAGATATTGAGTGTAGAATGTATAGCTATGCACTAGGTGTTCGACAGATGTTTAACGTAGAATGTATAGCTATGCACTAGGTGTTTGACAGATGTTCAAAGTAGAACGTATAGCTATACAATAGGTGTTCCACTGATGTTCAAAGAATAATGTATAACTATGCACCTGGTGCTGGATAGATGTTCAAAGTAGAATGTATAGCTATGCACCAGGTGTTCGACAGATGTTCAAAGTAGAATGTATAGCTATGCACTAGGTGTTCGACAGATTTTCAGCGTATAATGTATAGCTATGCACCAGGTGTTCGACAGATGCTCAAAGTAGAATGTTTAGCTATGCACAAGGTATTCGACAGATGTTCACAGTAGAATGTATCGCTATGCACCAGGTGTGTGACAGATGTTCAAAGTAGAATGTATATCTATGCACCAGGTGTTCGACAGATGTTCAAAGTGGAATGCATAGCTATGTACCAGGTGTTCGTCAGATGTTCAACGTGGAATGTATAGCTATGCACCAGGTTTTCGACAGGTGTTCAAAGTAGAATGTATAGCTATGCACCAGGTTTTCAACAGGTGTTCAAAGTAGAATGTATAGCTATGCACCAAGTGTTCGACATATGTTTAAGCTAGAATGTATAGCTATGCACCAGGTGTTCGACAGATGTTCAAAGTTGAATGTATAGAATGAGCTCGGTGTTCGACAGATGTTCAAACCGGAATGCATAGCTATGAACTAGGTGTCCGACAGATGTTCCAAGCGGAATATATAGCTATGTACGAGGTGTTCGTCAGATGATCAAAGCATAATGAACAGCTTTGCATCTGTTGTTCGTCAGATGTTCACACCATGATGTATAGCTTTCACGAGGTGTTCGACAGATTTAAAGTGTAGAATATATAGCTATGCACTAGATGTTCGACAGATGTTCAACGTAGAATGTACAGCTATGCATTAGGTGTTCGACAGATGTTCAAAGTAGAATGTATAGCTATGCAATATGTGTTCGACAGATGCTCAAAGCATAATGCATAGCTATGTACCAGGTGTTCGTCAGATAATCAAAGTATAATGAATAACTATGCAGCAGGTGTTCGTCAGATGTTCACACAAGAATGTATACCTTTGCTCTAGGTGTTCGACAGATTTTCCGAGTAGAATGTATAGCTATTGACTAGATGTTCGACAGATGTTCAAAGACAGATGTATGGCTATACACTAGGTGTTCACTAGTTATTCAAATCTGTAGGAACAGCTATGTACCAGGTTTTCGACAGATGTTCAAAGTAGAATGTATAGCTATGTACCAGGTGTTCTTCAGAAGTTCAAAGGAAATTGTATAGCTATACACCGGGTTTACGTGAGATGTTTAAACGCAAGTATAGCTATACACCAGGTGTTTACTATGTATTCAAATTAGAATTTATAGCTATGCATCAGGTGTTCGTCAGATGTTCAAAGGCAAAGGTATAGCTATGCATCAGGTGTTCTTGAGATGTTCAAACTCGGAAGTATAATTATACACCGGGTATTTTCTATGTATTTAAGTCAGAATGTATATATTTGTACCAAGTTTTGCAACCGATGTTCAAGGCAGAAGTATAGGCACGCACCAGATGTTTGTCAGATATTCAAAGGCCAAAGTACAGCTGTGCACGAGGTGTTCGTCAGATGATCAAAGACAGAAGTATAGCTATACACTTGGTGTTTACTAGGTATTCAAATCAGATTGTATAGCTATGTACCTGGTTTTTGTCATATGTTTCGAGTAGAATGTATAGCTATGCACCAGATGTTCGACAGATATTCAGAGTAGAATGTTTTGCTATGCACCAGGTGTTCGTCAGATGTTCAGGGTAGAATGTATATCTATGTACCAGGTGTTCGACATATGTTCGAAGTAGAATGTATAGCTATCCACCAGGTGTTCGACACATGTTTAAAGTAGAATGTATAGCTATGCACCAGGTGTTCGACAGATGTTCAAAGTAGAATGTACAGCTATGCACTAGGTGTTCGACAGATGTTCAAATCACAATGCATAGCTATGTACCAGTTGTTCGTCAGATGTTCAAAGCAGAATGCATAGTTATGTACCGGGTGTTCGACATATGTTCAAAGCATAATGAATAGCTTTACATCAGGTGTTCGTCAGATGTTCACACCATGATGTATAGCTTTGCACTAAGTGATGGACAGATTTTCAGAGTAGAATTTATTGTTATGCACCAGGTCTTAGACAGATGTTCAACGTAGAATGTATAGCTATGCACCAGGCGTTCGACAGATGTTCAAAATAGAGTGTATTGCTATGCACCAGGTTTTCGACACATGTTCAACGTAGAATGTATATCTATGCACTAGGTGTTCGACAGATGTTCAAAGTAGTATGTATAGCTATTTACCAGGTGTTCTTTAGAAGTTCAAAGGAAAAAGTATAGCTATACACCAGGTGTTCGTGAGATGTTTAAAGGCAGAAGTATTGCTATACACCAAGTGTTTACTATGTATTCAAATTATAATTTATAGCTATGCACCAGGTGTTGGTCAGATCATCAGGCGTTCTTCAGATGTTCAAACTCGGAAGAATAATTATACACCGGAAATTCTCTAGGTATTCAAGTAAGAATGTATATATTTTTACCAGGTTCTCGTCAGATGTTCAAGGCAGAAGTATTGGCAAGCACCAGATGTTTGTCAGATGTTTAAAGGCCAAAGTATAGCTGTGCACCAAGTGTTCGTCAGATGTTCAAAGAGAGAAGTATAGCTATACACTAGGTGTTTACTAGGTATTCACATCAGAATGTATAGTTATGTACCAGGTTTTCGTCCAATGTTTAGAGTAGAATGTATAGCTATGCACCAGGTGTTCGACTGATGTTCAGAGTAGAAGGTATAGCTATGCACACGGTGTTCGCCAGATGTTCAACGTAGAATGTATAGCTATGCACTAAGTGTTCGAAAGATGTTCAAAGTAGAATGTATAGCTACGTAGCAGGTGTTCGTCAGATGTTCAAAGCATAATGTATAGCTATGTACCCGGTATTCGACAGATTTTCAAAGCAGAATGCATAGCTATGTACCAGGTGTCCGTCAGATGATCAAAGCATAATGAATAGCTATGCATCAGGTGTTCGTCAGATGTTCAACGTAGAATGTATAGCTATGCACTAAGTGTTCGACAGATGTTCAACGTAGAATGTATAGCTATGCACCAGGTGTTCGACAGATGTTCAGAGTAGAAGGTATAGCTATGCACAATGTATTCTCCAGATGTTCAACGTAGAATGTATAACTATGCACTAAGTGTTCGACAGATGTTCAAAGTAGAGTGTATAGCTACGTAGCAGGTGTTCGTAAGATGTTCAAAGCATAATGTATAGCTATGTACCAGGTGTTCGACAGATGTTCAAAGCAGAATGCATAGCTATGTACCAGGTGTCCGTCAGATGATCAAAGCATAATGAACAGCTATGCATCAGGTGATCGTCAGATGTTAACACCAGGATGTATAGCTTTGCACTAGGTGTTCGCTAGATGTTCACTCCAAAATTTATAGCTATTGACGAGGTGTGTGCTAAATGTTCTAAACCGTAATGTATAGCTATGCACCAGGTGATCGCTAGATGTTCTAAACAGATCGTCGGATGCAGTATTCTGAAAGAGATTGATTAATTATAGATCTAATGACAGTCAATTTTATAAAATATAATCTTCTTCATATTTAAATCACTCTCCAACATTTGTTATATATGTAGTCCTATGCAGCTAAAATATTCACCTCAGTGTCCTGAATCTGACCAAAAAATAAATAAATAAATGCGCTCGATGTGCTACTTACGTCTTGAAATTGATGCAGAGTGTTGTTTCCTGTCAAACACCTGCAAATGACAAAGTACATGTAATATACAGCTTCTGCTCATCGAATATCACAATCATTAGGTACCACGTACGTGATCTTTTGTGTAAAATAGTTTACCCGTTAAACACGTGATGTCCATGTGCAATGATTGGATAACAATGCAGATTAATTTACATACGATTAACATTTTAATTCGTCTTTTATAAAAATAGGACTGAGTTCGTTTTTTCTTTTTCAAAAGAGACATTACATATTTCTTTTCATGATATAAAATGAAATCGTGATATTTCACTCTATCTAGCTTTAGGTTATTAATCGATCACATTTTTGAGCTGTGAGCGTAATTTTTCCTTATAGAAATCAAAAGCCCCTCTGTTGAAAATACGGTGCCTTATCAACTTTATCTCATTTTAATGAACTTTCCTTTTTAGCTCGACTATTCGAAGAATAGGTGAGCTTTCTTAATACCACCGGCGTCGGAGTTTGCATGTGAATTTGGTTAAAGTTTTTATTCAAAAGAATTGTAACTTTAAAACTACACGAGAATCTTTACTTGAAACTTGGAGTAATGCCACTTTTTCATATAGAATTTCTGGTTAAAGTTCAACAGTTTTGTACCTTCAGAACTACAAATGTTATTACTTGAAAATTTGAAAATACCTTTGTCATCAACCCCAATATCAGGGACAACATTCCCTAGAACTCTGATTTGTATTCTGACGAACACCTGTTGCATAGCTATACATTCTGATTTGAATGCCTGGTAAACACCAGGTGTATAGCTATAATTATGCCTGTGAACATCTGACGAACACCTGATGCATTGCTATACATTCTGATTTGAATGCCTAGTAAACACCTGGTGTATAGCTATAATTCTGTCTTTGAACATCTGACGAACACCTGGTGCATAGCTATACTTTTGCCTTTGAACATCTGACGAACACCTGGAGCATACCTATACTTGTGCCTTTGAACATCTGACGAACACGTGGTGCATATCTATACATTCTGAAAAGAATACATAGTAAACACCTGATGCATAGCTATACTTTTGCCTTTGAACACCTCACGAACACCTGGTGCAGAGCTATACCTTCTGATGTGAATATCTAGTAAACACCTGCGTTAAAGCTATACCTTTGCCATTGAACATCTGACGAACACCTGGTGCATAGTTATACATTCTGATGTGAATATCTACCAAACACCTGCGGTAAGGCTATACTTTTGACTTTGAACATCTGACGAACACCTAAGGCCATAACTATACTTTTCCTTTGAACATCTGACGAATACATGGTGCTTAGCTATACATTCTGATGTGAATACCTAGTAAACTCCTGGTGTATAGCTATACTTTTGCCTTTGAACATCTGACGAACATCTGGTGCACAGCTATACATTCTGATATGTATACCTAGTGAACACCTGGTATATAGCTATAATTTTGCTTTTGAACATCTGACGAACAGCTGGTGCATAGCTATACTTTTGCCTTTGAACATCTGACGAACACCTGGTGTATAGCCATACTTTTTTCTTTGAACATTTGATCAACTTCCTGGTGCACAGCTATACATTCAGATTTTGATGCCTAGCGAACACCTGGTGTATTGCTATACTTTTGCCTTTGAACATCTAATGAAAATCTGGTGCATAGTCATACTTTTGCCTTTGAACATCTGATGAACACCTGATTCATAGCTATGATTTTGCCTTTCAACATCTGACCAACACCTGGTGCACAGCTATACATTCTGATATGTATACCTAGTGAACACCTGGTATATAGCTATAATTATGCTTTTGAACATCTGACGAACACCTGGTGTATAGCCATACTTTTGTCTTTGAACATCTGATGAACACCTGGTGCACAGCTTTACATTCTGTTTTTAATGCCTAGCGAACACCTGTGGTATAGCTATACTTTTGCCTTTGAACATCTGACGAACACATGAGGCATAGCTATACATTCTGATTTGAATACCTAGTAAACACCTGGTGTATAGCTATACTTCTGCTTTTGAACATCTGACGAACACCTGGTGCATAGCTATACTTTTGCCTTTGAACACCTGACGAACACCTGGTGTTAAACTATACATTTGTCTTTGAACATCTGACGAACACCTGGTGCACAGCTATACATACACCTGGTGTATAGCTATACTTTTGCCTTAGAACATCCGACGAACACATGAGGCATAGCTATACATTCTGATTTGAATACCTAGTAAACACCTGGTGTATAGCTATACTTCTGTTTTTGAACATCTGACGAACACCTGGTGCATAGCTATACCTTTTCCTTTGAACATCTGACGAACACCTGGTGCATAGCTATACATTCTAATAATAATATCTAGTAAACACCTGATGCATAGCTATACTTTTTCCTTTGTACATCTGACGAATACCTGCTGCATAGCTATACATTCTGATAAGAATAACTAGTAAACACCTGATGCATAGCTATACTTTTGCCTCTGAACATCTAACCAACATCTGGTGGATAGCTATACATATTGATGTGAATATGTAGTAAACACCTCCGGTAAAGCTATACTTCTGCCTTTGAACATCTGAAGAACACCTGGTGCATAGCTATACTTTTGCCTTTTAACACCTTGTGTTAAACTAGATATTTGTCTTTGAACATCTGACGAACATTCTGTTTTTAATGCCTAGCGAACACCTGGGGTATAGCTATTCTTTTGCCTTAGAACATCTGACGAGCACATGAGGCATAGCTATACATTCTGATTTGAATACCTAGTGAACATCTGGTGCATAGCTATACTTTTGCCTTTGAACATCTGACAAACACCTGGTGCATAGCTTTTCATTCTGATTCGAATACCTTGTAAACACCTGGTGAAAAGCTATAGTTCTGCCTTTGAACATCTGACGAACACCTGATGCATAGCTATAAATTCTGATTTGAATAACTAGTGAACACCTTGTATATAGCTATACTTCTGCCTTTGATCATCTGACGAACACCTGGTGCATAGCTATACTTTTGCCTTTGAACATCTGACGAACACCTGGTGCATAGCTCTACACTCTGATAAGAATACCTAGTAAACACCAGGTGTATAGCTATACTTTTGCCTTTGAACATCTGACGAAAACCTGGTGCATAGCTATATATTCTGATAAGAATACCTAGTAAACACCTGGTGTATAGCTATACTTGTGCATATGAACATCTGACGAACACCTGGTGCATAGCTATACATTCTGATTTGAATACTTAGCGAACTCCTGATGTATAGCTATTATTTTGCCTTTGAACATCTGACGAACACCTGATGCATAGCTATGCATTTTAGTTTGAACAGCTGGTGCAAATCTAACATCTAACTGCCAACTTTACACACCTGTGAAACCAGTTTGTTTATGAACAGGACTTTAATCAGATTGTATAATTAATAGTACACTCACAACAAGTGCATTTAATTCATGTTATGCAACCAAACAATGTCTATTTGCTTTGAGCCACTTAATTGATGTCCTCTTGGTATAAAACAACTTCTTGCGGTAAAAATGGCGATATTCATAGAAAAGCAATTTTGCAATTTATATTTCTTGCAACAGTTGAACATGTTAGCCGCACTTTTTATGAATGCGAAGCTAAATGATAAATCAACAGAAGTTTATATTGCGCCTGGATTCGTCCTGACTGACACTATCAGGTAAATGGTTTTACAAAGCTTTAATGACTTCAGTTTATGAACGGTTTCTTATAAATAATATACGTTAGTTGTCACATTCTGTACCGTAAATAAATGAACTGTCATATATTAAACTTAAGACATGCTTTATTTATTATGCTAAAAAAACTTAAGTCTGTTTCAGTCATATTTGAAAGTGAGTCATTCATTTGCAGGGTCTCAGCAAGAAATATATATTTAAGTTTGCATTTGAAATATGACAAATGATTGGTAAGTGCAAATGCATTAATATATAATAACGGTACATAATATTTATTTTGCATTTGCATTACATTAGATTTGTATTTCTATGATAAATGCACATTGTCCGAAAAGTCAGTGTTTTTTATTTCGCCTTCAAAAGCTACCGAAGTACGATCATCAGAGCAAAAATGCAAAACAAATTGTGAACGACACAATAAAAATATCTAACTATAATTCTAACATGATACTTGCTAATTTTTCTATAGAAAAAGAACAAAATTATCGTTGTTAAACTACCCATAAACAACGCAAAATGAAGTTCAGATTCAGAGCGGAGCATAGTAAAAAGAAGTTCCAATAACTACTGCAAAAATACATGTTAAATCATGTTAGAGTCGAAATAATTTTCGCCTAATCGTTGATTATCGGCCAATAAACAAATGTTTGTCGTTTTGATGCGTGGCTATTAAACAACTCGAGCTAACGCCATCGTGGTTTAATTCCTACGCATCAGAACTCCAAATCGTTGTGTAGTGGCTGATACACAACGATAAATCAAACATTATTTCTTAAATAAAACACAATCACCAACCATTGCCGTTTACCACATTTTTGGTCGTGACAAATAAGCTTTATAAAACTGTTATATGGCATGCGGCAAGCGCCATTACGTGCAATACTCCATTGCTAGTCGTATGTTAATTACCATTGTCGGAACCCACGTTCGGTCAAATACGCTATGCTTCTTGATCAGACCGTGGGAGATTAGGCTAGCAAAACTTCGTACTCATGAAATATTTTATGACACATCTCATTGGTTCCGTGTCAAAGTCTGCACGGAAATTCAACCAATGAAACGACGCGCTATTAAAACAGTTACTTATAGCGGTGTTTACCATATGTACCGTTATGCGGTCAATTAATAGTGGCTTTCCAGACTTCATTTTACAAGTTATTTCATTGGTCAGCAGGTGGCTCATCAATATTCATGAAAACGAACTTTTGACAGCCAAATCTCTCATGGTATATAATTTAGTGATAACGGAGTATATACCGTGGGTTTCGACGATGGTTAATTACTGGAGAAACTATATTCTCCATAATAATAATACAATTACGACACAAACATAGAAGAATTAAAATATTTTACAGTATAACTGTATATAAAAAAGTAAAAGTTACAAAAACGTAATCCTTCCCGGTCAGGAAATATTTTAATTGTGACGGCAATAGTTACTGTAAACAACAAGGGGAAGTAACCGCTGATAGGAGTTTGGCTAGTGTGATGAATTTTTCTCCTCTTTTGCAGATGCCAACGATGTCCAATTTACTGTTCCTCTGTATTGCATATATCTGCACAACATATTATGCATTACCAATACATGTCTAATTGAAAGGTTATAGCTTGTCTGATTTATTATTGTTCTCTTTGGCAGACTGTTTCAACGATGTACAATGTGTTGTTCCGTTGCAATGCATATATGTGCGTTACATCTTGTGCAAGTGCGACATTGCCAGCAAAGTGCGCGGCCGTGCTGTGTGTAAAAGTGACATGCGAAAAAACTTTCATTCCACCGAACGAATGTTGCGCGATTTGCCTGCCCGGTATGTGTGTTTTACTCGTAGAATTCTAAACGTGTGCATATATACGATTAGTAATTTACTAAAATGATTTTTTTGAAATAATATGGCTTAATATTTCGAAAAAATTGGCTGAACACTTGAAAAAACACAGTTTGTATTTACCAATAAGCTTCCTCATCGGTGTTTCATCATTGAAACAATTAAATGTGTGATTTCTGAAGATACAATTATTCTGATCGTTTTGTTCGCAGATTCCACGCCAGACAAATGTCCGCAATTCCCAGATTATTTTGGAGGAATATGTACGGAGTTCTGTCGATCTGATGACGACTGTGCAAGTGGACAGAAGTGTTGTAAATTGGGCTGCACGCGTGCTTGCGTTCCGATGCCAGGTGTTGTTTTGCTTTGTTAAGAACTATTTATTATTGTTTGATTTTGTCGAAATCTAAGAGAACTTTGTAGTCAGATCCAAAGCTCTTAGTTTTGTTGTTATAGAGAAACACTTGAACGCACGGTTCAACAGAAGGGGTCACATTTACCATTTTCTCTTGACAAGGAAACCACCATATCCATTAAAATATTGCGACACTATTCTTATTTTACAGTTTCTAAACAGGACGTTTCTGTAACAATGATAAAACTTATGTGGTGATTTAGATCACAGTCCGCATCGAGGATTATTAGGAGATGCATGCAAAGCATGTCGGCGATGTTTTCCATTATTTTCAATTTGTGTTTTTTAAGTAAATTTCTATTGGTTTCGGTTCTAGATCATTAATGCGTAAACAATAAAACACGTTTTGTACATTCATTTCATGTATTCATTTTTTATTGTTATAAATATATATTAATATTATAAATCAAAAGATCAACTGAAACAACAAACATGAGCCAAAAAAGAATGGAATGCTGATGGTATCTAAAAGAGTTTATATAAGTTAAAAAAAATTCTTGTGCATGCTTGGGTGGAGTGATAGTAGCATGCTCTATAAGTGAACACCCGCTCTTTTTCATGTTTTCACAACGTTCGGCTATAGGCAAACCCGGTGTATGCCCGTCAATTACCCCGCATTACCAAATGGGGCCATGCATTGAACTCTGCAGAACAGACTATGATTGCCCAGGAGTTCAGAAGTGCTGTTCTAACGGGTGTGGCCATATTTGTAGGGATCCTGCTGTATGTTTAATATACAAATCTATTGACCTAAAAGTATTTGATTTTTGTATTTGTAAATATATCTTTCGGAATATTTTGTTCTTTATTGAGCATTTGATTTCTTGGCATATTGCGTGTATCTGTTAACACGGTATACAAACTGAATCCCACTCTGACTAAGTTGTTGAATAGACAAAATACTATATTGTTTCTTACGTCATGAAACTTGTATGGTACCGGTATCTGCTGAAGTGTGTCAGGATTCAAATAAAAGCAAAAACGCATCTATAATTGATATTATTTACTTGTTTTAAAGGTGCAGTTTTACAGTGTGTGGCTTTGAGAAATAATTTTCCTAAACTGACATGACCTGTTTCCAGTTCTATGATACATGTATTGATCGTATTTTAAGATTTGAAAAGCACATCGCTTGTGAAAAGTTAAACTTGTGACGAAATAGCTGTTATTATTCGAAAACAATGGCTACCTGGTAGATATGTATCCTAGTAATTTGTGCACAAAAGGCTTAAAGCATATCAACACAGCATAACGGACAAAATGTTTGGATGGATTTTAAAAATGCATGTATTAAAATTCCATTTTCAGAGAAAGGTGTTTTCCAAACCCTCAAATTGTGAAACAGTCCCTTTAATCTCCAAGCTCCAAAATACACCATGTGTCAATTGCAGGAATCGTACTTGGCAGTGTTGTTAACGGAATTCGTTACCAGGAAGGTATACATATATATATGTACTCACAACTACTCACTGCTTCTTAAGATTATTATTTGAAAATACGATAATAAGATTATTCATATTATTATAATGATGGAGCATTCAAGGACAATACTTAATATACAATTGACTCACAGTCTTTAGTCTTTTCTCATGTCTTAGTCTATCACATAATCACTCTGTGCTCATTCTAGTTTCTCTCTTCATCCCACAGGCGTAGTTCTACCAAGTGACCCCAGAGATCCGTGTAAACGACGTAGCTGCAATGGAGGAAGAGTGGAATGTGACCAGATTGCGTGCGTTGCTTGTGTCGGTTACATCCCCCCCTCCCCCTCCTGGTGCATGCTGTCCAATTGTACAAGCATTCCAGTCAACTGAGAACTGTTGTATACCTGAAATCGACGATTACGAAGATGTGTTATTATATGTTAACACAAGGCTGAATATTAAAGTCATATGCAATTGAAGCGCCACAGATCTTGAATGTCAAAATGTTTAAAGGTTAACATTAGTGTTTATACAAATAATAAACTACAGATAGTTGAACTGCACGAATTATTTGCATATTGCATACAGTTAAAATGTTTACTGACACATATACATGACAAATATACTTACTATACTAACAATATTGGATTAATGATATAGAAATTAATTGAAACGAACAACAAAAACAGTGTTAGTATGCAGATAAAATGTTTTCTGCATTTTGAATAATAATATGCAATTGACTTTGACAAGACTTTAAGAACAACTGTTCGCTGTGGCGGTAATCCAGGCGATTTTTAATTATTTAATTTACCACGCATTGGAATTATTGTTATCGTTGAATTTAACACAAACTCAACTCCATAAGTTCAATTTCTATTTATTTCCAACCTTTATCATGTTATTATTTGTTCACTGACAGAATATCAATAATTATTTTACTAACACTTTACTGACTGACAAACTTACTAACATTGACGCTTACACTTAAAACACTGACTTCAAAGTTCAAGACTCATCGCCTTTTATACTTTTCACATACTCCGTTACGCCGTTAAACAATAAAAATCGTGAAATTCATAAAACATACAAAGCATCCTGAAATGCATTAAACTATTAACATACTCCGTTAACAATAATGTCGTGAAATTCATGAAATATACAAATTATCATGAGATACATTAACGGAGCAATACATAGTACTTTATGACCTCATAAACGGAGTGTAACAAATAACGGAGCATGTTCACTTCATGATATATATATATATATATATATATATATATATATATATATATATATATATATATATATATATATATATATATATATATATATATATATATATATATATATATAATACACACATCAAAGAACTTTATCGCTGAATCGCGACAATCCCACCTGGAAGAAAACTAAAATAGGCAATCATTAGTTTAAATGCAATGAAACTTATTGGTTTCTATGATTTGAAAATAATAAATGGAATATTCACTTTAAACAATTATAGCTCATAATAATCCATTTCCGCAGAAATTGTTTCTGAAATAATGTTATCTCCCAGAACATTTGATTTCCTCACAAATGTGATGGCGAGAATTTCTGTGTCAGTTTGCACTTGTGACAGTACAATGTCTTTACAGTCATCATAGGTGCCGCATGATATTTACAATATCATCGAGATCATTGAGAATGTCATCATCGTCGCTGATGTCCTCTAAGTCTGGATAGTAGATGGATGTACCACTGGTTGATGTCCTCTAAGTCTGCATAGTAGGTGGATGTACCTCTGTTGCAACATGTTGGTTGACTGTTTGTTGATTAAGATACGCTTTCTCAACAAGACTGGCGTATCTCCTAGCATCTTCGTGCTCAAACCGGTGCACATCACGCAAGTGTGTCTGTAAATATATACGACGAATAAATCTCCTAGAGCAATGGGGAAAGTAGCACGGATTATATGAATGTTTGTTCGAATGTCTTTCTGACATGTGGTATAAGATTTCTTTTGTACTGGTACGACCGATTGTAGAAATCACAAGTATACAAATTGTCACTGTGAGCAAATGATTTAACGTCCGCACACCACGGTGTCCTTATTTAAAATGAATTTATATTGCTTGAAGTTACACGGATAACACGTGCATATTTCACCATATTTCGGAACTCGTGCACCTCAAGTATTATTCAATGCTCCGTTAAGCGGATTAACGCACACAGTCCTTGTCCATTAATACGTGTCACAGTTTAAATAGCACGTGGATTTCGTTTTTTTTTTTATTGTAACACATTTAAAGGTGGTTCTCTTTGTTTTCTGTATAATAGTTTTAAATTTTATTTCTTGCCTCTTCCAATGCCTTTCGTGTAAGGCGTGTGTTTTCCTTTGTTGACGCGTTTTGTGACATGATGATTTTATCACTATTTGCATTGTCGATAAAATGTCCTGAACACTCCAATTGGTTGATAAGATTTAATGGTTTTCCAATTATATTTCCAGAAGTTAACTTTAATTTAACCGAGCGAACGTGTCCGTCACGATTTATAATGATTTCCTCTATTTTACCTATTTTCCAATACCCGTGCGGTACACTGTCCATTATTAATACAACATCAGCAACACTGGCTGTACACATAGACTGAACTCTAGATGAGCGTTGTGAATTTTGCATTCGTTCTCGTAAACTGGATAAATATTCGTGTTTCCACACTCGCCAAAATTCGTTTCAGAGACGTTGACCTTTTTTCCACAATTTTAATAGTCGATCACCAGAATTCACATACGGTAAATAGTCTTCATCACTTTCTTCATTCACTTCTGGAATACCAATATGTGGATTCAGTGACAGAAAATGACTTGGTGTAAGAGGTATTCTTGAGTTTACATCGTCATCAATATATACAAGTTGCCTTGAACTGATAAGTGCTTCAATCTCTTTGACTACAGTCTGCAATCGCAGAGCGTCAACAATCTTCGCCCAACAGTCGTTTGCAGTGAACGTTTCACAAGTCCGATCAGTCTCTCATCGAACCCATCCAGGGCGCCAACTCAACAATGAACTTCCATTTGATTCCTGAACATGAAACGTAGGACTGTAGATCTTCTCTTATAAGAACAAATTGCCACATGTTTGGTAACACTTTGCTTGCAGCTTTAAATTGACTTGCATTGCCACTTATAACTTCAACAGGTGCTCCTCTTACCGAAATAAATCGTTTGAATCCCAACAGGAATTCTTCAGCAGTCATATCTTGTAACAATTCTAGATGTATAGCACGAGTTACCATACAGGTAAATAAACACACCCACACATTCTGAGACCCTGTAGGTAACTTTGTGTACACCGGTCGGAAATAATTGAGGCCAGTTGTTGAAAACGGAGTTGTTTTTGTCACTATTGATGTTGGCAACGGCGACATACTTGGCATTTTATATGGTCCACCTTTGTAGCGCCTACATATTATACAGGAACGGAGTACAGCTCGCACAGTAGCTCGACGTTTCCTTATCCACTATTTGTTTCTTAATTAAGCAAGTGTTTGAGAGGTACCACTGTGTAAAATTTGTTTATGTGTTTGTTCAATAATCAGCTGTATTTCCCGTTCTGTTCCTGGTAACAGAATAAGCTTTCTAGCTCCCTCGCTTAAACTTGCGTGTTGTAAGCGTCCTCTGCAATGCAGGAGCCCGTCAGCATGAAAAATAGTCATAACTGTCTTTGCAAATTGGTCGATTTACCAGAGGTTATACCATGAAACATCTCATGATAATGTTTCCTTTGTACATACGCTAACAACACGTAATTTTCTTATAAAGCGAAGACAACACGCAGAGACTCTGACCAGCCTTGTGCATGTTTAGTATTTCGTGAAGTCCATTGCGAACGGAGCAACAGGTACATTTGTCTCCGATTTTGCCAACATGTTATCTTCGGTACATGGTTTCATTTCTTCCCTTGATTCAATTTGACACTGAACAAGAATTTCAATTGCCATCTCAGAATTGAACATTTCATTTACACATTGATCATTGATCCAGGTTGGCCTGTGCCACCATAAGAGGCCTTTCGACAGATTCTCTAAATTTGTTTCACGAGTAGCTACATCAGCCGGGTTCTCGCTTGTTTTGATGTATTTGAACTCACACGTTTGGCTTTTTATTTCATGCATTATATTTATCACAAACACACTCAAACTTTTTTCTGTATTGAGTCATCCCAGTACACAACTGGAGTCAGTCCACAAATACACGTTTTCAATATGCAATTTTAACTGTTCCTTTACATAGTTCAATGCTCGTACACCGATGAGCACAGCCATTAATTCTAGCCTTGGAATCGTCATTTCTTTTATGGGGGCTAGTCGTGTTTTGGCGAATACAAGATCCATCTTTGATTGACCATTAGCTGTTTGATGCAAATGAACAGTTGTAGCGTATGCCAATGAGAAAGCGTCGCAGAAACACATTAGTGTATATTTTGTCTCTTCAATGTCAAAGTTTGGTGCAATGCATCTTTGAACTGTGTAGCTGGAAATTTTCTCTAAATGCGCGGTTACTTCTGACCACAGCGTGTTAATATCCTTGTCGTGTATCGGGTCATTCCAATCCAATTTCCTAAGCCACATTGTCTGCAACAGAAGTTTTCCTCTAAGTGGAATCGGCGAAAACAAACCAAGAGGATAGAATATTGACGGCACTATTTTCAGGACATGACGTTTGAACACAACACCGCAATTTTGAACTGTCTTTGAAGGTTTAATGGATAACACATCGGTTACGCTATCCAATGTATGTCCTAGAACGTTAACATTCAATAATAAGTGTGATACACTATTTATACTATTTATACCTTCTGTATTTAACTTTTTTAGCAAACACGTGTACATCGCTCTGTTTTCTGTGTATTTTGTGTGTATGTTCTATGACAACAAAGTGAATGACATCTTAATCAAAAATGTATACTTTAACATTAAGTAATATCGCTCACGGTTTTTACGACATCGCTAGTTGGTATACAAAATATTTGAAAACGCTTGTGTTACAATATACGGCATCTCTAGTTGATATACAATATACTTGAAAACGCTTGTGGTTGCAGTATATAGGTCATAAATGTGTCTTATGCAGCATCTATAAAACCGCCTTTATCAAGAACGCAACATTTTCTTTCAATTCGGTTTGCGTGCGGCTACTACGTACATATGAATGCAATTATTATGAAAATCAGAGTTCCAGTATTAAAGAGACAGTTTCACAGTTTGTTGTTGGAAAAACATTTCTTTGAAATTGAATTTTAAAACCGGCATTTATAGAACCTAATGAATCGTTGTGTCTGTTATGCTGTTTAGATTGCAAAATATAATTATTTTGATATGTATTGTGCCTTTTTGTCTACAAAAATACTGGGTTATGTGTATAGAACATTATTTTTCACATCCAAAAAATGTGAGACTGTCACCTAAACAAAGCTCCAAAGACAAAATTCGAATAGAATGAGGGCAGTGTTGGCTATATGCTGAAACTGAATACAGTCTTTCCAATTTCTGTGAATTGAATTTTTGAAATACATTTATTTGATATATGGGTTATATATGGATATATTCATGAAAGGTAAGTTAACAATTCAGACCATATACAACGTCGAACTAAACGACTTATGTTCAATATAATGCATGTATTGTGTAGTTTTTTAATTGTACTCTTAAACACACACACGCACATATAAACATTATTACATGCACGTTTTAGAAAATACCTTCATTATAAGCAGTTATACGCATATAACTGCATTTATTTCATAATTACCGATGCTACTTCCGTTGGTATAATATACTTGGACATTATAGAAACAGCTTGTTATTACAATGGAATAATCTACCAAGATGGTCACATCTTCGAAAATGATTGCAACAACTGTACCTGCTCCAACGCAAATGTGTGTTGTACCACGATATACTGTGGAGTTACGAATTGTAAGTATTCGGAGACGATAAATATATTGTTCTAAATAATAACGAAAAGTGAATACAATAATAAATAATAAATCATACAAGGGCATTTGCTCCACTTACATAAGAATTGGTGATTGTAATAGAAATATTGTTATGTCTGGTCGTGCATAGTTCTGTTATGTCTGGTCGTGCATAGTTCTGTTATGTCTGGTCGTGCATAGTTCTGTTATGTCTGGTCGTGCATAGTTCTGTTATGTCTGGTCGTGCATAGTTCTGTTATGTCTGGTCGTGCATAGTTCTGTTATGTCTGGTCGTGCATAGTTCTGTTATTTTTGAAACCTTCATTAAATAAATGCATATAAGCTTGCCTCAGCTTTTGAAATCCTGCCGGTTTTGGAAAGCACTAGAATGGGCTCTAAATGACAATTAGATAGAGAAAAACATACATTGCACTTGTGATTATAATAACAATAATGCTATGTCTGGTCATGCGTTTTGAGTTATTTTGTTGAAAAATGAAATAAATAAATCCATATAGGCTTGCCTCAGAATTCCAAATCGTGCCGGTTCTCGAAATCACTACAATGGGCACTAAATGACACTTGGATTGAGTAAAACATGCATTACACTCATGACTTGTGGTATACATACCCATTTGTCTGCTAATCGTTTAGTTATTTTGTTTATTCAGGTATTTTTCTGGGGTTCAATATAAACATTTGTTCTTGGTTGGATTTAATCTAAAATTAATTAAAAGGATTTGTAACGGAATCGATGTTATTTGGCTTTGCACAAATTCGATGGCTCAGCGCAAAACTATGCTATATAACTTGTATACGGCATAGTTTTGCGCTGACCCATCGAAGTCATGACAACAGGAGATATCTGAACAGTATAACGTTCTGTGACAATATGTAGTACAACATAGCAAATGTTCAGATATGTCTTGTCAATGGATGGGTAGTGTGTACTAGAATGGAGAAACTTTCAAAGACGGGTGTAAGAGGTGTACATGTTTAGATGGGTTCCTTAGCTGTAAACCAACTACGTGTCCGGCAACGACGAGTAAGATCCCGTATGATTAAATTAGCGCGTACATAACACTGATTTTTTTATGTTAAGTGTTTTGTACTGCCCTTTTCTACTGTCATCGATAAATATGGATTCAATGAGGTTGAATCCGACGTTTTCGTCAATTATGTCTATCATATATATATTACACATGCTTTTTGTTGTTGTCCGATTTTGTCGCAATGGCAAGGAATGGTCATTAATAAATTTATGTCCAATATTTTAGTTATATTATTTTATGCATTCAAGTTCATTTGAGCCTAATTATTAGTGTGTTTGATCCATAGGTATTTGGTCCGATACCCATTGGAGGCATCTTTTACTGGTCATATTTTATATTTGCTTGTAAGTCCAAATGCTTAAGGATTTGCAGTTGTTATACATGTTCTACGCGTGCATGTATTACGATATTTTTAAATATACAAACACAGTCTGTAAAAAAGTCACTTAAAAATAGTAACGTTTCGATTGCAGAATAGAACACACCTATGTCCACAAATCGCGCCACAAGAAGTAATCTGTGAAAAAATCTTTTTCATATTCTCAAACTCGCGCCACAATATGTAATGTGTGGTACAATTGTTGCTTCCTATTTAACAAATAGCGCCTCAATGACTCATTTGTGTTACTATCATTTTACTTATAGGGAGGCGGTGCCGACACAAAGGAACCGTTTATAAGGACGGTGAGGAATTCAGGGACGGCTGTAACGATTGCAGTTGCAGAAATGAACGCTAGTTTGCAAGAAACGGCGTTGTCCGATAATGTATAATTAAGTTGCGTTTATATTGCAACCGTCGTTTATATTGCAACAGTCAAATGGACGCATATTTTGCAAGAAACGGCATTGTCCGAGTATGTATAACTATGTTGCGTTTATACTGCAACCGTCGTTTATATTGCAACAGTCAAATGGACGCATATTTTGCAAGAAACGGCATTGTCCGAGTATGTTTGAATACGTTGCGTTTATACTGCAACCGTCGTTTATATTGCAACAGTCGATTATATTGCAACAGTCGATTATATTTCAATAGTCGAAGTTTAACGTGTTTGCAGGACAAAATTGAAACGTTGTATTAATCGACCTATAGGGGCAGTAGTTGACACATATTGTAATCGTTACATTATATAATATTATAAATAGTGATTGCACGTAATGTAGTCTTACTAACGGCATTATGAACACAATTTAATAGGTAGTATGACATTGCGGAATGTTCCGAATTATAACCATTAAAGTATACATTTAGTATATGTTTAAAAAAGTGACATTTTTGGAATTGTCTCACGTGTAACTGAAAAAATATAACTGCTACATTGCGGAAACTTTATAAATATATTCATCACCATGTCAATTTGTGCACCTGTGTATTTTGGTGCAGATTTTTTTTGACATCACCAGAGTTTTTTGACAACCAGCGGAATGTGGGGGCATCCGTGTCCTACGGACATATGTCTATTTTTTTCATAGAGAAGACGTATCAATACTTTGGAACGACGTACCAACAAAAACAAACATTCTTGGACGCCTGTAACAACTGCACATGTTTGGATGGAGTAGTTGAATGTACGACGCTGGAATGTGCAAGTAAGCACGATTTAGGAACGTGGGCGAGTGACTGATTGATTGTTAGATTTATTGATTAATTGATTGATCATTTGATTGTTTGATCGATTGATCGATTGATCGATTGATCAATTGATAAATATATAGATAGATAGGTAGGTAGGTAGGTAGGTAGGTAGGTAGGTAGGTAGGTAGGTAGGTAGGTAGGTATGTAGGTAAGTAGGTAGGTAGGTAGGTAGGTAGGTAGGTTGGTAGGTAGGTTGGTAGGTAGGTAGGTAGGTAGGTAGTCAGGTAGGTAGGTAGGTAGGTAGGTTGGTTGGTTGATTGATTGATTGATTGATTGATTGATTGATTGATTGATTGATTGATTGATTGATTGATTGATTGATTGAACTTAAGAACGATCAGACAGCCAAACCGGCAGTGAATCAGTCAATAAATCAGTCAGGCAGTCTTTTGTTAAAAAAATCACTCATTGCATCAATACGAAGAAGGATTTAATTAAGAATATAATTATTAATTATATATTAATAACAATTAGCTAAAAATAATTAAAGTTATGTTTTCAGTAAACCCGTTCCCCTTCAATGGCAATAAATATCAACATGATCAGACATTCTCTCTAGACTGTAATACGTGTACATGCTGGAATGGAGTCGTGAACTGCACAGCAATGGAATGTCCTAGTAAGTGAAAATGACTCCGAATATGTTATGTCTGTATATAAGTTTCTGTTTAGTCATGCCATCTTATTACATGTTTGACGACGTTATAGTGCCATGAAACCAAGTGGTTTAAACCTAGCAGCATGAGCAAACTTTCCCTTTGGACAGCAACCATAAACTTTGCTAAATTAATGCATTTTAGTTTTCTCCATTCATACAATTCTTACATATGTAAAACGACGTTGTAGAAAACCCATGCGACTACAATAGCATGTCATATCAACATGACCAGATATTCTCTGTGGACTTCAACGACTGCAGATGCTCGGATGGAGTTGTAAACTGTATAACTATGGAATGTCCTAGTAAGTTGCACAGAGGATATTTCGTTCCTTGAGAGGCAGAAGATGCTATCAGCATTCTTTGCATATATGCTGATAGCAAGTTCTGGCTTTCAAGGAACGATTTGTTGGTTTCAGTTTACACTGAAACCAACTTTCTTACGAAAGTACTTTAATTCCTGAGTAGTCATATAAAATATATTCACTTTCAGTTTTCTATTATAACAAATATGATCTTACACTGAAAGAAATGCATGTTCGTTTTATTGCATGATGTTGGACAATAAATAAATATAATTATGCGAGAAACCCTTAAAGTGACTATGTCATCCACAAGGGCCTCAAGGGGTCCATTTCTTTTAAAAAATCTGAACTTAAGATATTAATTTTGGTATATGCTAACGGTTAAAACAGGATATATATAAAAGGAAAAGAGTGTACGCATTCTGAAATAAAAATCAATATAAAATAAGGGTCGTGTTTATTTGGCCCTTTTTCTGTTTAAAATTTGACGTCAGAATTGTGATTATTTTATTTAACCATAGTTTACACATGATTCATAACAAAGCAAAATAGCGATGTTGGAAAAAGCGCTGTCTACTGTCATATCTTTGTATGTCATCTAAGTTGTAAGTTCGATGCCCAATTGGGGTTTAATTTTTCCAAACGTTTTTGCTAATTTGTGTTTTATATTCTTTATTTTCTATTTAATGCAAATGACTAAGTCTTGCACATTTCTATCATAAACTATCATTTATAGTGCAATAGGAAGCCGTTTTTTCGTCGACATAGTCCATTTAAACGTTACAATTTCGTGTATTCTGACGTCATAAATGATAAACAAAATGAAACACAATACTATAGTGGCCACTGTGCCATTTTCTTCGTCGCGGTCACTTATTTATATTTTCTGTTGTTAACATGTTTTTAAAAATTGTATTTAAATGTGCATGTGTATAAAATTGCCAAGGGAGTTAAATCGCCAAATAGTATATTGTCTAACTGTTCCAACAATGGAAATATCAAATTATTTCATTTTTTTCTGAAAGCATACCAATGTGTCATACTTTCACAGCGATAAACATATGTGTATCATTGTGGGATTTAGTTCAGAAAATATTAACACAATTTTACCCAATCTGTAGAGGAGTCGTGTGAATACATTGGCACTACTTACCAGCATGGACAAACATTCATGGAGCGCTGCAACGACTGTACCTGTTTAGATGGGGCAATTTCGTGTACAAATCGAGACTGCTGTAAGTATACACATATTGTCTGCAATTATTATGTATTTTACGAGTTCATCATATTAATGTTTAACACCTTGTTCAGGCAATTATTTAGGAGCAAAGAATAAACATATGAGTCTGAATTACCTCAGATTGCCCCGTACCAAATGACGTTTATGTACTGTTCATGTACTTTTCTTCCAGCAAAATTGTGTGTGTTAAACGGGCAAACGTACAACGACGGCCAAATCTTCAAGAATGATTGTAATGACTGCAGATGCAATGCTCCGACAGCGGTTTGTACCACTCAAAGTTGTCCAACTGCATCGACACTAACACCGGCACCAACGACGACATCAACACAGGCACCCTGATAGAATCAGTTACATGGACATACAACTAGAATAACAACAACTTATTATACAGAAAAGAGTGTTTTCGGTTGTGTGTTTGTGGATGATGGAGATATAACGATATTGTTAAACATGAAGATAATAATTATAATTATTAAATTCTACTGGTATTTTATTTGTATTTGTTTAAAGATGGTTTGGATTAATTGAGATCAATGGTAGCTAAATGTTGATATCTCCGATACAAAAACAGAAATCAGTAAGTTTTGCCTTTTTCTACTGTTTGTTTGAATATTTCCATAAAATACGATATCGACACAAATGAATAATAAAGCGACAATTTTACATGAGCTTTGAATACTGTTGAAAAGAAAACATACAGTATCTGTAAACTATTCATTGAATTCTCCGTACATATGGATTTGCTTTTAATAAAGAAACTAAAGAACGGTATACACGTAATAAGCAGAATTCTCGGAACAATTAAGGTGGTTAACGATTCGTTTTGTACAATTCAAAATGTATGTGTTTTGGGGTACATACGACAAATCAGAAAACATTCGGTGTGTAAGCCATTGTGTAAACCCAGTTTACATGTGTTGCTGCAGTACATATGAACAAGCAGATATGACTCCTTATGAAAAAGATTTGCCAGCTTTGTGTTTCGTGTTTCTCGAGGCTCAGTCAACTCAAAAACTTCGTGTTTTCGGCACAGGAATACACCGAAATAGTTTGATATTAATGGATTGATTGTTCTGCAGCTATAGTCCGACAATATTGACCTTGCACTCATTTGTTTCCGTAAAGTTTCATAGATTTTCGTCGTAGTACTCGGGAAAGTTTCATAGATTTTCGTCGTAGTACTCGGGTATGTATTGTAAACACTATGCTCGTTAGATAATATTTTGTCGCTATCTACGCATAAACTGCTATCTTGAACGATAGCCTAATGGTAGAGTGCTCGTTTAATATTCAGAGGTAATGGTGTAAAAATCAAGATTTCATTCATTTTTATTCCAAGACATTATAGAAAATATGTCGTTGCAGCTGTAATTGCTGCCCTATAATATATTTTCCATTTAATTTGTTTTGTCTTTGGGATATTATTCAATGTTTTGTGTTAACTATATGAAAAAAGAAAAGAAAAAAAATTTGTGAACATTATTTGATTTATTTATTGTACAATACAATTAGAGGACACTGGAAGGAAACAAACTTGAAATGCGTGCTAATAATTATTGTACTCGAAATGAAAAAATAAAATGTTAATAACGAACACGGATTAGAACCCGCAACACCAGAATCCGTAAGCGACTGTCTTAACCTCTCGACCATTTAATTCTACGTTGATAATCATATGCTAAATTAATTTTAAACTCATATGTAGTATATTGAACTGTTACGAAAGATCTCTTGTAAACCGTTTTCCGATAAAACGTTACGGAAACTAACGGAATATTCATGAGTGACAGGTCAATGTTGTAGGACTATAATACTGTTTATGATATAATCGATAAAAACACAACAACTCGTATAATAATAATAATAATAATAATAATAAGTACTACTACTACACCTACTACATTAACAACAACAACAACAACAACAACAACAACAACTATTACTACTACTACTACTACTACTACTACTACTACTACTACTACTACTACTACTACTACTACTACTACTACTACTACTCCTACTACTACTACTACTACTACTACTACTGCTACTGCTATTACTACTACTACTACTACTACTAATAATAATAATAATAATAATTTTAATAATAATACTAGTAGTAGTAGTAGTAGTCTTAGTAGTAGCAGTATAATAGTAGTAGTAGTAGTAGTAGTAATACTACTACTACTACTACTACTACTAATAATAATAATAATAACAATAATAATAATACTAATAATAATGATAATAATAATAATAATAATACTTCTACTACTACTACTACTACTTCTACTACTACTACTACTACTACTACTACTACTTCTACTACTTCTTCTACTACTACCACTTCTACTACTACTATTACTACTACTACTACTACTATTAATACTACTACTACTACTACTACTACTACTACTACTACTACTACTACTACTACTACTACTACTACTACTACTACTACTACTACTACTACTACTACTTCTACTACTACTACTACTTCTACTACTACTACTACTACTACTACTATTAATACTACTACTAATACTATTACTGCTTATAATAATAATAATAATAATAATAATAATAATAATAATAATAATAATAATAATAATAATAGTAATAATATTAATAATAATAATAGATGTAGTAGTATTGTTAGTAGTGTTAGTAGAAGCAGTAGTGACTGTAGTAGTAGTAGTAGTAGGTGTATTAGTAGAAGCAGTAGTAGTATAAAAAGTAGTAATAATATTAAAAATAAAAGTAACAATAAAAAAAAATATTCCAAGGCACTAAAATTGCATTATAACGTTATAAAACCGAATATTTCGAAGTTAAAGAAAGGGGATATTATAAATTAAACACCGATTTTTCCAAGAAAGAAAAACAGACATATACGGAAGTAATTTTAAATATTTTCACTGTGTCTCTAATTATACGGACACTCAATAGTTTGGAATATTTTATGTCTCTAAATATTTGGACACGAACAAAAATGATTTTTATTAAGTGACGGAAAACAAAGAGCTTTTACGGTAATAATTAAGGTTCTTGGTGCTTTGCTTTGCGCAATTGCTAGCGGAAGTCCGTATTTACACGGTTTGTTTCAGCAGATCTGCTTAGACTGATATGTAAAATCAGACCATGTACACTGGGTTTAAAACCCCTGTCACACTAGGGCCGCGCTCTCACGGCAATATCATGGCGTCCAAGAAAAATGCAGAACGCCGATGCGCTCAATACGATTGCAAGCATCGCCGCAGCAACGCAGTGGCATCGCCAGTAGGCGCGTTGGGATCGCATAGAACGCCGAGCGACTGCGTGCACTTTGAGCATGTTCTGATCAGAGCGCAGTGGGGTCGCCGTATGGTCGCCATAGCAGAGCAGTAAGGTCTCCTTCAACGCCACAGGAGCTCCGCGGGCGCGCACAGAGGTCGCAGTGTGAACGCTGTGGTTGTCGGTGGCGCTCGCACGGAGATTGTACGGCGTTCTTTGAGATGTCACTGCGTCTCTACCGCTCTTATACGGCGCGTCTACGGCGCGTCTACGGAGTGTTATTTATTTTACTGCGCTCTTACAACTACTGTACGGAGCTGTCACGGCGATCATTGCGCTCCCAAAACGCTTCTACCGCGTCCATCGGCATTTTCATGACAAAAACGAACAGCTTCGTTTTATATGTAGTACAAACGAACGTCGTCAACACGCCGTCAGCGCAGTGTGAGCGCCATGTAAGCGCAGTGTACGCAGTGCAAGGGCCGTGAAAGCGCAGACAATCGCCAACAAGAACTGGCTAGGAACGCGATAGAACGCCATGGGAGCTCCGTAGCAACGCCTTGGTCGCTGTGAGGACGCCGTAACATCTCCATCTTCACGAAAAATATCAGGTATTTCTTGCGATCTCACAGCGCTCTGGAAAATTAAACAGCGCCTTGCCAACGCAGTGGAAACGCGGTAATGTGTGACTGGGGTATTACATAATGATCATCGAAGAACAATTTAACCAATCGATGCGATTTGAATGACAATGCGTTTTAAATCATTCAAAATTATTTTCAATAAAACCACACATTGATAGAGGACGTTGAGAGGAAGTGCAGAGCACATGGACCTTAACTCATACGTCACATCCTGTTACATCCCTTGTTAACATATTATTCTTAAATATATCCGTGTTAACGTTTGAAGCATTTTTATGATGATTGATCTTCTTTCATGGTATTTTCTGTTTCAAGGACGTCTCTTCTAAACATAAATATACTGTAGGCGAACAGCGCCGTCCTGTATTAGCCTGTGCGGACTGCACCGGTTACTCCGGGACGACACTTAACGCATTAAGCCCGGTTTTTCCACGACTCGCATCAATTTTGTATTAATCGAGATTTTATGAAAATAAATTAAGTTAATATATAACCGTTAACTTCATGAATACGGAACATAATATCAATTCATCATAACGATCGATGTACATATTGTTTTATTCCATATACGAGTATATCGGAAATGTTAAACCACAAATCTGTCTCGGTTGAAGCAGGATTTAGCTGATGTGTCAGTAATGTTTTTTCGTAGAGCGTCGTAAACGCATCAGCAAAACAAATGTTGACTAGCATAACAATATGTTACCTTTTTGCCGCAAACATGGCTAAACAAGACATGCGCTATATGAATCACGTTGTGCGACACATTGTGATTGCACAATTTATATGACACTGTTTGACATTTACATTAATGATAATTGTTATATATCGTCTGGACATGGCAATCGAGGATGCAGAATAGGTTTAGTTTCCATCATCACGCCGGCATTGGCAAGAAAATAGTAATCGTTAGCTCTATTTCTAATGACATCATCGTATTAGATTATCGTGGCATGGTATTTGGTATTTTTTCTTCCAATTATTTTCAAAATTATTACAGAAAATAATCAGATATACTTAATACTGAATACACATTTTTCTGAAAATTTGAAAAACAAAAACATGACAAATCTCCAATAAAAAGCTAAATTTTCCGGGGTGGTGGTGCGGGGAAGTGTCTCTAACAAACCTCTAACAGAACAGAGCGGAGTTTAAAAAATAATAATGTTGACAATCATTAGTGTCTTGAAATCTATACATGCGCACCAATGTGTTCTTACATAGGTTGTCAGTGAACCAAAGTAAATATATCAGGTTTGTTAATCTAATAGATCCAAGTTTATGCAGATAATGTTGTTTTATTTGACCCATTTTACGGTGTTTCTGATAATACATCAAAATGATGTGATGTTAACAAATATAAACCCCAAATCATCTTCAACACCTACCGAAAACAGAATGCCGAGGCAATTCACTCCCTCTAATAAAGTGGCCTACACATATTTAGTGACCAAGCTACACCCCTGACCAAATCTCGTTTTTCTAAGCCTCGTTAAAGTATCTTTATTGAACACTTATTTAGTATTTGCCAATATAGAATTGCATTTAACTCAAGAAAAAGTACTCAACGTTTGCATATATACAAATGTTGGTTATGTCAGTAATAAATCGTTCTTTATAAAGAATGATGTTATTAGAGATGAGGAATACCAAGTTTGACTCAACATTAGAGCGCTCATAGATCTGTACACGTTCAAGAATAGTCTTTATTCTTAGTTTTAAGTCTCAGAATATGTTAGAGAATACGGGCCCTGGACGTTACTCCTCTTGACAATATCGCAGCCATTTCTGCTAATCACATTATAAATTCGAGTATGACTTGGAAATCAGCCATTTCTGCTAATCGCATTATAAATTCGAGTATGACTGTTGGAAATCAGCCATTTCGAGAAAGAGTGCTCTCATGCTGTTTGTGGGACAGCATATAACCCGTCTATTAATAGTCAGAATGTAATTTACATGTGGAATGTGAGGAATATTAAGCAAACCATAATTCAATCGGCTTATTCTTTTCTGTATGTTCAACAAATTACTATACTATTTTCTTGGATTTAGATTACCATAACACAGACTTTTATATCTGCGTTTTACGACTGCTTCGACATGCACGTTTAGAGCGAAATTTATGTACAGCTGCTACACTTTGCAAAGGATTATTGCTTTTGTGTACACCAACTACTTATGCATGTTAAGACATATTTGACATATATGATGAATTTTATATTTGACAGAAACGACTTCATTAATCTAGTAAATAAAGCCTAACGATCAATGGCGTTGTGACTAAATTTGTTAATGGGTTATCCCATCATTATAAACATAATTTAAATTGACTAAACATCCGGTAAACGTTTGGCAAGCTGCAAATAGTATACAGAAAACACGTTGAGTGCCTTTGTTTTCGTCTTGTTTAAAATTTAAACATTTTATGAAACTGAAATTCTTTCAACTTAACACATGGATAATACATATGCTTTTATTTCCAAAATTAATTACGTAATGCATCTGTTTAATCTAAATTTACCTTAAAGTAGATTGACTTGTCATGGAAAACCTACATTTTTTGCCGTACGAATGCTCCATTGGCGAAGTTTATAAAACGATAACAGATAAATACAAATGATGCTCACACTGTCAAAATATTTATATACATACTTTTTTTTTAACTGATTGTTATTTCATTTCAATTGCATAATTATGCAACAATGATGTTTTGTTCAAGGACGGCCATGTACAAGCGTTGCGCAGTTTCCAATTATCCAAAACGATTTATCAAAATAATAAAAACATGTTTAATTGTGCAAAATCTGTGCTAATTAGTAGTTCGCCGCATGTCACATTGATAGCTGTCTTCAGTCAGATCATATCACATTTTGTGTTGCTTATTTGTTCCTATTAACATGCAACTTGAACTCGAATGGAAACGAAAAACACCATGCGTGGTTTATCTCTCCGTGTTTATTTAGATGGATCTTTTTCTGCACGGCACGGTGAATGATGCCAGGCTTATTAATTTTCATCAACACATCTGACTAAAGGGAAAGATGCATATTTATATATATGTATATGTTTAAAGATATTGAACAAATCTATCATCCATAGGTACGCAGTGTGCTGTATATGGACGAATTCTTGAAAATGGCGAAGGTCATTTCGACTGCTGTAATTATTGTCAATGTAATGGTGGATTGCTGATTTGCACAATGGCGTATTGTGGTTAGTAAAAACATATTTGGCGACTTTAGGGGACATGGCTCTGACAGCTATAGGGCTCTGTCTATAACAATTTTGTAAAAAAACCGCCAACCGCCCCATCGATATAATGGAACGTGTATGACAAAAAAAACTACGCATACATGGTTGTAAAGACACATGTCTATAACCCCAATACGGTTAAAGTTAATCTATAATTCAGTTATCACAAGTACTTAAGCCATAGGTAGTATCCAGTTATACATTTGTAGTAAATGACACGTCATTCTAATACTATAGTTTGTATCTGGTTTGTAGCATCAATGTTCTGTTACGAAAAAACAAAGAAAAAAATTGCAAAATTGAAAGTTGCCATCCAGAAATGTTGCCATATTGGTTGCGCAAGCATATGAACTTGACAGAAGTAAAAGTACTGAATATGCACAACTTTTTATTTGTCAATGTCCTTGGTTAAGGTTTTCTCAGCATCGCGTGAAGAATAACTAATCTTCATAAGCATTTCACTTAGGTCCGTTTAGCAATATTGTCCACTGTGTACTGGAAAGCAAATAGAGAATACTAGGTTAGTGTTGAATAAAGATAAGTGTATTTAGCGAGGATTAGAAAACCTGAACTACGGGCCTTGGCCAGTGGCTCACTGTTTCGTGCCGAGCAAATAAACTCATCTTTATTCAACACATACTATTCTATTTCTTCCATAATTTTCCGTCTTTATTTTGAAAATTACTGAAAGAAAACACACGAAATATTACGAAAAACATCAAATGAAGTCACAAAATCAACACAATGACATCATTATATTGCGCGTGTTTGCTTTATTCCACAGTGTTGAAATAAAGCAAATTTTATCCCATGGGATGTTATTTCGTCAATGCCAGCGTGATGATGGGATATAAAATAGTTATGTTTTATCACCACACATTACACTAATTTTACGCTTCATTGTTTTTACTAGAATGATGCTGTACTATAAACATATATTCCTTCAGCATCGAAACTTTCCTCATTACGTGAATATTGCAGGGAACGAATTACCGAAATCAGAATTACAGATACCAATTAATGAACGACATGCTTTGATTCGACTTACGAGTTGGGAGTATTTATTCGAGTCCCCAACCGTTAGAACAACATTTTAGTTAACCAGTTTAGTTAGCAGCTTATTTCATAACAGGGACCGGTAGTATCATTTTCGGGACAAACGACTTATTTAACTGCAAGATGGCATGTCTAGACGTTCTATTCTATTTGATTCGATCAGTAATTTGGTGCGTAATATACATATAGTATAGTATAAAAGGAATCAATACAAAAACCTTTTTTTGTGCATAAATGTGCCCAAATCTGATGAAACGTATAAAGCCGAATTTAATATTAAATGTGTTTGATAAACACTAACATAAACAAATAGTGACGTTTTTTTTGTTTCTAACATTTTTTATAATAATAATAATTTACAGTATTTTGTAAAGACAAATCCTTAAATATGGTTTTCATCCTAAGAAATCAAACGCCAACCTGGACGTTCCTTGTCGGTACAAAGCACGTTTCCGAAGAAGCAGCCACACGTAATCCGGTCATCTATAAAGCTGGCGAAATTGTCGTATACATGTGCCTTGCCTTTTCAGTTCACGACATATGTACACATGAATAGCCGAATATTAGGCGTGTAGGCGCTCGAAGCCACGTACAGCATCAAACATTGATCAGTATGCGCTTTCAAAATATTGCGCAATATCAATCAACCGTAAAAAGATGTAGTTGATTGCTGGGCGCATATGTTACAGATAAGAACAAAAACGCATCACGCCGCTTGACATTTGAAACAAAAAAGTGTATCTCTATGTTTGGAAAATGCATGAATAAGCAGATTGGCGATCAGACGAGGTCCCTTCGGAAACAGAACTAAGCATTAACGGAAGAAAGTACGTATGCTGTGATTTTTTTCGGCGTAGGTGTTTAACTCAACTTTTGACCTTTCTCACCATCCAATTAAATTGTGGGAAAACTTCCCGCCAGTAGTCCCGAATGAATAAATACTAACATTGCATCGGCTAGTTTAAAAGTAATCCCCACCACGGCCTGTAAAAAATTTGCTCCATTTCTTTTCGGAGGTGAATGGAACAATTAGCCAATGTGGTAAAATCTAGACATACCTCCTTTTTTTTTGTTTACATTTTTGACTTATTTCCAGTACTGAGCTCCCTACTCGGAAGTTGCAATGGCTCAGTTTTCATTTTCAATTTACATACCAGTGTTTACAGGCCGTGTAATATGCCCTTGGGAAAATCCCCCGTTAATATTGCATATTCGATAGGCAACAATTCATATAATACACTGGCTAACTAACCTGCGCCTATTAATAGTATACACGTCATAAACACTGAATCGTTCTAACAAGCATCCAGAGAATCATAGGCAATAAGAATGACTGGAGAATTACTTATAAACTTACCATGCATCTTAATTTGAAAACGGTTGGTATATATATTTATTAAGAATTATTTAGGATTGCATTTTCTCTTATCTTCTCCAGTAGAGGCTGTTTAATGTATAAATAGATGTTGCATCTTCCTATAAATAGACACTGGCGGAAGCTTCGGACATCGTTATTTAATTTGATTTAAATTTGGTATTTGTCCGTTACGTGCGTTTTATGAATGCATTATAAACTATAATAGCTATACACAAAAAAGCTCGAGACGTCTTTTCCCAAAGGAATCTAAAATTGTAATCTAATTCGGCACTACTTAATATAACTTAACGTTTTTGTTATCACAAAATAAAGCCTGTCGTTATTTTTAATTGCAATGAATATTCCCGGACATGTGTTTTCATTTGGCACACATAGTAGAAATGCCTAACCCATTACATATACGATAAAGTTTAACGCTCATATCATTTTCGTCATTATTTTCTTGGAAACAATGTAACTTCTAGTAAATTTTGATTGGCCTGACAAATACTGTATAAATTATTTAGATTAAAAAAAATCACTCATGAAAAATATGAGGCGGTAAGATCAGTTATATGTACGGACATTACATAATTAAGATATCTTAAACATATTAACTGTTCATAGTTTCACGGCGCCTTATGATGCTCTGCATCATTGTTTTTCTTGTGAAATACTTAAATACTGGTGTTTCTATAAAATTCTCGTGTAGAGGCTATTCAATTTACAAATAGACATGGTTTTCATATAGGCTATGAATAAATGTATTGTATACTAAAATAAATTAATAAAAACGCTTCGAAAATAACAGTTCATCAGTTCATTGCTTTGACATAAAATAATGATATTCTTTTTATTTATTTCAAACATAGAAACATTTAATACTTAGATTATACTGTTTTAGGAGCTAGCCACATGCAAATATGAGTCTGCTATTTTATAATGAAAATTTACTTATTTATTTTGTTAAATAATATCGAAAAATAATATTAAATGCGTGTAGATTAACGAACTATGAAGGCATGAGACTGTTCGTTTATAAACCACATTCACATATGCATCAGTATTAAATATTTATGTTGGTAGTTCAATTTGCATTCTTTACATACATTTACAACATACGCCGAATATTTGTTTTAAAAGATATTTCTTGTTTCTGTTTACGGTGTTATTATTTCATTTGTTGTCCTTATTTAGTACAGAACATACATCGCTGCACCAAACACTGTCGATGAACCAGTGCGTGAAGTTGTGTGCTATGTAACAATGGACGTGTGTATTTCCAATATTAAAAAAGACAAACAAAAAGTAATTGTGAAAAATGTAATCAAAAGGTTGTTTAATGAAAGAAGTGCTCGTATATACCATATGCTAGTATTTTGTGTGCAATCATGGAACATACGATAAACAAGCAAGTTATTTAGTATATTTAACGTTGTTTGGCTTGTTCTCGAAATTTGACAGTTGTATCCCTTGTATATATTATAGTATATATAGGGTATTAATATTGGTCTAGGTCCCTGTGACTGAACTGGATTGCAACGAACAATTTTATCGGAGAACACTCGTCACCAAATTGTTCGGAGACACCATTTTGGAGTTGTGTACACCTAAAACTAAAATACACCACTTGCTATCGGCACCTGGTATTAAACGCTTAAACCAGGTTAATTTGATGCTATTTATGTATGCAACAACATCGAGCATTTTCAATCCACCATCAGTATAATCTTTGACTAGAACTTTACTTTTTATTCTTGTTTTACCTTGCCAGACAAAATCATAAAAAAGACTATTAAGTTTATGCAAAAAATGTGTATTTGGTCTTGGTAGGGTAGCAAACAAATTAGTTAAGTGTGGCAGTAACAATGATTTAATAACTGTTATTCTACCTATGGGTGTAAGTTCTCTTTTATTCCATGACTTTATACAATTACTTATTGTATCAATTTTGTCTTCGAAATTTAATGATATCATTTTATCTAGGTCAACATCAAAGTTAATTCCAAGTAATCTGAAACAAGTATTTCCCCAATTGAGCTTCCATTTTGTTTTTATTGACCGTGTACTATATTTTAATGCACCAATCCAAATAACATGTGTTTTTTCAAAGTTAACCTTTAGTCCAGAAATCAAAGAAAAATCTTGTAGAATATCTAAAGTAGATTTGAGAGAGGCTTCACTTCCATCCAATAGTAAAGATGTGTCATCAGCAAATTGAGAGATTTTATATTCAACGCCGTTAATAAAAATTCCTTTTACATTTTTACTGATTCTTATTTTTGCAGCTAGTATTTCGGCACAGAGAATGAATAAGTAGGGGATAATGGGGTCTCCTTGACGACAACCGCGTTGTATTTCAAAGAAATTAGTTAAAAATCCATTCAGCTGAACTGCTGTTAAAATTTCTGTATAAAACAACTTTATCCATTTCATGAATGAAGGACCAAAGTTAAAAAATAATAATGTGTTATTAATAAAATCAAAAGATAATGTGTCGAAGGCCTTTTCAAAATCTATCACCATTAATAGTCCCGGAATATTATATTTTTCAGTATGATTCATTATGTCATAGATAAGACGTATGTTTTCACCAATAAACCTCCCTTTAACAAATCCTGTTTGGTCTTTATTCACTAATATATCTAAAACCGATTTAAGACGATGAGCAATTGAACCTGAAGCTAATTTGTATATAGTATTCAAAAGAGTTATAGGTCGCCAGTTTTTTAAAAACTGTTTTGGTTTATCCTGTTTTGGAATGCAGGTAATAATACCTTGTTTTTGTGTCACTGATAGTTCACCATTAGTAAATGCAAAATTTAGGGACCTAACTACAAAATGGCCCATTTTATTCCAAAAAACTTTAAAGAAATTTGTTGTAAAGCCATCCGACCCAGGACTCTTATCATTTTGCATAAGTTTAAGAGTATTTGAAACTTCTAGATATGTGAGAAGGCCTTCTAATAAATTTGACTGGACGCTGTTTAGTTTAAGAATATGAGAATATTCTAAAAAGTTAGGGATATCAATATTGTGGTTATTGTTCACTTTAGAGTATAAATTTTTGTAAAAACACTCAGTTTCTTTTAAAATTTCGTTTTGATTATATATATAATTTCCATTGCTTGTTGCTAGAAATGGTATAACTTTGTTCATGCAATAATGTCTTTCTAGGCTACAAAATAGCTTTGTTGGCTTTTCTCCATTGTCAATCCACTCTGCCCTTGACCTTATAACATGGCCTTTGATTTTTTCATCTCGAATATTTTGTAACTCCGTTTGCATTTCGAGAAGTATTGATTTGTTTTGGTCATTTATATTAGTTTCTATTTTTTCAATCTCTTCTAGTAAAGTTTGTTCTCTATCCCTCCTAGTTTTATTTTTATAAGATGCATAAGATATTGTTTTGCCCCGAATTTCCAAAAGAAGAGTTTCTAAAAAAAGTTGATCATTGATTAAAAACTGCATATCCTGATCATTTACAATATTAATGTTATCAAAATTATAAACCGGTAAGGCATACTGTTTCTTAACTTCTTCAAATTTTTGGTTTATACAGTTTAAATAATCTCTGTCCAATAAAAGTGAGTTGTTAAATTTCCAAAGACCTTTTCCATGTTTGATATCTTGTAAGAATAGATTTAAAGTTATTACCGAGTGATCTGATCGGTAACTACTACCAATATTACAGCTTCTCACATGTGGCAATAAATCTTCAGTAATAAGGAAGAAATCTAACCTTGCTTGTTGAATAGGATTTGTTCTGCGCCATGAAAATTTCTTGATATTGCCATTTAATTCTCTGAAAGGATCACATAAATGTTTTTGTTGGATAAGATCGAGAATAAATTTCCTAGCGTTTTTGTTATTGTTACAAGATTTATAATTATCATAGTCAAGTTCAGTGTTAAGCACTAGATTAAAATCTCCACACCAAATGAGTGATTCATTTCCAATTGAATCTGTGATTTCAAAAATGTTTTTTTTTAAATCAGGACAATCTGTATTTGGCCCATAAACATTAATAAGGGTAAATTGTCTTGATTGGTAAGTTATGTCCAACACAACATAATTGCCATAAGTATCACAAAAAGATTGAGAAACTTTAATATCTAAACCCTTTTTAAACATAATACCTACGCCTCGGGCATTGGACTTGCCGTAACTAAAATATACTTGAGAGTTCCATAACGAGTACAATTGCTTTTCCATATTAGAAGTAAAATGCACATCTTGTAAACAATATATATCAGCATTTTTTCTCTTAAAAAATTAAAAACATCAATTCTTTTATGAATATTATTTAAGCCTCTACAATTGTATGAGATAATGTTACATGAGGTCATTATGATAAATTTTTAATAATGTTTTCATACAGTTTTTCACTGAGCGCCTCATAAACCATTCTCTGCAGGTGTCAGCCATACTTTGATACATATAACATATATTTGTCCACTCAACAACAAAGAATACTGAGATAGTTTGATAATGCCCACTGTAACAAACAAACTGATTGAAAAAAAAACAAGATAATGATAGAGGTATGTACAACAACATGGCTATCATACAATTACTTTCATATACAGAGGAAACAACGCACAAAATATTAATTAACTGACCTTATAAACCTACCATTTACATCGCAGTTTTATTTAAAGTAAATTATATATTATATGAACTTTCTTGTTTATCCTAAAAAGAACACACTAAATCATTGGGATACACACAAAATGAGTGCAGTTCCCACTATAGAAAGAACGACAAAAACACAACTACTTCTTTATTATGACGCGTTATTTATTTTTTATTTTTTTTAAATAATATTATTATTCTGCAACTATTACACAACGTTGATATTTACCCACCAATCAAAACCCAGAGTTATTTGCGTATGCTAATGATTTAAACGATCGACCATTTTGACATAATGTACATGTCTCCACATATTTTAGTAAGTGCATACATGCGTCTATTGGTAACAAAACTGCACCCATAATATTATACATTTCCGACCATAAAAAGTAATAGCGACTTACTCACTCTGTCGATGCTAATAATTTCCACATTTAGTTTAATTCATAAACAATTCATTTTAAATAAATATCTGTTAAAATATGTATATGTATTGAAATCAGACCAGCGACAGTTCTGACTGACAATTCACACACAAATTCTGTACTCAAAATTTGTATCCACTTATCATTAACACGAATTTTAAATAGTATGTGTATGTCATGTAAAACGTGAATTTTGCTCAAAATGAGCACGAACAGTCTAACCGTTACGACGTCACGTCCTACTCATGGAAAGCGTGCGTATACTGACCATGGGCTCTTCTCGATATATAGACGTGTCGACTGGGAATGAAAACTGCCTAGTGAAAAGGACTTTGAAATCTTTACTTTTGAATAAAAGTTTCTAAGTGCAAAACAACAAACTCAGTCCATCTGTTTCAAGAACGATATTCAGTTGTACCTATCATTGAAACCATTGAAAACATATTTACTATTGGTTTATAAAAACGAGACCTATGTGTGAAGTAATTATTCAATTAATAGTTCATAAAATATGATTTTATTTTTTAAACTATTATACCATACTAGCCGTCGAGTCGAAGATACGGCTATCACAAATCTGACTTTTTCAGAAATATGTTGCAGTGAAAACAGTTACTTATGTCTCTTTTATAGATGATTGAACAATTCGCTAGTTCTCTGTGATTAATACATTTCTTTTTATTACAAGTCCATCATAACGCCCAAATGCATGTCTCAATACTTAGGTGCTTATAATTTTGATGCAGAGAAGATGTATCGTGTATCGCATGTAATTATATTTTATACACATGAATTGAATCATGACACTCAAGATTTTAAGCTTAAAATAATATACAATATTACATTGTACTGAAATTGTTTTCGGATGTACTGTGCATAATCATAACAAAACATTTTTAAGATTTGCATTTATCAGCTTATAGTTATAAATAATGTCCGAAACATTTAAGAAATGTGTCAGTCATGACAATCACATTATTTCCATGTACTAACCGTTTATATCATTCGGCTATTGCATGTGTACCTAACTTACTGGTGGCCCAATTTATACCAAAGAACTTAAGATAAATAAAACATGTGTGGCACTTGGCATGGATGAGTAATATAAATAAAATATTAGTGGCGACATTTACAATGTTATATTGAAAAAGTCCATCGGCTTGAATTCGAAATATTTCAGATTGTGTAACATGTTTTTCGGTACAGTGCTTTATTGGATTTTGAAGCTTCATTAAACAAACATGGTGACATACACATGATTTCTCGGGCCTTAGAGCACATGACGATATCCACACACGATTAGTGTAATGCGAAATCAAATAAATATGTTGCAATAAGTACGTCTGTAATCTCCGAACGTACAGTACATATAAAAGCGGCTTGATTTATTGTACACAGGACTATTTATTGGAACGCACTAGCGGATAAGAAAGAGTAAGTGTTTCTTGATGTTTTAGTTTCCTATTAAATACTAACAATGTATGGTTTCAGTTTCTATTTAAGAGTACACATTGTCCACAACTTGCTATTGTTACATGTATATGTATTGACAAACACAAATTTGTTCAACAAATACATGTTTTCGTTTCTTGAAGCAATAATTTATATCAGCAAAACATATCGCATAAAAATTAAAACCATATTTAACATTTTATAAATTACTTAACGTGCAACGAATTATAAAGCAGAATTATAATATTTAATACTTTTAGAACTACTTTATTTTTATAAGATTGTCATTGTTTGTATAGCAGGTTTAAATATCTTCTAGAAGCATTTTGGTATTTGTGTATAACATTGCATTTTATCTTATCATATATTGTATCGTAAAAGCCAAAGGTGTCATCTGCACATGTGCAAAGATGCTGACAGCTCCTTCTGGCTTTCGAGGGACAAACTGTATAATCTCGTTACAGGCAATGTGGCACTCACGCGTTCTACCGCTTCTTCTTCTTGGATATATTTATTCGCCGGCAAACGCGTTAATTTATGATATCGGAAACACCCCTCCTGTAAACTGCGCTGCAGTACTTTGTGCCAAGCCCGACTGCAATGACTTCTACACCCCACCTAACCAATGTTGTCCTATCTGCAGACCAGGTATCGTTTGGCATTGTCAACTAAAACCAAATTTACGCATCAGAATATGAAATAGCAATTGTTATGAAATATTGACATCGTCGTAGGATTATAAAACAGGAGTTATAAGAAATTTACAATATGAATGAATGTGTAACCGTTAACAAACAACTATTGCAAAGTGTAATATGTTCTGTTAACAAATTGACTTAGTTTAGTTTTATATTGTATTGTATTTTATATAGTTTTTATTGTTTATGCTGTTTTTTTGTTTTCAAACCATGTGCATTCATGGGCGTAAAATCCAAAGTATTGGAATACAAGATATAAGCGATATGATGGACCTATAATAATAATAATAATAATAATAATAATAATAATAATAATAATAATAATAATAACAATAATAATAATAATAATAATAATAATTATGATGATGATGATGATTATTATTATTATTATTGTTATTATTAATTATTATTATTATTAAGCTGCAAAGCCGGGCACCTGCCCAAATTTTCCATCAATATTCGGCGGCCTCTGCATTGCCCTTTGCGGCTCAGACTCGGAGTGTAATGGAGACCTTAAGTGTTGTATGGTCGGGTGTTTGCGCGTATGTATGAGTCCAGAAGGTATGTACACGACGTCGGAAAACAGAATCAAACATAGGCTGTTCAAAACAGAAATGTTGAATATCTTTTGAAAACGAATATGTTTTAGCAAATATTCAATGACAACGGATATATCGGATAGATTAAACTTAAAACCTTAATTAGAAGTATTAGACAGGAAAACCCTGGATTAAGCAAATAATTAGAAAATGTCAACAACCTGGTCCAGCTTTCCCACCCTGCTCCGTTTGGGCAGCACCCTGTACCTTTTTTGATCCTAGATCTTTCCGTAACAATTAGTTAAAGTCATTAGATATACTTAAATTAAAAGTAATACAGTTGTTATTTTAACTAAATTAATATTATGTTATATGTAAAATATACCAGATCGTATATTGTATTTATTTAATTCGATTGTCGGTAAAACTGTACTAATAGTAAATGAATAGTACTGTTTTTGCTATTGAAATGCGTAGACGTTTAAATTAAATAAATGTCATGCATAAAATTACACTGCTTTATGCGATCGTTGATAAAAACAGTCACAAAACAACAACACACAAAAATACTGCAGCTTGAAATAGTTTATAGTAATATAGTATAATCAGACCCCTATTTATTTAGATACTACATAAAATTATAAAATGTTTGGTAACATACTCATAACTGCTCCTCGTGTTGGTTTAAATTTACTGAACAAAGATATAATACTACTCGTTATACACAATTTACAGTTAAAGGCAGTACATGCACATACAAGGGCAAAGTTTATGCAGACGGTTCAAGCTTCAAAGACGATTGCAACACGTGTAGCTGTTCACGTGGATACGTTGCATGTACCAAAATCGGTTGCCTTGGTAAATAGTAATTTCTACATATTGCTAAGCACATTTGGCCCACTCGTGGAATTCAATGACCGAACTGCTTTACTTTACATCAGAATCGATTTTCCCGATAAAAAAATCACCATTTTCAATTTTCAAGAAATATTATTGTTCACAATATAATGGTATAACCCGGCGGCGCCGTACAAAATATACGTTCAATAATGTAAAAACGTTTCAAGGAAAAACATGTTTACGCAATGTGAAGACTTATCCAGATGGATAAAGCTTTAAGGTCGATACTTGCACATGCCAGAATGGGACTCTTGCGAGTACACAAATGGCGTTCATAATTAGACGTACTTTATCTCAATTAAACACTGAAAAGCCTGCAGTACCCATTTACCAATCAATACTTGAACATGCCAGAATGGTACTATTGCGTGCACACAAATGGCGTGCATAGGTAAACGTACTTCATCTCAGTTAAACATGAAGTAACATATATTACCCATGTACCACATTTTCTTCAGTTTTATATACATTGCAATAAACCAGTTGACTTGCAACAATTGACCAGCATGTACTTATCAATTCAGGAATGAGTTAACCAAATATGGGTTTATATTTCAGTGGTAAATAACATCACATGGCTGAATACCGGTATATACCCAATAAAGTTACTTCAAATCTGAGCACAAATTATCATATACAAACAGAAAGGCGGAGCGATCTATCTTTTTTCTGCTGGTTAATTAGTGCCCGACCGTTTTATGTCAATGATGTGGGCGCATCGTTTTAGTTAAATGAGGTCCGTAACTTCTGTATCAACAACGTGTTCGATACTTCTTTGATAATCTTAAGCAATCGTTTGCCATATAATTTCACAGCAAAAAAGCCAGGCGAGTGTCCTGTGGCTCCACCAGGAACTATCACGATCTGCCTTGTGGAGTGTGGACCAGACAGTGACTGTCCTGGCGACCAAAAGTGCTGCAACTTCGGTTGTCGTAGCTCGTGTACACCTCCTGTTGGTAGGAAAATATTAAATGGGTTTTTATTTATTACAGTTAGTAAAGGACAAATAGTTATTCGATCATCTAAAATAAGATTGCAATGACATTAAAATTACAAAGAGGACAACGTATTCCAATGTTCGGGCACAAAACATGTTAGTAGGAAATAAACAATGTGCTTTTATTTATTACTGTTGGTAAAGGTCAAATTAATTAGATCATCTAAAATAAAATTACAATGGCATTTAAATTACAAAAAAATAACAAAGCCTGGAAACATTCGTGTACAAATTATGCACGTAGGAAAATAGCCATAATTAAAAGTCTGCCAATATGTATTACAGCTACTAGTTAACCAAATTGAATTGAATACTGAATCAAGCGTCTGACTTAAAATGTAAAATTCATCAAAATTCTATAAAGAACTGCGGCTGGCAACATGCATGTACAAATTCTGCTGGTAGGAAAACAGCCACAATTAAAAGTCGTCCAGTATTTATTACGGTTAATAGTTAACCAATACTGAATCGAGCGTCTGATATATAAAATGTTAAAGCCATAAACATTGCAAAACGGACAGCGGCTGGCAACGTGCGTGTACAAATGCTGCTGGTTAATATCTATTACGGTTAATAACTATCAAAAAGTAAATCTGATTGCCTGATATATTATATTAATACATTCAACATTGCTAAAAAGAACACAGTCTGGCAACGTTCGTGTACAAATCCGGCTGTCACGCAAATAATCACAAAATATTTTATACAGCTATTCGTTCAATATATATCTGACTTGGATTTAAGCAAATCCTTCATCAATATAAGTTACTTATTTTTTATCAACGGATTAATAAGGCATGCTATATAAAATATTTCAAAGAAAGTTAATACGTCATATTAAATACAATACAAAAAACATAGAGGCATGCTCTCCGCACAGATCAGTAAATTTTTATCATAGCATGTTATATAAAATATTTAAAAGAATGTACGAGCATAAAAAAGACACAGACTTGCTACCTCCAAAAACTGCTTTGTGTCCGTTAAGTTATAAGTATTGTTGTTTTGTTTTCTAAACATCGTTTGATCATAACATTTTTCAATATGATAACGACTGTTTGGTGATCGCTTATCTAAGGGCAACTTATTTTTAAAATAACGCATACGTTATTTTCATCAGATAATGAATGATTTTGAATTGTGTTGACATTCCCTTTTGGAATTGTGTGTTGGCAAATAAAACATTCCCTTTTGGAATTGTGTATCGGCAAATACATGCGTATACGTTGCATTGGGTATTATCGTTATTAAGTAATAGTTGCCTATTTTCCAAAATATGTTAGTTATGTATCTAGCCCGCAGACATGTATCTTCCTATCTGCCACTCAGAGTTTATTCTTTTTGAAAAAGCAATGGTTTTTGGGATGATTTACCGCAACTCTGCAGACGTCACATTAGAGATGCGTGTTCTTCCCTCTTGTCATCTGCGTTATATTTTGTATTCAGTTATTATGATATTCACATTCTTTGTATTATATATTCCCCCATTCTAGAAAACAAATACTGATTTGTTTTTACTCTAACAGTAGGTGCACAACAGCATGACATCTGTGTGTTTTTCTTTTCATTTTTTCAACTCGTATAAATGTATTAAAATATTACAAAGTGAAACTCCAGCTGCAGCAGCAACTCAAGGTCCTTTATTTCCTGCAAGTGACCAATGGACAAAACAACAAGTACAATACAAAAACACGTAACAAACACAAAACACATATATGAATAAAACTGAGGTAATCTCCTTAAATCGCAGAACCATATACGAAATACATATTACTGCATCCAATTTATATTCGTTGAAGGAAGGCCTTGTGTAACTGACGGCAAGACATACCAAGATGGAGAAACCTTCAGAATTGACTGCAATGGTTGCTCGTGTCGGAATGGGTCTGTAGTATGCACTCTCATTGCGTGCGACGGTACGGATTTTCGATTTTGATTTATGTTAAAGGGACAGTTTCACAGATTTTAGGTGTGAACAATTTTTTTTGTAATTGACTTTTTCCTGTTCTGTAAAACATATAATGTTATATGTCAAGGTTTGCAAATCACATTGCTTGTGCAACGTTATAGTTTTGACGAATATCTGTTACTTAATCGAGAAAAAATTTATATCTGGTAGACATACCCTATTAATATTTTACTTTAAAAGGCATAATCCATAATTATTTTGATTATATATTATTGTATTGTGCTCAAAACGGCAAAGCAGACAAACCGTTTTGATAGATTATATAATTTATAGTTTTAAAATTTCAGATTTTGAGAAACGTTTTTTTCAACCCAAAACTGTAAAACTGTCTCTTTAAAGGGACTTCGTCACAGATCTGTTCGGCAATTCAGATTTATTTTCTTGACCGTGTATTTTTGTGTATGTAAGTGGTTCACGTGTTTTTAATGCAACGCTATCAACAGTAAATCTCCAAATTAAATGTATTCCATCGTTTTGCGTTACGAAAACTGTATATTTATCCATTTAATCTAACGATAACTTATTTACGAAAAGGTATTTCCATAACGTTTCTATATCAGTTGTGTTATTTTTCTCGTTTTATATACAGCAGTATTATTTTATTTTTTAGAATCTGTGACAAAAAGTTTAAAAATTGTCAATTCGTCAATCTTGGAATAGGGTCCATTACAGGTTAAGTGAATGTGCGCGTGTAATGTGTAACCAATCAGATGAGGACAATAAATAAATAAAAACATTCATAATGGTACTCATTAACGTTTATAAAATTTTAGTGTTTATATATGCCCTAAGAAATAAACAGGTACTTTCATTTCTGACCCACAATATTATTTGTTTCTAAATATTTTGTACAGATCGTTACTTCAGCTTTATATGTTGATAATAAAGTTAGTAATACTGTTTAAACGTATGCAGTACAAACACGAATGTAACACTTGTTTTGAGATTCTGGATAACACTTTTAAATTAAAGCATTTTGATGTTCGACATTGTTTTCCAAAGACAAGCCAGGTGTATGTCCTGCTGTCAAACCGGGCACTGTTGGGATCTGCGTAGAGCAGTGTAGTTCAGACAGCGACTGTTCTGGGGACCAGAAATGCTGCTCCAACGGCTGCGGCCATGTGTGTACAAGTCCGGCTGGTAAGCACATAGCCATGACTAGTTATGACCCTCATCGAAGATGACAGGGGATATTGGTTTGCTAATGTCGGTCGGTCTGTCGGTAGACCACTTTTGTTTCCGCTCTCTAAGTCCAACATTTCTCATTCGATCTGCACCAAACTTGATGAAAAAATGTTTGAGGTTATAATCTTAGCCAAGTGTGATGATCGACTAAACTGCCCTAGGAACTGCAGAGTTATGGTCCTTGTGTTGTCAAAAATTGTGCCTTTTTAACAGTTTCAACTCCCTATGTCCAGCAGTCTTCATCAAATCTTAACCAAAATTGATATTGAGAGTGATTTTTTCCTTAACAAACAGCTCTTGTGCATTCTTTGCGGCGAATGAGTGTACAATGCCAGTAACAGGTGACCCGATCGTTTAACTCTAAGTTTCTGAAAAGATAACACTTGAACATTTCACTCTATATTATATTATTATATTAAACAATTTTTAACTTTGTTTTGTATACTTTGTATAAAACGTATGTAAACAAACTAATCAGCAGTGTAAACATTGGCTTTGGTAAACAACAGAAAACGCAAATGTAATATAAATATAATTAAGCGACAACGTTTCAAAAGTGTCGCACTATTTTACCACCATAACAATACTGAAAATTTATTTGGCATTTATGGCGTCATTTATGACGTCAGAATACAGGAGGTCGTGCCTTTAACCGTATCTCACGCAATGTTATTTAATTGTTGTCCAAAAGCATGGAATATAAAACAGTTGGCTAATTTCAGTAAAAGATCGTTTGCTATTTCATTTCTGAACATAGAAAAATGTTAGTTTTAGCTTCCACACTCGTAAAAATATGATTTATAAGACCACTCATAAAATTGAGGATGTTTTCGTTGCGATAACGCGTTATATAATCACTGGAAGGGAGACAATGAAAATATGTAAATCGTCTCCCTTTCAGTGATGATATTAAGCGTTATCACACGATAACAAACGAAGTTTCTATTTATTTAATGCTATTGAGTATTAAATGAATTCCAGCACAGTGAGTGATATATGGATTTATCTCACTGATCAGTTCCTATATTAAGCATAAAATACATTACAATTTGACACATTGAAACCAACAAATATCCTCCATCTATTATATTATAATTATACAGCAACAGTAAAGATATGCCTTATGTTATATGAACCGTTGTACATAATGTTATTATAACAAATGATAAAAGCAAATGTGTGCTGATGAAATAATGTGCCTTGTTTAATAATGTTTTGAAGCTTAAATGTAGTCACGTGATAAAAACTGCAAAACTGTTTTGCGTACATGACTCAGTTTTGCATACACCGCTAAGGAAACAAGTGGCAAAAAACAAAATAAGATAATAATTAACATCAAAACGATAATATTACGTATTATGCTAATCAAAAATGCTTTATGGGCCAAATATTTGTATTAAAAGAAGCACACGTGTATGTATTTAATATATCCTGTTTCGTCTGATACAGCATCATCTTGCGCTCATAAAGGGAAAGTGTACAAAGATGGTGAAAGCTTTAAAGACGAGTGTAATACCTGCACATGTTCAAATGGAAAAGTCGCCTGTACTCTCAAAGCATGCATTGGTAAGTGTGCGCAGATGAGAAATGCTCGCCTTGTCTGTCTTTAACAACAGTGCTCTTGTACCTTTTAGTATTATTAAGTAAGTGCAAGATCATATAGTGGTTTACATTTTTATTTGATAAGTCTATTCGCTACGGAGGCTAGTCCGTTTATACAGATCGCAATACAATTACAAACACAGCGTAGCATTTAGTATTTGAATATCAACAGTGTATGTATTAATACAAGACATACAGCATCAGTGGTGTATATAATTTTTCAGGAAAGCCTTGTGTCTCTAACGGCAAAACATACCAGGACGGAGAGACCTTCAAAGATGACTGCAATACTTGCACGTGCAGGAATGGGATACCATTGTGTACTCTCATTGCCTGTCAAGGTGAGTCGAGTTATTCCTTTGTGAAAACAAATTGAAGAACAACTGCTCACGTGTAATGCTATTTGTGGTATATTTGTTAATCGAGCTCATAATGCATGTGTGCGCTTCATTGACTTTATTAATGATATACAAAACAGTATAACCGTTTCATAATTTTAAGTAAAACCATTTTTTTTCTAGTCTATATAGTGGACATTTAGATTAAAAAATACATAACTGTATTAATATATGCTACAGATTATGTTATTTTTGTTTTACAATATCGTTTCGTTGAACAACTGACCAGCCATTGCTTGCGTCCTCAATTCGTTTTACAGGTAAGTCTGGAATGTGCCCAATACTCCTGCCCGATACCATTGGGACATGTGAAGTTTTGTGCGGTTCCGATTATGACTGCCCTGGGTCACAGAAATGCTGCTCACATGGATGTGGCCGCAGCTGTACATATCCAGACGGTATGGCTGTTGTGGAAAACAAAGTGAATTCTAAACGTGACACGATCTTTGATTCATATGTCTTATTCAAACGAATCAACAGGAATGCAAACGACTGTAGTGTGTGTTCATACACACATTATAATATTTACATAACGACCTTTGGTTTTATTTAAAAAATAGTAATGTTTAATAGTGAGTTTGTTTATCATATTAAATTATATACTTCTGCTAATACAACTACTACAACTACTACAACTACAACTACAAAAACCACAACAACAACAACTATTACTACTACTACTATTACTACTACTACTACTACTGCTACTACTTCTACTACTACTACTATTACTATAAATATGATGATGATGATGATGTTGATTATTATTATTATTATTAGTAGTATTATTATTATTATTATTATTATTATTATTATTATTATTATTATTATTATTATTATTATTATTATTATTATTTCAGGTGGCAGCACTGGATGTGTTGTCAACGGCAAAAAATACAAGGAAGGTAAACTTATTAATAAGCTAATATCTGGTTTCTTTCAGACATGAAGAAAATGACCTGTCAGTCATTATATGTAAATTAATACAGTTTTGTATCCAATTATTGTGCTATTGTACAGTGTACATAATATGTTTACGTTAATGTAGTTTACATAATACGAGCTGTTGGTATATGGTGCAAAAATACTTTTCCATGTTATTATCACGACTTAAAAGGGACACGATATCCTTTTTTAAAAATAAAATTTGATAATAAGTATATAATTCCATAAACAAAATTAATGTAATTAGCACTCCGCATTATTCGAGTCAAGTTATAGACGCAGACTTTCGCACTTTAAACAGTTCACAAACGAACGTTTGCTCTTACATACGCGATGCTAAATAGCGAAATATAGTTCCAAAGTAGTTATAATTAGTTAAAATAATATTTCTTCGCAATTTGAACAGGACCTGGTTTAAAGGTATTTTTGCAATGTTTCTACAATATATCATGAAAGCCAGAAGGTGTTATGAGCATATGTGCATAGAAAGCTGATCGAATTTTCTGGCCCTCAAGAGACGGTGTTCGTTATTATCGTACTTTCCGTTATCCGGCAATGCTTATATTCGGCAATGCGTATATTTCAAAGTCTAAGTTGGCAAGGGAGTCATTAAGAAAGAAGTGTTTTCCCAGATTGCAAACGTACACTTATAAATTTTTACCATTTGAGTACACGCCGATAAAAAGCGGTCATATGTACAGTTGCAGCGGTCATATGTACAGTCGCAGCGGTCATATGTACAGTCGCGCAAGGACTTCAAACAATGGCATTGCTAACGGGGAAAACGGGACAATTTTTATCACTTAAATGCCATAAGAACGGCCTTTATTGAATTAATACCTTTGAACCAGTTCAGGTTCATTTGTTAAAGAACTTTAATTAAAAATATAATGTACTACGTTCGTATGTCGTCGCAAATGTAGGGACAAGGCGAATATTTGCTAGAAATCCGTGTAACGATAGACGTTTATATCTGTGATGAGGTATCTAGTTATAATAAAATGTTGATCCGTGTGTGCACAATGACACTAAACAGATTCACAGAATAATGACGTTCTTGTTCCCACAGGAGACACCCTACCACGTGACCCAAAAGATCCGTGTAAACGATGCACTTGCACAGGAGGGTCAGTGAAGTGTGACCAGATCATGTGTCCAGCTTGCGCCGGTTACAGGCCTCCAGGGGCATGCTGCAATATTTGCCACGTTCAACCTATTCATTAAACGTATTCTGACTCACATTCCATAACCTGAAAGCCAGAAAGTGCCATCGACATATGTGCGAAGAAGGCTGATGGCCTCTTCTGGCATTTAAATGTTTCCATTACCCACGCCTGTATTGAATGTCTTCAACATATATATTTGGACATATACAGGTCCACCAAATTAATTATCCAAGCCTGTTATATTAGACAAAGCAACAACTAATCCAGAAAAAAAACCTACACATTGGCAAACACAACAACAATAAATGGATGCAGATACATATTTGATGGTTTAATTCCGCATGCTATCAGAATAACAAGTAAAGGATTTAAGTGTTGGTTCGACTTTCACTACATAAATTTAATTCTGAACACAAAATAAAACACCATAACATTTTATAAAAATGTTTAAAATACCATTTAGTGAACCGGATATATTGAAATAAATGAAGCAAACTTCCGATTTGAAAGATGTTTGTTGACAGGTTGCTGACTTAACACAAATTCAATGTGTAAGTGTATTGCCGGTTAAATGCCAGTTACTTTTAGTCACATCTTGGGCAACACTCGCCAGGAAGAGTAGGACCATCGCATACAGGACACAACATCATCTCGCAAGTGACAGAGCCGCCTCTGCAGTAGCATATCTCGCATGGATGACTGGTCCGTATTGGGACTCGTTCATCCGTAAAGGGAAACACCGATGTGACAGAGCCCATACAGGACAATGCATCATCTCGCACTTGACAAAGCCGCCTCTGCAGTAGCATATCTCGCACGGGTGACTAGTCCGTATTGTAACTCGTTCACCTGTAAAGGGAAACACCGATGTGACAGAACCCATACAGGACACAGCATCATCTCGCACTGGACAGAGCCGCCTCTGCAGTAGCATATCTCGCACGGGTGACTAGTCCGTATTGTAACTCGTTCACCTGTAAAGGGAAACACCGATGTGACAGAGCCCATACAGGACACAGCATCATCTCGCACTTGACAGAGCCGCCTCTGCAGTAGCATATCTCGCACGGGTGACTAGTCCGTATTGTAACTCGTTCACCTGTAAAGCGAAACACCGATGTGACAGAGCACATACAGGATACAGCATCATCTCGCACTTGACAGAGCCGCCTCTGCAGTAGCATATCTCGCACGGGTGACTGGTCCGTATTGGGACTCGTTTACCTGTAAAGCGAAACACCGATGTGACAGAGCCCATACAGGACACAGCATCGTCTCGCACTTGACAGAGCCGCCTCTGCAGTAGCATATCTCGCACGGGTGACTGGTCCGTATTGGGACTCGTTCATCTGTAAAGGGAAACACCGATGTGCTGTTAAAATATGTAACATAAAATCTATACATCCGAAATGAGCATGTATAAATAGCGCACTGAGCTTAAATATATACCAATACAATGTATTGTTTTCTTAAACCATTTAAACATGTCATCATGATCATAAAACATAACTACATTACACCATGTATGATTTGTGACTTGCAAGCAATTTGTATAACAAGGTAATACTGAAATCATCATCATAAAAAACATTCTCGTTTACGCACCATTATTGTTTGCTTACAATAATGGGGTAATGTAGCGACTGATTAATTAAACTCCTTTGTCATGAGTGCAGGTGCATACATGTACATTAATATATACCTTCATAGTAGTAAACCCCATTAACGTAGCATACTGTGTCTGGGTCTGCAAACAACATCAATAATTGTATGGCAATGTGTTTGCATATCAATGTCATCATATTTGCATGTAGGCTTGATTATGTCAGACGAACCAAATGCATAATGGGTTAAATTGGTTTGAATTGTAAGTATACATACCATTTATGACTCATATTTAAAGATTTTACTCATAACAATTGCTACATACATGTACGTTTATATTATTAGTACATTTCACCTCATACCTATGTATTCCTTTGATAAGTTTTGTTAGATAAGTTAAAACAATATGTATAACATGCACCCATACATATTAAAACATTGTAACTATATCTAACTTGATCTGTGCAACATGGTACAGTGTATATATTTTATTCAAATCACCACTTATTTTTCATTCACCTACGCGATGCGGCTGATACAATGCTTTGTTGTTACCTTGAGGATTATGCAGACGTGTAAGCATCCATTAGGGCAACACTTCTGTTCTCCTGGGCAGTCGTATTCCCCAAAACACATGCATGTTACGGTAGTTGGTCTAGGTCAAATACCTGAGACATCCGCTGGTTCTTTATTTAAGGTAGGTGACCAATGCCTATACAACACAGGACAATACGCACAATACAACACAATACATAAACACATAAACATAATTAAAACTCACTTGGAAAGGTCAATCCGAAGCATTGGGCATTAAAATCTCATTGCTAACGCAAACCCTAAACGTAACCCTAATTGGGGGTTGTAAATTGTATTGTGTATCGCTAATTATGGAATGTTAAGGAGTGCTCAGCAAGGCAAAAAATATTGATTTTAGGTCGGACTTGGTATACAAAATCCATATAAATTATTATATCTAAGACGTTTAAGCATGATCGCTTCGAATAATTGTTATATGATTAACTCTACGCAAGACATCTTATATGCATATCATATATTAAATCTGCGTAAGAAAAGCAAAAAACACTACACCGTTGTACATTGAAGATACGTAACTGAAGGAAACGGGTGTGTATTTTGTTTTGCATCGTTTAAAATATAGTTTAGTTTATTGCATAAAATGTATTTATAGGGACTCGTTCACAGATTTTCGTATTTTTGAAAAATTCTCTTTTGATTCTTAACTGAAACGAGTAATTCATCTGGACTAACGAAAGCAAAACTAATATATTAAAAAGAAGAACATTAAAACATTTGCATTCGCAGTGAATCGAACCTGAGACCGTCGGATCAAACTAGACTGGCGTCTTAACCACTCGACCATCCAGATTTACAAAAATGGGTGTGATACACGAGTTTTCCATAAAAGCGTTACAAGTGCTTTATAATTTTATCTGTTTTAAATGATGATTTTTCATAAACGACATATATGGTTTTTTTTCTTGTAGCCGAAATTTACCAAACGTACACTGTTAAGACTTAAAAGCATTAATTGATTTGTTTGCTTGGCCTACTAGTTTAACCTTAGCCTTTGTCCACGTTAACTTTGTATTACAACCCCATATATTCATAACCAGATGTTAAATTTAGACGGAAACCGTTATATTCCAATTTTCATATGAACGTAGAGGGCCACCATTTCTAAAAACAAAAATTTCTGTATTTTTTGCATTTATCAACATACCCGTATTTTCGCAAAATTGTGAGATGATGTATATTTGATTTTGTAACTTAATCGCTGTTTCGCTGTAGTCAACATTTATGGTTAAACAAGAGCGTACAGGTAAATGATCAGATTCATTTCGTAAATCGACCAAAAATGTATTAACAATCGTAAATAAATCTGATGAAATTATATGATAATCTACGACACCCGCCTCGTTATTTGTTATACGTGTAGACGACCGTTAAGAATTTGGATAGAGTAAGTGCAGCATAATAAACTCTATAGATTTACCAAAAGTTTTGTATCCTAAATCTTTGGTTTTTCTCGACATATCAAACTCATCTGACACATATTCTGTTTGAGTATCAAATACAAAATCAATGCTATCATCGTGAATATAGTCTAACTTTTGCTTAGTTCGTAAGACTGTTAATCAAATTACAAACAATCAGACAGCTTTGGTTTAATTATTATAAATTATTCACTTTGTGATTGCAAATTACTAATTTACAATGGTACGATAAATGGTATGCGAACTTTAACAACGATTTGCATAATCAATCCGACATAAAGGAACTTACTGGTTGTACTTGTCACATTTGATTCTCACAAATCTAAGATTGATAAATCACCGTCACAGGAACCAATCGTTGTTTTATATTTGTAGATAGGCGTAACTTCAATCAACTTGGTCACTCGGTGACTTGGGCACTCACGAGCACAGAGTGCTGTAGCAAAGGAAATCAATAATATTGTTTTAAACATTCGATTTCAGGTTGCATATATCGATATGCCTTATTGATTGTGTACAACACTCTTAACGGATTTCATCATATCAATAACTACCTTATACGAAAATTCTAAAACGTGTACCACGTTACTATATACATGTACTTAATAATAATGTGACGGACTTTCAACGTACGTGATCTTACATGCTAAATTCAACAACGTAAGTATGAAACAAAACTATATTGACAACAAAGTATTATCGAGCCGTATAAGTAAATTACACTAAATAAACATTGACAACATTACCAATGTTCACCAATGTTCACACATCTAAGACTGTATATAAGTAACAGGCTATACTGCAATCTTATTAAAATTATCGTCATTCTGACGCTACTATATAATTTGTTGACTGGATCTGATGACTTCGCATTAAGGATCACGTTCAGATGACCTTTTTAGGAGCCAATCAAACTGTTGCCTTCAAAATCTGGCGGTATACCTTCATATATAACCCACAAATGCTATGCACGAATTTAACGTGATCTTTAGATATTTACTCGCCTAACGTACACCTATATCCCTTTTTATACCCGTGAAAATTAACTGTAAATCATGTATTCCCGAGGATCAGCTGGAACTGCATCAATTTTCAAAAACTGTGGCCAAACATTGCTGTGCAAAGGCAATTTAATTGGGCGCAGCAGGGCTCATGTTTTATTGTTCGGAAGGTCATTTGAGCGTGACCTATTATACGATTTCTTCCGATCCTAACAATGTTACGATTTGATTTTAATGAGATTGGCTATACTGAATCCTGCATAATCTTCTACAATTTCTTACATTATTACAGGGTGATTTCACATTATTTAAAATGGAAAAATGGAAAAATGCAAATTACTGAATTCTACATTTTGCTAAATCGCATAAGAATGTTTACAAACAACAAACGCATTAACAGTTTATCGGGGTGTCAAAATGCAAATACACTTTACCTGATATGCTATGTACCTATAATAAATCCAGTTATAACAACACCTTCAAAGTAATACACAGAGTCAAAACATGGCCAAACATTTATTCACGCGTGTAGCATACACTAATGTATACCGTTTATATACCCACTGCCTCAATGTTTAATCCTAACAAGTAAGCCGTGCGATTTTCGTATCACATTTCAATTATTGCCTAACTTCCGCTTATCAATAAAATTAATGTGTTAAATTTTAGTAAATAGCTGACTTGTGGATAAATGATTATATAAACGTTACATTATAACTCATAACAATAACATATATATCACGTATATTTGAACATACGTGTTAATTTTAGTTGTGTAAATTGTATCAATTACATTCAAATATATATACGAATAAGTGCACATTCACTTTATTATATATATAGACTAATGAAACTCCAGAGACATCGGAGAGAACTCCTAATAACATCCGCTTGTCTTTTATTTGAGGCAGGTGACCGATTGCCTATACTATACCGGACAATACGCACTATATTATTTAGAATACATTGTCTAGGGATACGCATTTAGTTTTATTTGAATTGTTATGCATTAATGTTTAAATAAAAAGCAATATTGTAGTATAACAGCCGCAAATAATGTTAATGTGTGGTTTGATACTCAAGACCGCATTGAAATACATGACAATTCATTAAAGACACGACTTTACCTTACATGAATGTATACGTTTCTTAAAGAAAACATTAATTTTGTTTTTGTGCAAAGAAGTTTAGGGTGAAGTCCATATAACTAATCGACTTAGTTGCGTTGAAAACAATACAAGTGTCTATACCACTACCACATGATACTTGTCCCGATAACAGGGTTTAGGTGAAGTAACATATACACCTGCATATTACGTTAACTATCGGATCTGAACCAGAACGATAGTACTAAAAATTTCCCTAATTATGAAACCGAAAGTTAACATGATGAGATCATGCAAACAGAAACCTATGTTACCTATGTGCTTAAATATTCTACAGATATATGTATGTGTAATGAGCATATGTTTGGCTTAATTAAATATTATATTAATGTTTATAGTTTAATAAATTATCTTGAAGCTTATATACTGGTTGGCGAGTAGAATCCGTGAACTATCAGTATCCGTGATTTGTATATTAAAAGGTGTTCAAGCTCTCCAGCATTGAATGTTGAGTTTACACACATCACCTAACAACTGTTCCAAACGCAGAATAAAGTTGAAGTCTCCAACACTTCATATTTTTCAAGATAATTAAATTTTTCTTAAAAAAAATCTTAAAACAACTTAACTCCTCGCGGGCCATTCAGGCGCACGTCTTTGCGCAAGCGCATAAATATATTGAACCCGTATTTTTATCTTGTACTTCCCTGTTTTCGGGTTACAAATCCAATTAAGACCGAAATGGTATTTTTACAGATATTTACCGAGTGTCATCGTTTATATGGGTTGTACAACAATAGTGAAGGTACCTGGCCATCATTATATTAGCATTTCATGATAAATACTGCGATATTTTGCAAAGAAAAACGAAGAAAACCGACCTTGTAATGTAACAGGAAGTTCTGTGTTTGTTGACAAGGTCAAACGGTCAGTAAAAGATACTCGTTTAAATCGTCCTAGGTTACATAAAACTATTCAATCTGTAATATGAACAACGACCAGTCTTTTTAATGCAAAAAAATACTAATTGACATGTCATTTCATTATTATTTAACATTGTTATCAATAAAATATTGCGAGAAAAATATGCGCAAAAAGTGTGACAACTTTATCTCGCATTTTCTCGGAAATGACGTCAGCGACAAATGGGTCAAAATCGCTTGTACGGCCAAAATCGCTTGTTCGGCCACAATTATTATTATCTGTTTATCTAAATATTACACTGTCAACCGGTTGAATTGAATAACGTGAGTGCGACAAAGGGGCATATCCACGTTAGGTAGACAATACATCGCAAACTTGAGGTTTAAAAAAACATTATTGCTAAATACAATGACCTCGTTTAGATTGACATTTTACGAACGTATATAATCTGTTTATATGAACTGTTCTAATCTAGGAAACATACAAATGTATCAATACAACAAACATGTTTCAATAACATTAGCAAAATGCAGAAACAAATAAAGGAGTAATCTAAAGTATGCACTTAAATATCCACTGTGATGATTGCAAATACATTAATACATACTGGGAGCAAAACGTTAGTAGTAATAGTCAAATCAATATGAATGATATGCGCATGAATTACCATTACGTTGTACAGCGTTGGAAAGGTTTCATTCGAGTGCGCGGATACGTAAGCGTGTGTTCAAATCCAACTGGAACGGTATTTCCAAAATATTGCCTTCATCGATATGTTATTGCTATTCCAAAATATATTCGAGAAAACTAGCTTGTTACAACATATGTCTACAAAATACGGTCGATTTACCCCTTTAAACAGAAATCGATTTTATTTATTACTATACTCGGGAATATTTCTATTAGAGTAAACGCCTGTTTTCCTTTGTTCCAGTATGCAAAATGAAGTAGAACGAAACGATGTATGACGTGCGCTTAATATCCATTATCCACATTATATCAAGTTTTACCTTTGCCATTGATATTCCATTTTTATGCATGATGATCCTTTAAGAGAATGTAAATAGATCGACTATTATCCGCGTCCGCTATTAATGAAAACCAAACCATATTGCAATCTGAAGATAAAATGTTAATCAGTCCCGGTTGTGTATTAGATCTATAAAGCTTGAGACATTGTCGTTGATAACGCATGCTTTATCCAAATACACAATGTCACTATGCACACTTCCGTGTGCGATTTAAACATGTTTTACATGCGTATTTTATTTTTGATGTAATGCATTCTGACTCGTTAATAAAAGAAGGAGTAACATGTATGTCACAAAGTTAACATAACATTTTATGTTATATTTTGCGCATGTTTGTAAAATCAATGATTTGACAATGGTCATAATAGTTTATTAAGGGAGGCAACTGTGACTTATTGCCTCAGAGTTCACTTTCCATTGTTCTTGCTCTTAAAACTAAGGTATTTCAATATTATTATTAGGTACCCACGCACATGTAATGCGTTACCAAATAACCTCTGCAACAATAAATCGTCTGCATTTATTGTTATCGGACATTAAACGCACAGGCAACAGGATAAAAATCACACTATTCTTGCACATGACTCACTATGTTACAGGGCCCAACCCATTCTTAGACATAAGAATAAAGAACAGACTTAGACGAAAGAAAAATACCAGTGCTTCAGCAAATATTCTAGCCACAAATGTTGCCCATGCATAAACAAATCGTTCTAAAAGAAGAATGCAGTAATTCGAGTGGATGAATACAAAGTAAGATTCAAATTTACAGCACCATTAGAACAGAACATATTCAAGAATATTCTTTATTCTTAAGTCTTAAGCCTAAGAATAGATTGGTGAACATGGGCCTAGATCACGTGTTCAGTTAATGAATTGCACAATGTAAATTGACAAGTTTACAATTAGTATAAGACATAATATAAAGTTAAAATCACGATATACAAAAATATTAATATTACGGATTATCATATAGCTATATATAAAATATACATGCATAAATTAATTATTCTATATACGTATATAAGTTTATGTAATTAGGTGTTGTAAGTATTAATGTTCGGATGATTGGTATAAAACTTTATCATGAAAACAACAGAGTAATACAATAACACAAATCATTAATTTTCCTTTTCGTCTCGTCTGAAAAGGAGATATACAGGGGCTACATATGGCGGCGTCGGCGGTCGCGGCGTTGTTAGCGGCGTCGGCGTTTGTGCAGACAATAACTTGGGAAGATTTTGTGCAACTATCATGAAACGGTAGCGAAGTGTTAGTAGGCATAAAAGGAAGGTCAATTTCGATTTTCGGCATAATTGCTTTTATCGTACATGAATTATGCCCCTTTTTAAAAATAAAGGTCAAATAAGGCTTGTGCAAACATATTTTAAATAAGTCTTGTTCTGACAAACCTGAGAAGTCCTGTCATTATGAAACTTTAAGGAAGTGTTATTGGGCTTAAAAGGAGGGTTAAATTTGGTTTTCGGCATAATTGCTCATATGGTTCTTTAGTTATGCCCCCCGTCAGCCGACACATCAAACTCGCGGAGTTCTACGCATAAATAAATATTTTACACTTTATTTATTTGTATTATAAATTCGAAACCAACAATTTGATTTTTATAATAGATTTGTTAACAAAAAACTGATCAATATGTGCATAATTTCAGGATGAACGTATGTGGAACGCCAGGACTGTCATATTGTCATCGGTTGTGTTGTTATGTCAGCAGAATATGTTATGATTGTCAAACTTCAATGTTGTCTTGTCAGTATATCGGTTCATCTTGTCTACTCATAAAGTGAGTTTGTCTTTCGCATGTGTAATTATATCTTATGTACACGCATTGGTTTGTCAATTCAATGCGTTTGTATGCAATGTGACTTGTTATGTCAAAATGTTGGGTTGTTATGTCAAAATGTCGTTTGATCTTGTCAAAAAAGCAAGTAAACATAATACTGCAGCGTGTCTTTTTTGTCAGTGATGAGTGTTATTGTTCCATGATTAAAAGTTGTAAATATATGATATTGATTTGTTCAGACTGTGTCTTATTATGCCCAAATTTTGTGTTAATAATTTAAGATTAGTCATCTTGTGAAATAATAGTGTATTCGTGTCAGAACAATATGTATTGCACGCGAGTTGTTTTGTCAATGCGTGTTGTCAATTTGTCCAGACAGTGTCTCATTATTTTCCACCACTATGTCCTTATTTTAGGAAGTTGTTTGTCTTGTCGATAAGTAGTTTTTTTTTGTCAACACAATGTGTTATTATGTACCAGTTGTTGTGTCAATTCATGGTGTTGATTTGTACAGACAGCGTTTCATTTTGTTCAAATACCGTGTAATGCTGCATACATTTTGCGTAATTTTATAACTAAAGAAGGCACAATGTCTTAAGTAAAGTCATTTTGTTCAAACGGTATGTTGTTCAAATGCCGTGTTGTTGTTGTTGAGCTAAAACAAAACAAGCACTCACTACAATGGTGGAAAGCACCGCAAATAGACACAATACCGAGGCGATTAGACATAATAACATGCGTGAATGCCATTCAAGTCGACAAGTTAATTTGAGTTGTACAGTAGACATAATGACACGTTTTTCGACATAATAACATGTTCTTTTAACAACTTTAACTGATCATAGCACATGATAAAACAATATTTTAAAATAATGACACATCTTTCTGACATTATAACATTTTTTGACAAGTTTACGTGATCTTAGCACATGATAAAACAATATTTTAACATAATGATACGTTTTGTTGAAGTAATAACATATTCCTTTGACAAGTTCATCTGATCATAGCACATGATGAAACAATATTTTAACATAATGATGCGTCTTTTGGACATAATAAGACAATCCTGAACAAGACAACACGAATCATGACGACATAAGACAGTTATTGCGTTTCATAAACTTATCGCTGGTAAACTTATTCCGCTTCTGTCATTACAGTATCATAGAGAGCATTATTAAATTACATTCCATTAAAAGAGTGTAGTTAACATGCAGTTAACATATGGCTGTTTACAAGTGTTATTTATAACCGGAATATATCTAATGCCATACTATTTCACAAAGCGCAGTTTTCTGTGCGGTTTCAATTGTTAATTCAATTTGTCCTCGATGAATGAGTTTCATGAAGGATTCCTTGTTCATTTCCTTGTCGGTCTTTAAGTGGCATCTTTCAAAATATATTTATCCGTGTTAATTCATGAATCGTTTGTAGTTCTTATTACAAAAAGCAAATAGCATAGTATAAAATATAATTGTATTATCACCTTTGTCATTTTGAGAATGTGACCTTCTTTGCTGTTAGTCTTATTACATTGTACAAGAATTGTGTACTATATACGTGTACTTATTTCTGAAATTTTCGAAGCAGACGCTCTGCACAAAACTTATACAACCGAAACATTATTTATTTTGCTTAAACCTCTACAAAGATTTGCTTTTTGTACTTTGTCTAATTTGTCTAATACTATACCGGAGAAGGGTACTAAATATCAATATCAATACTATGAATGGGGTATTTTGAAACTGACTTAAAAACTACTGGCTTTGTTAGATTTGTTTTGTTTATGTTTGATTATTACTCGCTTACTGTTTCAAACAGGCGTATTGAATGTCGGGGTCCATTGTTTAGTCAGCGGCGTATCGAGTCAATGGTTCTACAATTAAACGAACAACGACCTTGTTGCTACTTCATGTTCGCTCTAGACTGAGTTTAATTACAACCTTGGCTAATTCTACTCAGATAGTTTTGTTCAACATGAGGTTGCAGTAGATTAAGATAATTATGTTCGCTCTCTCAAAACATTTAAGTTTTTAACGAGCTGTTCCGTCTCAAATTGTCAAAGAATGTTAATGAAAATTGCATAACAAAAGATCCACACTCTAAAACCTTATAATTATTATTGTTATTGATGTTATATTGTTGAATGGTTATTCCTCAGCAGAACGTTGCTAAGTTTTAATAATCGGATAACATAACTTTCAGATGAAACATGTTATATTTATAACATTCGTTACACGGTCCAACTATAATATGAGCTTTTAATGTTGTAAGCTTGTGTAGGTTTACCAACTGCTCTCGCGTGTATCATTTACGGCACACTTTTGTGACTTGTTTCCCGCCAAATCTGTAGTACACGACCCAACACATTCACGTGTTACAGCTAGGCACATGTTATGCCATTGCCTCAAGCCAAATCTGTAGTACACGACCCAACTGCATTCACGTGTTACAGCTAAGCACTTGTTATGCCATTGCCTCAAGCCAAATATGTAGTACTCGACCCAACAGCGTTCACGTGTTACAGCTAAGCACATGTTATGCCATTGCCTCAAGCCAAATCTGTAGTACACGACCCAACACATTCACGTGTTACAGCTAAGCACATGTTATGCCATTGCCTCAAGCCAAATCTGTAGTACACGACCCAACACATTCACGTGTTACAGCTAAGCACATGTTATGCCATTGCCTCAAGCCAAATATGTAGTACTCGACCCAACAGCGTTCACGTGTTACAGCTTAGTACATGTTATGCCATTGCCTCAAGCCAAGTCTGTTGTACACGACCCAATACATTCACGTGTTACAGCTAAGCACATGTTATGCCATTGCCTCAAGCCAAATATGTAGTACTCGACCCAACAGCTTTCACGTGTTACAGCTAAGCACATGTTATGCCATTGCCTCAAGCCAAATATGTAGTACTCGACCCAACAGCGTTCACGTGTTACAGCTTAGTACATGTTATGCCATTGCCTCAAGCCAAGTCTGTTGTACACGACCCAACACATTCACGTGTTACAGCTAAGCACATGTTATGCCATTGCCTCAAGCCAAATATGTAGTACTCGACCCAACAGCTTTCACGTGTTACAGCTTAGTACATGTTATGCCATTGCCTCAAGCCAAGTCTGTTGTACACGACCCAACTACATTCACGTGTTACAGCTAAGCACATGTTTTGCCATTGCCTCAAGCCAAATCTGTAGTACTCGACCCAGCAGCTTTCACGTGGTACAGATAAGCCCATGTTATGCCATTTCCTCAAGCCAAATCTGTAGTACACGACCCAACACATTCACGTGTTACAGCTAAGCACATGTTATACCATTGACTCAAGCCAAATCGGTAGTGCGCCACCCAACACATTAACGTGTTACAGCTTAGTACATGTTATGCCATTGCCTCAAGCCAAGTCTGTTGTACACGACCCAACGGCATTCACGTGTTACAGCTAGGTACATGTTTTGCCATTGACTCAAGCCAAATCGGTAGTACTCGACCCAACAGCTCTCACGTGGTACAGATAAGCCCATGTTATGCCATTGCCTCAAGCCAAATCTGTAGTACACGACCCAACACATTCACGTGTTACAGTTAAGCACATGTAATATAATTGACTCAAGCCAAATCTGTAGTACTCCACCCAACACATGGACGTGTTACAGCTACGCACATGTTATACCATTGCATCAAGCCAAATCGGAAGTGCGCCACCCAACACATTCACGTTTTACAGCAAAACAGAGTTATGGGAATGTTGCCCCTGATACTAGAGTTGATGACAAAGGTTAGTTCCAAGTTTCAAGTGAATAACTTAGGTAGTTTTGAAGTTACCAAATTGTTTAATATAAACTTTAAACAGAAAATCTAAGTGAAAAGGGGGCATAACTCTGTCAAAATACAAAATAGAGTTTTGGGCAATATTGCTCCTGATACTAAAGTTAATGACAAAGATTGGTTCCAAGTTTCAAGTGAATAACTTATGTAGTATTGAAGTTACACAACTTTTGAAAATAAATTGTAACCACAAACTCTATGTGAAAAAGGGGCATAATTGAGTCGAAATACAAAATAGAGGTATGGGGAATGTTCACCGTGATACTGGAGCTGATGACAAAGGTATATTCCAAGTTTTAAGTGAATAACTTTTGTAGTAGTGAAGTTACAAAACTTTTGAATATAAACTTTAACCCAAAAATCTATATGAAAAGAGGGCATAACTCTGTCAAAATACAAAACAGAGTTATATGGAACGTTGACCATAATACTGGAGTTGATGACGAAGGTTAGTGCAAAGTTTCAAGTGAATAACTTATGTTGTTTTGAAGTTACCAAACTTTTGAATATAAACTTTAACCAGAAAATCTAAGTGAAAAAGGGGCATAACTCTGTCAAAATACAAAACAGAGTTATGGGTAATGTTGCCCCTGACACTGGAGTTGATGACAAAGGTATATTCCAAGTTTCAAGTGAATAACTTATGTTGTTTTGAAGTTACAAGACTTTTGAATACAAACTTGAACCAAATTCAGACGCGGACGCCGACTCCGGGGGTAGTAGGAAAGCTCACCTATTCTTCGAATAGTCGAGCTAAAAATTGAACGTTGAAGTACGGACGAACAAGTGCAACGCTTAATGCCTCCCACTTTGTGGGCGCATAAAAAAACTTTTATCGCTACCTTTTAGATGTTAAAATAAGGACGAATTATACATACACAATAATTGTCCATCCATAATTTGTTTCTGTTTTAAATTTTGTCAATATTCATCGCATATTGAAAGTATTCTAGGAATTGACTGTAGTTAAATTCTACTTTATTCTTTTGTACAAAACAAATGAGGCGTGCCGTTGGTGCCGTTGGAAAACAGGGCTCAATGCATGTGTGCAGTCCACACAGGTTGATCCGGGACGACACTTTCCACTTTTATGACATTTTCTGTTTCAAGGAAGTTTCTTCTACGCATAAATCCACTGTATGCGAAGTGTCGTCCCGGATTAGCCTGTGTGGACTGCAATATGAAATATGTACTAAACTAAGTGCAAAAATGTCACAATATTCCACTTAATATGAGGTGTGTACTTTAGCTGCGTTTCTTACTAAATATATCATCTCCTGATAAATGCGTAAGCCAATTATATCCGTGGTCTTTCATGAACGACAGTATTTTGTCCCTATGCTGGTCGGTTTCTATCGTGAAGACATCAATGTCGATTTTGTCCCAGTCTATAGACTCCAGGATGTACAATTCGGCGCCTTCAACATCCAGGGAGAAGTAATCCACCTTTGTTGTTCCAATCACATTCAGAATGTCCAACAGACTGTAACATTGCACGGTTACTGATTCGTTGTAATGCGTATCTGTGGGATTCAATGGCATTTCGTCGTTGATTCTGTTCCTGTGTCGCGTAGTTATGACCGCATCTGCACTGGATATTATCCCAGCTAGAGTGAATGTCAGGGAGGTATTCGTGTATCCAAGACAACCGTTTATAGCGAAACAATTCCTGTTCACCGACGCTATGTGATGAAACATATACGGGTTGGCTTCAATCAAAAGACCCGTCCAGTTCTTCTTCATTTCCAAAAATAACGTGTTCGACAGAGATTGTCCATCAAAGGCGCCGATTTCAACAAAGAATCCATTCCTTTTCGAACCAAAGTGGTTGTTAAGGTACGTATCTTGTCCATATTGCGAGAAACTGTCCTTGTTCCTTAGACCCGGGTTCAAGTTATAACTGCCGTTTCCATGTATCAATACTTGTCGAATGTGTTGACGAACGTTCGAATTTGCTGGAACGTGTGTTGCATTAACGACGACACATTCGGAATTCCTTTTCGGTGCTATCACATCGTCATTGATCGGCACGGGAGATCCTGCTTCCGAAGTCCAACTTAATACGTACAACATGAACGCACATGTACAAAATCCAAAAACATAATGCATTAAAACCTGTAATCTCTGCTTCCATAATACAGCCATTTTAGCGCACAGTGTTATTAACGACGTACAAATGTGGACTAGTCGACACAAACACTCGACATAATTGCCAGCTTTTCGTCACGCTTCAGTAAGGCGTACAAAAAAAATGTTTGTTTCAGGTAACCCGACCTACCCTAAAAAAATGCCCCGAACCTAGAACATTTTATTGGGTTTGTCAGATTGCTTTTTGGTTTATTTACCTTTTTCAATAATTAAATGTGTTTTTGGATAAATTAGTGTTTTGTTTTGATAGTATCCACTTATAAACAATGTTTAAGGATATAACTGATACGTTTTGTATATTTATTCAGTTTTAGAATCTTCAAGTTGACCATTTACCAAAAAAATAAAAATAAAATAAAAAATAAAAATCCCGACCTACCTACCCTAATATTTGGGGGCAAGTTACCTGAAACAATTTTTGTTTACGCCTAAGCATTCGGTATTTCCATGTGCAATTCTCCTGTAACATGATCCCTCGATGTGCATACTTCCTTGTAACTCAATAGGTTTTCATAACCTCTATTAACGCCATGTGTTGTGAAATGCAATTGTCTTATTTAAAGGAACAGACTCCTCTTTTAATTATAAATATTTCGAAATTAATAAAATTATATTTGTATTCAGAGTATTACAGAAACAGTATTCCTTGCTTTATCAACAGTAAACAATTTTATAATGTCTGATTGTATATTTTTTTATGTCAAATACCTTGACACCGAACTGAAACTTCGATTTACTAGTAGTGCAAAATGTACACAAATGTTGGTTTGTAGCGTCAAGTCGAATGACAGATATTTAACTATACATGCTATTTAATACAACACATAATGAACCTGTTTTCCAAATCGGACAGTTCAGCATATGTAAACAGGCTCTGTGTTGGTAAACAGTTTACGTGGTTATTTAAGAAAACGATACTAAATATTACATACCTACTTCTTTGTTTCGTTCGGGTCCATATTTTTCGGAACGACCTGTGAAAACAATACAATCCTCGTGCGCGGGTCTTTTCAAATTGATATCAGACCCGTCCACGTGCAAAAAGATAGACCCGTGCACGAGGATTGTATTGTTCACAGAAAGACATGTCCACGAGAAGCATGCGTACATTCATGATGTAGTTCTAAAATACATACATGTGCATGTACACATTCATTTTTTGGACTTTCTGCGTATATATGTTATTGCAACTGCATGTACAAAATTCAAATATATATTATATGTCAAGGCAGAAAACAATTTTCGTTATGAATATAATGACTTGTAACAGATTGGTTTTTTAATTGTACGTCACAATATATGATTTTCTATATATAAAAAAAATTAATGCAACGTATATCATTTTATTATTGTATCCTAGAAAAAAACATAGGCTAAACTATACTATGCATTCAAGCCATTCAGCTTCTTATTCAGTGATACCTTTTTAACTAATTTTTTGTTTAAAAATGTACCAACTATTTATATACATGTTGTATATACATTCTACATCGAATATAAAAAATCCAAATAAATACAAATCAGTTTCAGCGTTAATTGTTTAATTTAGATCTATAAATAAATGTCTTTTTGTTTATGGACAACTGTGGGCTTTTTTATCAATAAACGAGTTAAATAAGACATTATGTTCGATTGCGAGTTGCTTTCGGCTAATAAACAACGATTAACAGGTCCGATGCGAAGGAATTTACCACAAGTGCTTTAGCCTCAGCACGACAAATCGTTCTTTATTTACAGATAAACAATGATAATACAAAACATATACGATTCTATGACCCGAAAACACATTCTGCCATTACAACGTGAATAATATTTAGACAGTAATATACGGCAGAGCTGGGCCGGGCATCTATAATCGGCCCGCTGTCAATTTGTTACTATTTTTAGTAACAATATCAATATGTATTATTGTAAAATAATACATAGTGGTACTAAAAATAGTAACACTTTGACGTCGATTACGGGCCGTTACGCGGTTCCGCTGAGCCGATATAATTATAATTGGCCGCGGCCGATTTTTCGATAATCGAAGAGAATCCGATCGCGCGACGTCAACGACCACGTATGGCGTATTTAGTCAAAATTAAACGGTTATATCCGAAAATGCTAATACTGAATATTAACGAACGTTTGTAGTTAAATTGATTAAATATATATACGATCTATAGCCTATGCATCTTTTAGTTTGAGAAAAAGAATCACTGAACAAATATGAACAGATCGGAAACTTTTACTGTACCTCAATATCAATCCATTGCTTCCAACAATAAAAATCCAACAATACTGTAAGCACTTCAATTCCATTGTCTTGTATCCATAAGCCTTAATTTTTAACAATCATGATATTAATTTCATGTGAACCATTCTGACCAGAAACACGATTTACGAAATCGCAATGACTGGTCAGAACATTTGATTTTATTCGAGTCAAAGTCTCAAAATATATTATTTATCCAACTGACACATTCATCATTCAGAATTCGTCAATGCATGATTTATTAAACTAATAGTAATGTATTTTACTAAAAATAAAAGCAAAGACGACATAACGTTGTCACAACAAAACTGCGAGTCCAGCGAAAACTGGTTTGTTTCGTCACTGTTTGTCTGTTTATAAATTGCGTCATTCGTTAGAATTGCGTCAATAATTGCGTAATTAGTTGAATATTAAATAAAAGTATGGAAAGTTTGTTTGGTGTTTTTGTTAACATTTTGTGTAATAAAGAAAGTAACACGATTCTTTTCTTGTGACAGGATAATATGTATTATAAATAATATACGGCAGAGCTGGGCCGGGCGTCTATAATCGGCCCTAGCCAAAGGCCCTCGGGCCGTTATATCGGCAGCGGGCCGATTATAGACGCCCGGCCCAGCTCTGTCGTATATTATTGTCTAAGTATTGGAACATTTATTTCTGTGCGTGTTACGTTATAAATTTCACACCAATATTAAGGAGATAAACTGAGAAAAAGTACCTGCTAACATGGTAGAAAGAATCATCTGATAGACACCTTCTTTATGTGATTCAACTATGCGGTATTTGTGTCGCCTTCCGGTATCTAAGTCGGATATTGACCTTGTAGTCGGCTTTTCTGCTTCGCGTTCTCGGTTTTCACATGCTGCCCGTGGACAGGTCTTTTCTACGCAGAAAGACCTCCTACTCGGTCAATATCCTATACGTAATGGTTTAAAAATGAGCCACATATATTTATTTGTTGACTTGATAAAAAGAAAAATATTGTATGCCCGATGCGGATTAAATGCCCTAGTGCGATGGACTATCCGGCTTGGTATGGTCAATGTTTCTCAGATCATTGTTTCTCGACCGTCTTTTCCAACCCTTTTTCATTCAGCCAGCCAGGTAAGGTCTGGCAAGTACTGGTGTCGTTTCGCATTCGGATACGGACAAATAGTTAAAATGCTGCAGTTCAGAAAGATATAGCGATCTCTGTTCAACACTCAAGTTTGGTCATTTCTTTAATAATGTTCTGTCCACTGGTGATAAACAATGTAAACACAGACTGTGAACGTTGTATGTACAATTGCGTGAGTGTTCTGCAAATGTTGTTAGTCTCGTTTCATCAGTGTATGAATAAGCGGCAAATACTCCTGCGTTCCTGGTGCGATCTGGCACTTTAATGATCCCAAAGCTATGTTAAAAGGTCATACACTGTTTGCTCAGCATAGGATAAACAATGACGTCTCTATCGCTTGAACAAGCCAACTGTTGACGGCATGCAATTGTTCACGAAAACCAAATTGTTCGAACAAAATGCATTAAAGTCAGCACATCAACAAATTTTTTAGTAATGGTGATCTTGACCCTGACCTCACCAGCCCCATATGCAATCCCAAGCGAGGTCTCGGTATAAAGTATCTATTTATTAAGTTTCATTAAAAATCTCAATGTCGTCTCAAGCTATTGAGCGTAAACTGTTTGTCTGTTTTTAGTAACGGTGACCTTGACCCCACCCACCCCATATGCAATCCCAAGCGAGGTCTAAATATAAGATATCTGTGTATGAAGTTTCATTAAAATATCTCAATGTGTTCTCAAGCTATTGAGCGGAAACCATTTTTTATTTTTAGTAACTGTGACCTTGACGATGTCCCCACCCATCCTATATGCAATCCCTACGAGGTATCGATATAAGGTATCTATTAACTTTCAATAAATTCTCTCAATGCATTCTCAAGTTATTGAGCGGAAACCGTTTTTCTATTTTCAGTAACAGTGACCATGACCTTGACCCCACCCACCCCATATGCAAGATTTGTTTGTAATGCATTGTGATTGATAGGTAAAATTACATCAATTTTCACAAACAGAAAGCCCAGGTGTATAAATGATAAACGAAACATATTTAACATTCCGTTTGATTGTTTAAAAGCTTAACAGCACATTTTGAGGCTGTGTTTTTGCATACACATGCTCAGCGCAATACTTTATTGCGAACAGGAATCCGCAACACCGACTACAAAGTTAATTAAAATATCTATAATTACCAGATATGCCTGTGCACGAAATCATGTAGTTCGTTATAGCGTTATGTAAACGTTAATAATTTAGTTTATGTTACGCTGACCTTGACTCTTAGAATCACATGCTGTCTAGAGGAGAACGTCACAGGCATGCGCATTGAAATGTTTCATGTGTGTCCACACGGGCTATATAAATATTTCGCCAAATGCGTCAATTACGATTAAAGTTTACAACATAGCATTTGTTTTTATAACGGTTTAGTGTGTATTACAGTATTTTGCGCGCTAATTTAAACTGATTCGTTTTAAAATGATCGACAACATTAACTTTAGAAACATAGATATCGTATTTATTTAGTTAATGCTTTAGAAAATATTAATTAAAAAATAAAAAAGCATGATAATGGTCACTGAACAATGTTTACAACATCACCGAACAAATATTTTTAAATAATTAAATTTCTTTAATGAACTTTCTAATCAAGTGTAGTAGAAGTGTTATATATGCATGTTCAGCAACTATTGATAGACTTTTCCATTATCAAGTCATTGCCAAGTGAGTTGCCAAAGAAAACCCTATTCCATATTTACTGTAAATATACTTACTACATAAAGAAATTAGACAACAAAGTAATTTTCGAAGTATTTTCCAAGTCAAACCTACGCATGTGTTCTACAAAAAATAATTATCATTCTGTTCCGAAACAAGTTTACTTACAATTAGTTTTTGTTTTTATTTTCGGAATGAAGCGGGTTAAAGGTATAATATAGAAACGAAGAGTTATAGCATAAACATAACTGTCCATTTTTAGAACATTTCATATGTAACACTCGTATCAGCTGATTCCTGTATATATAAATAGTTAACACTTTATAACAGCTAATGATATAGGTATAGCTAACACTATATAGCAGCTACAAGTGGCTATGTTGTCTTGTAGACAAACCAGGGACATGCCCTCCAATAATGTTTGAACCAAGTTGTCTCGGAGGCCCATGCGGAAGCGATTCTGACTGCCACGGTTACAAAAAGTGTTGTCCTCACTCAAGATTGTGGTGCAAGTTCTGCATCTCTCCCTGTATGATACGTTCTTTTGATATCAGTCTATTATTCAGTTTAGGACAAATATTTACAACAAAGCTATGTAATATGGCTTTTTTGCACCCAACATTACAGCTTCTTCTTGAATTTGCACGAAGATGGTTGAAACTTGAACTACACGATGCTATGTATAAATCTTTTAGAAGTAAACGCAGCTGGAGTTTCACTTTGTTTATATTTGCATCGTCATCCTAGTCTTTCATTAAAATGTAGACAAATACGAAACACTTATATTAATAATAGATCGTTGCAAGAATACGTTTTATTGGATATTGAAAGTAAAAGGAAATTTCCAAAGTCTGATCCGCGTTGTATTGTTAACGTACGAGTGCATAATTGAAATTTAATATTTTAATTCCATAATTTCAGTTCTTGGTACAGAACTGGTTGATTTACGAAAACAGGTACGCACAGTCCCCATCAAAATATAAATAAATTAAAATATATTTGCTGTAAAGAAAACGTACAATGGTTACCTTTTAAGAACACATCATACGCTCTTTTGATGTTTAAGATGTTGGGCGATCTTTAATGCGAAAACATATTCAAGAACCAACATTTTTTATTTTAATTTTATGTATATTGTTTTATAAGTCTAATTATATAGTGTGTTCGTTTTCTATTAATAAGGTAAACAGATATCCAGCAGAGTACTATGCGATAATGTCTGACTTTTATAAACCACTGTGGAATTGGGAAATGTTGCGTCAATTGAGCTTTGAATCAATGCCTACAATTAATTATAACATATCTGCTCAAAGCTTCTTATTTTTTGTTTTGTAAACGTCTTTGTATTTATTCGTTATTTAATTATTCAGCTATAAATACTTTCAACGATCACACATACAAACGTAGTTGGGGTAATTCTATAATTTCCAACTGGATTGCACCATAAATGTAACGGAATTCACATCGTCAAAACGTGATCATCTTCTATTAAAGGGACAGTTCACAGTTTGGAGTTCAACTTGGAAGAATATTTCTCTAAAAATATATTTCTTAAACACAAAATTGTAGACTATCAAAACCTTTAGACAATTAAAAAGGCCCTGATAGTGTCACTCGTTTCTAACAGGGTTTGTGTACTATTGGGGGGTTGTACACGATAAACATGTACTCGCACGAGGGCTTTAGCCCGAGTGCTAATAAAGGTTTGGAGTGCCAATAACCACTCCCGGCACGGCTTTGCCGTTTTATGAGTTTGTTTATTATATACCACCGCTATTATCTTTTAAAATATAAAACAACAAAACTCCTGTGACTCAATTGTTCAACACCGTAAAGACCGCGAAAAAGCGCGCGCGCCACGTCATTAATATATGACGTCGTGATAAAATATACATGTTGTGTTTGCTCGATAGATACGCAGTTAAAGGTTTTTCATAAAGTAAAATGATAACGTTTTGAACGTGGCGAATTATTAATATTATACGCATGTTAATAAAAATAAACTATTAATCAGAAAAAAGAGAGATTGTGTCATTATGCGCACGTGAATTTTGGTGAGTTATTTTGCATTCGTGCAAATAACCGGAACTACCTGTATTGGCATGAGGAAAAAAATCAATAACCTGTAGCAGGTTATTGATTTTTTTCCTGTACACATTTATTACTTTTTATAGTAAGATATATAATAATAAGAACTTATTAAACGGCAAAGCCGTGCCGGAAGTGGTTATTGGCACGATAAACCTGTACTCGCACGAGGGCTTTAGCCCGAGTGCTAATACAGGTTTGGAGTGCAAATAACCACTTCCGGCACGGCTTTGCCGTTTAAAATGAAGAGAGGTTTTGTCGTTAGTGACCCGGAACTACCAAATTGATAGTACCATCACGTGAATTTAGCGAATTGTTTCTATTTATAGTAAGGTTTATAATAACATCATTTTATTTGCTATTTTTGACATTCCATTTTACATCGATATACAATATATATCAAGACAATACATTATCGCAAATGCATTTTGCAATATCCCATAAATTGTATAAATTACAATGTTTATTGCATGCCTATTTATAATAAGCCTGTAAATACTTATTACGTACAATGGGCGGTCATGACTCTGTACGAGTGAAGTGGACTAGGTGTTGTCCTTTAAATTTATTTAAAATCGGATTTCTGCAATTATAGTGTTCAAACAATTATATTTATTTTGAATATATTGCACAATACCGCCGTATGGTTCTGCCATTTAATAAAATATGGCAATACTGTTCAACATGTCATGTAATACGAGCGACAGACGATGCACTATTACGTTGTTTGTTATAGATTTATGGCTCGCCAACAATCATGTCACTGACCTTTATGCGTGAATATTTTTAAATACCCTTACAATGAATATATCTGTGTCCATACTGCAATTGAGTAAAATACATAAAGAATATCCCACTCATATACTGTTTTGGTCATTAAACTCGTGAAACACGTGCACGAACAAAACTAAATACGAATATAGGCAACAAATCAATCGCGTACTTAATGATAATCGAGTTCACGAGCATAAGGTTACTGTTGGGGAGCTATATTTTTATTATTATATAATTCCAAAAATGGGGTATCGCAGATTATCTCGTTTGTGAGGCTTATAACGACCTATTGTATAACAAAAAGCTTTTCCAAACAGTACAGTGTTATACATTGTCTGCGTTTTCTACTGTAATTAAGGACGTGATGGGTGTTTTCAGCTTTGAAACCAGAAATATATTTAACAAAATCATATACGGCGTTTGTGATGAATGCTTGTTCAGAAAAAACAAATGAATGTCCAGACAAACATTTCAAACTGGTGTATTTGTTGATTTGATTCTTTATAAGCGAGCAGTCTCATTTCTTCATAGATCTATATTCTAAACACACTTAATATTATTTTCGATATTATTAAAAATGGAATAAATAAATGTTTACCAAACAGCTAACTCATTTTTGCGTGCAGCTGTATTTACATTAAGCTCCTAAAACAGTAGTGATTTAAAATAACTTAAACAGGAATGTCATTATTTAATGTGAATGCCTCGTTAATGTCAGTATGATTATCTAGTCAAAAGTGTAAATGCATTATAAGCATTTAAATAATCAGTTATACACCATGTGTCTCGATTGTAAGCAATCATCAATGAACACGCATAACATTGTAATAATTGGTCAAGTTTTATCAACATAATCATGATTGGACCTTGTATTTCAAGATGAGTGAATATTTGAAGCGTTATTATTATTATTATTTTAGTATACACTGCATTTGTCTTAGGCAGATAAGGAAAAAGTAAAAATAACATTTCGACGTATATATGGTTCCCCGTCATTCAGTCTATATAAAAAATTTCTATTTATATGATTGAATAACCTCTACACGAGAATTCTGTTTTGAAACAGGTGTACTTCATTACATTATGTGCGTGTGTTATTTATGAATTGTTGCCTATCGAATTCAATATTAACGGGCATTTTCACCAAGGACATATTATATTATGTCAGTCTCTGTAAGCTTACAATGGACCGTTATAATGCGCTTGGCTGTTGCCATTTTGTTTTTTGGGCTTTACAATTAATATGGTTGCAAAGTTAACGCTTTGTACACAAAATAGATTAAGTTGCATTTTCTCAGCTGCTCTATGTAAACAAAAACGAAATATTTTAAGCTACTCTAAGGTTTAAAAATTCCTTTGAAAAACACAAAACTTAAATTGTAAATGATATTAACTATTTCAAATTAACGGTTGATGCTAAATTGCCCTAAACATGTGTGGGATATTGCACCCACATTTTCGTGACTAGTATGGTTTTCTATTAAATTAGCCGATGCAATGGTGGGGATTTATTCATTCGGGACTACTGCTGGCGGGGACTTTTCACATCATTAAATTGAGAAAGGGTCAAACATAAGGTCAGACATCTACGCCAAAAAGATGAATATGATTGATCACTCTACCGGCGTACATGAAGGCCCATTGATAAACGTAAGTCTCTTATAAATTTGTGAACCGATGTTTGAAAACACAGAAATGTCATGTTTGAGAAATAGTCTTTTAAAAGGACATCTACCAAAGGAATGATGACTAACGCGGGAAAATTCCCACCATACAACATCACCCAGATCACATGCAAATGGTCTTCCCTAAGTGCCGGTACATACTTGATAATGCATATCAAATGCGTACATGTAGGTACATGGAAGGTCAGTTGGGATGTGCCTGCTGACATTTAACAATCAGAATTTGTACTCTACATACATCAAGCGAAGATTGACGAAAGACATGTCGGTGGATGATCACTTTAACTGAGAACAAGATGATTTACAAGCCACTGTAAAGAGCACGCATATTTATCCATCTTCACCCCGTGCAATAAACTTAATTGTATTTCCACACTGTGGAATATTGCAAACACGAGCAGCAAAATGACGTCAGGGCCGGGGGCAGACCAGGCTTGGCAGGAGGTGGGGAGGGGACTAAGATCATGTAGCATTGGTAGTGACAGTAATATTAGCAGCAGCTGCCACAACAGTTGTTGTAGTGGTGGCGGTAGCAACAGCACCATTAGTAGCACTAACAGCAGGCAGCAGCAGTAGTAGTAGTAGTAGTAGTAGTAGTAGTAGTAGTAGTAGTAGAAGTAGTAGTAGTAGTAGTAGTAGTAGTAGTAGTAGTAGTAGTAGTAGTAGTAGTAGTAGTAGTAGTAGTAGTAGAAGTAGTAGTAGTAGTAGTAGTAGTAGTAGTAGTAGTAGTAGTAGTAGTAGTAGTAGTAGTAGTAGTAGTAGTAATAGTAGTAGTCGAAGAAGTAGTAGTAGCAGCAGCAACTGCAGTAGTACAGTCAGCAGCTGCAGTAGTTGGGGTGAAGTAGAAAAAGTAGTTTTTTGATATATCAATCACAGATTATACAAAAAATCACACAATTGTGGATCTTAAAAGACCTTGCAACGTATAAAATTTTATGTTAATAGGACTGTTTCAACTGTCGTACATAAAATTCGACAAAGTACGTATTTTTGGACCAATTAGAACGGAAGTTATTAATATGTGATTTCGTATACCCTGTAACAAAATAGGGTATATACCATATACTATATACATGTAGCAGGGACCATATGTAGCTATATCTTTGCAAATTTTAAATCACGAGCTTTAAGTTTACTTTTACATGGATCGTTTCTGTATCTACGTGGGTATTCGTATTATACAACATATATAATATACATTCTTAATAGTAAATAAGTAAGTGTTTATTATAGTGACATGTGTACAAATAACGAAATATAAGCATCAAAACATGATACACGAATATACCCGGCCTACCGGGCCTGTAAGTCACCTCGCTATCCTCGAATCTTTGGGATTCAGTCCCATCATCAGCCTTAAAAAACAGTAAGAACAAATATTTGTTATGAAGTATGTGCCATATCTCTACCTAAAGCCCCGGTCACACTGTCACAATTGCTACGATAGCCCACGATTGATCGTGGACGTGTTAATCGTGATGAGTCGGGATGCACAGTGTCCCGATTGTGTCTTACTACGTATACCTACGGTTGTTTTAGGACGAGACTACGAATATCAACGACACCTGTAGGTTTTTTCTGCTGCCGATTCACCACGGTTTTACCAAGATATGATGCGATGTATAACGGTTGTAATACGTTAACGTCAGGTATACGCTACGGTAACTGACGATTACATGCGATTATATACGTTTATCCTAAGATTGTAGTAAGATTCATCACGATAATTCTACGAATTTCCAATGATTCTCACGCTTCACTACGCTTCATGGCGATTTGAAAATCGCGATGCCTCGTGCATAATCGTGACACCAAGGTAGGCAAACGTAGTGAGTTTGTAGAAACATCGTGATAAACCGTACAGGCAACGCAACCCAATCGTCGCGTTGTCGTGGTCCATCGTGTATATTCGTGAGTAGTCGTGCTAGTTGTCGCTAAAGATCCTACTGGAATCGTAATTGAACCGTAGGGCTAGCGTAGAAATCCGTACCATATACGTAGCAAAACGTACCATAACGTACTACAGTCTTGTAATATATATGTCATAAAATCGGTCACGATTAATCACGATTAAACACGAAAGGCCACGAATGCCTCTACGATCGCTGTAAGAAAAATACAATGGCACTAGGCTTGTCCGATGTTTTGGAAAAATCGTGGCGGCGATAAGCCATGAATGTTCGCCTCCCGATCGATAAGGATCCCCCAAGATTCTTCAAGATTCACACAGATGCCAGTACAAATTGTGTTCACGCTTTACCACGTTTCACCAAGAATTTGTAAATAGTGGGCAATCGTAGCAAAAAATCGTGACAGTGTGACCGAGGCTTAAACCAGATAGTTTGAATAAGGCGTAAACAATATTGTTTGTTTCAGGTTACATGCTTCAAAAAATTTGGGTAGGTAGGTAGGTAGGTAGGTAGGTAGGTAGGTAGGTAGGTAGGTAGGTAGGTAGGTAGGTAGGTAGGTAGGTAGGTAGGTAGGTAGGTAGGTAGGTAGGTAGGAAGGTAGGTAGGTAGGTAGGTAGGTTGGTAGGTAGGTAGGTAGGTAGGTAGGTAGGTAGGTAGGTAGGTAGGTAGGTAGGTAGGTAGGTAGGTAGGTAGGTAGGTAGGTAGGTAGGTAGGTAGGTAGGTAGGTAGGTAGGTAGGTAGGTAGGTAGGTAGGTAGGTAGGTAGGTAGGTAGGTAGGTAGGTAGGTAGGTAGGTAGGTAGGTAGGTAGGTAGGTAGGTAGGTAGGTAGGTAGGTAGGTAGGTAGGTAGGTAGGTAGGTAGGTAGGTAGGTAGGTAGGTAGGTAGGTAGGTAGGTAGGTAGGTAGGTAGGTAGGTAGGTAGGTAGGTAGGTAGGTAGGTAGGTAGGTAGGTAGGTAGGTAGGTAGGTAGGTAGGTAGGTAGGTAGGTAGGTAGGTAGGTAGGTAGGTAGGTAGGTAGGTAGGTAGGTAGGTAGGTAGGTAGGTAGGTAGGTAGGTAGGTAGGTAGGTAGGTAGGTAGGTAGGTAGGTAGGTAGGTAGGTAGGTAGGTAGGTAGGTAGGTAGGTAGGTAGGTAGGTAGGTAGGTAGGTAGGTAGGTAGGTAGGTAGGTAGGTAGGTAGGTAGGTAGGTAGGTAGGTAGGTAGGTAGGTAGGTAGGTAGGTAGGTAGGTAGGTAGGTAGGTAGGTAGGTAGGTAGGTAGGTAGGTAGGTAGGTAGGTAGGTAGGTAGGTAGGTAGGTAGGTAGGTAGGTAGGTAGGTAGGTAGGTAGGTAGGTAGGTAGGTAGGTAGGTAGGTAGGTAGGTAGGTAGGTAGGTAGGTAGGTAGGTAGGTAGGTAGGTAGGTAGGTAGGTAGGTAGGTAGGTAGGTAGGTAGGTAGGTAGGTAGGTAGGTAGGTAGGTAGGTAGGTAGGTAGGTAGGTAGGTAGGTAGGTAGGTAGGTAGGTAGGTAGGTAGGTAGGTAGGTAGGTAGGTAGGTAGGTAGGTAGGTAGGTAGGTAGGTAGGTAGGTAGGTAGGTAGGTAGGTAGGTAGGTAGGTAGGTAGGTAGGTAGGTAGGTAGGTAGGTAGGTAGGTAGGTAGGTAGGCAATATGGTAGGTAGGTATGTATGTATGTAGGTAGGTAGATAGGTAGGTAGGTAGGTATGTAGGTAGGTAGGCAGGTAGGTAGGTAGGCAGGCAGGCAGGTAGGTAGGTAGGTAGGTAGGTAGGTAGGTAGGTAGGTAGGTAGGTAGGTAGGTAGGTAGGTAGGTAGGTAGGTAGGTAGGTAGGTAGGTAGGTAGGTAGGTAGGTAGGTAGGTAGGTAGGTAGGTAGGTAGGTAGGAAAGGTAGGTAGGTAGGTAGGTAGGTAGGCAGGTAGGCAGGTAGGCAGGCAGGCAGGCAGGCAGGTAGGCAGGCAGGTAGGTTGGTAGGCAGGCAGGCAGGCAGGCAGGCAGGCAGGCAGGCAGGCAGGCAGGCTGGCAGGCAGGCAGGCAGGTAGGTAGGTAGGTATGTAGGTATGTAGGGATTTATTTTTGTATTACTTTTTTATTTGGTAAATGGTCAACTTTAAGATTCTAAAACTAAATGAATATTCAAAATATATTGGTAATATCTTTAAACATTGTTTTTAAGTGGATGCTGTCAAATCAAAACACTTATTTATTCAACACCAACCTAGTATTGCCGACAAACTTGTGGTAAGCACAGCACCAACGGTTTCCCAGTATAAGTCACCATCCATATTGAAAAATCCGTTTAAAAGATAATAGGGAAAATACATTTCCGCTCTTATAATTCTGTTTCCATTCATCAGTTACGTTTACTTCAAACATAATAGTATACATAACGGTCAACATGTTCACTAGTCTGCAACCGGCCGACCCAAGTTCTCAGAATCGCCTTACTAAAGACCGTTGGCTACCGCCATATACAACACATTTAAATCATCAGAGAGTTAAATACACTTGTGTCTAGTTTTATTTATTCGTTTCGTGATCTTATAATTATCGTTCTAAGATAAATGATCGGTAATGTTATTTTAAAGAAAGGTAAATATGTATGTAAAGAGTAATACAAATTCGTTTGAAAATAGCTTTAGTGTAAATAAAATGACCAAACGAAATTTAAATTAAACGATTTCATACATATGTGATGGAAAGTTGATGTTCGGTTTTGCAACGAAAAATAATTGCAAACCAGAAATCAGCCATGCATATTATGGCTATTGTCCGACCAAAATAAGGCAAAAATAACGAGTCGAACCGTCACGCAATGGTCTTGTACATTTGCGCTCTGACTATGAAACCGTAAATTCGCCAAATTTTTAAATTTCAGTGAATGATGCATGCTCGACCAGTATATCTCGATTGATAAATTTTAACTATCTAAAAGTAGATTCGTTACGTACTTTTAAGAATATGCGGGTACCAGGCGACACTCCTCACGAAATACACACAGGTATGCTTACGATAGGTTATGTTTGTCTGATTACCAGAACTTAAGGCAACTCGCGATTGATTTAAATTGATTGAATGTCACAAAGATATTGCAATGCAGCGAAGTAAAACATATATACTTTTAACGACTTGCGGATGTGTTTGAAACAATTACAAAATACTTTGTTCAAATATTTAAATATATGCACTATTCATTGCAATATACGAGTACATTTACCAGTAAGACAGCAAAACAGCATCCTATTTTTGTATGTTTGACAGGTATTCCGTTAGCAAACAGTTTGTTTTCACAACAAAAACTATATGCACGCGTTATTTAAGTGAATATACAGCTATACTATTGTATATTACATCCATCGTTTCCTGTCCATACATTATATTTATATTTTTATTACGAATTTTAAGTTTCTGCTAAATTCTATAAATATTGCCCCATACCTTGTGTCATTTAATTTCACTGTTTGGGAGTTTCCTTTGATGCACAATAGGAATGTAAAGGACAGCACTCTCGATTCCCCTTTATACATCGGCATTTTTCACACCACACCGTGGGTGGCATTGGTTCATCACCATCATCATCATCAACAACAACAACATCACCATCATCAGCATCATTGTAATCATCATCAGAAGAAGCACCACCACCATTATCATCATATTACCGTCGTCATCATCATCATCATCGTCATAATCATCAACATCCTCTGAAGTAGCTGCAGCAGCAGCAGAGCAATCATCATAATCATTGCAATCACCATCATCAACGTCGGCATGATCATGATCATCATCATCATCATCAACATCATCATCAACATCATCATCATCATCATCATCATCACCATCAGCATCATCATCATCAGCATCAGCATCAGCATCATCATCATCATCAACATCATCATCATCAACATCATCATCATCAGCATCATCATCATGAACATCATCATCATTATCAACATCATCATCATCATCATCATCATCATCATCACCATCATCATCACCATCATCATCACCAACATCATCATCATCAACATCAACATCATCATCATCATCATCACCATCATCATCATCAACATCATCATCATCAACATCAACATCATCAGCATCATCAACATCATCAGCATCATCAACATCATCATCATCAACATCATCACCATCATCATCATCAGCATCATCATCATCACCACCATCACCACCATCATCATCATCATCATCATCAACATCATCATCATCAACATCATCATCATCATCATCATCATCATCATCAACATCATCATCATCATCATCATCATCATCATCATCATCATCATCATCATCATCATCATCATCATCACCATTATCATCATCAACATCATCATCCTCATCATCATCATCATCATCAACATCAACATCATCATCATCAACATCATCATCAACATCAACAACATCAACATCATCATCATCATCATCAACATCAACATCATCATCATCATCATCATCAACATCATCATCATCATCATCAACATCATCATCATCAACATCATCATCAACAACATCATCATCAACATCATCAACATCAACATCATCATCAACATCATCATCATCATCAACATCATCATCAACATCATCATCAACATCATCATCATCAACATAATCGTCAACATCATCATCATCATCATCATCATCAACATCATCATCATCATGAACATTAATGTATAGTTACAATCATAAGAACAAAATGTGCATTCAAAAATAAGTCCGTACATATAAAAACTTACCGTCCCAATGAACCTTGCCCTCCTAATAGCAAGTGTGGTCTGTAAATACACGTAAATACACTAACATCAGTAACTAACGTGCTACGAGTGCATTTATAATAACTGTCGTCAGGCTAGAACGTATTTCTAAATGGATCATACATAGTGAGCTCTACGAACAATTAAAACAAAATTCATATTGTTTTATTAACATCATCATTAAAATTAAGAATAATACATATTTATAAGTATGCATATTTTCAGTTGAACAAATAATAAAGAACCACACAGAAAATAAACAATGAAAGGAATAAGGACATTACAATGCTACTACACAATTTAAGTTAATAACAACACATGTCATAAACACTAGTTATTTTGTTTATTGTCAAACATAAAATGCAATGTAATTAATTATCATTTTGTTTCTTTACAAGCTAAACACCCGCTTCGAAACCGATATGAATAATTTTGCAAACATTTATGTTTTTAAACTGTCACGAAGTCGCTTATCGATGCAAACACTTGGTATTCAACAGCGTAATCTAAAACTGTATGTTTGTTGTTTGGCGAACTTAAATGCCTATCATTTGTTAAATATGAGGTTTATCTTGCCGAACTATATGTGTATATATTGACACCATTATTAAAAGTTAACGGTCAAGCTTTTAACAAACTGTAGTAACATAGTTTTAGCCATAACAAATCAACTTCTCGTATCAGTTTTCATAAATAAGGTTTTTATGAGCGAGTATAGCATAAAAGACAACGGGATAGACCGTAAAAATAACTTCGAAACTCGCGTTATTTCACAAAGTTACAATAACATACGGCACAATTTATATTAGTATGATGTGTTAGATAAATGTGGGTTAAAAAAGGTATTTTAATATAAGTATTTGGCAATATTTGATAAAAAAAAAAGATTACACATAATCCTTACTTTCTTCGTCTTATACATCTGCTGTAGGGATCGTTTACTTCCTGCCTGTTTGTGTTTTCAACTTATTAGTATATTTAATCTCAACTATTAGACAAAAGATTAAAATATTTTATCCTTTCGATCAATGGAAATGGATCCTTAGTAGTCTGGGCTTCCTGCTGTCACCACGACCGAGATCATAACCTTTATGGCCCCGACAACTAACGATGATAATATCCTGTGCATTTCTACACAACAACAACAACAACAAATTTTATTAGCATACAAGCATATAAACATTGCTTTTTTGCCAAATATATCTACGAAATGTTACGCAATATGTAAAACAAGACACGTGGAAATAATTAGACAATGTCACGAGTTGAAAATTAATTAATATATAACTGAAATTCAGAAAAAAACTTCTACTAATAATAAGCATTTGTAAAATTAACACATGTATAAGTATAGTATGAAATTAGGATATATGTTACTTGGCCTGTTAAATACATGGTGCTTTATGTAAAAACTTATTGAAAAGAAAATCGATATAGACAGGAGTTGTAAGTAAGTGTATATATATTTCCAAAATACGAAATACAAAACATTGCTGTTATATATATGACATAAACTTGAAATTAGGTTAACAAACAATATAATTTTTTTGTGAATTGTGATTCTAATACCATTATTTACTGACAACTGATTCAAAATCTAATCAGTGTCTAACGTGTTTCGTAATTTATTTGCAGTAAATATATTTTTAGAAAGATTTATAATTTATTTTTTGTTTTGAGTTCTCATTAAACTGTCAAATTTATTTAATGTTGGCCATCTTTGAAAATACGGTTTCAGATATATTTTTCTAATATCTTTATATATGGGACATGTTAAAAAAAAAAGATATTCATTTTCTATAACGTTGAGACTACGCAATTTACATCTTCTATTTTCTCGGACAATATTATTGTATCGACCTCTTTCTCTTTCTAATCTGTGCGATGACAATCGAAATTTTGTTAGTGCTATTTCATTTTTTTGTAACTATATCTATATATTATTCTATATTAAAAATGTCTTTGAAGCGACAGTATGTGGTGAGTCTTGGTGATTTTATTATTTCGCTGTAACAGTGTTGTTTATCTTGATCAAATGACCTTTGTTTTATAAGATTGTAAGTGTATGTTTGTTCCGATTTTTCTGTAAGAGTTTCTTGTTCCGGCCATATGTATATTAAGCCTAGCTGTTAAAGTATTGTTTTTATTTGTGTCGTCCAATTTCTGTTATTATATGTAATGTTATGTTCTGCGTCGTTATGTAGTAATTCATACGTCAATTTTTATAAGACTATCGTCTGTTGATGAGATTATATTGAACCAATATCTAAACATGTATAATTTTCTCATGACAGATAACCGATATCTTCCTAATTCACCGTATAAAGCAGAGAAATTTGTTGATTTGTTAACACATAATATTTATCTTAAAAATTTTGTATGAATAATTTCTAAATCTTTTCCTAAATTATAACCCAAAATTTCAGCGGAATAATGAAGTGCGGGTGTTACTAATTTATCAAGAAGATTTAAGTTTTCTTTGGTTTGGAATTCATATTGGTTTATTACTGAGAAAAGTCTATGAAGTGCTTTGTTACCGTGTTCCGATATTGATTGTACTATTTTATACCAGTTTCCATTTTTAAATAATGTTACAGCTAAATACTTGAACGATGGTACTATTTCTAATGTTTCTCCATACAAATACAAATTATGATTAGTTGGTCGATTACTTTTTTCAAAAATGACTACCTTGGTTTTATTGGTGTTTATGTTGAGTTTAAATCGATTGCAGTAACTTTCGATGTCTTTCAACATTGACTGTAAAGAAGACGGCGATGTTGAAAAAAGGACCTGATCGTCAGCACATGATAACAGGAAAAATTATATTTCATTTATAGTTATTATGCCCTCAATGTCAGTGTTTATATTTTCTATGACGTCATTCACGAACATCATGAACAGGATGCTCGAACATGGGTCTCCTTGTTTGACACCTGTATATGAGTGTATGTATTCAGATATATGTGTTTGTAATTTGACCGCTGCCTTTACGGAAGAATACATCGCATTAAGGGCGGAAACCATTTTAGAGCTGATTTGCTCTGATATTAATTTTTGCCAAAGCAGTGAACGATTTATGGTATCATAGCCTTTAACATAATCGATAAAAATGCAGTATAGTTTTTGACCCGAATTCAATACTTTATTAATTATGCTATTGAAAATGAAAATGCAATCAACTGTGCTTTTTCCTTTCTGGAAACCATATTAAATTTTTTCGGATATTTTCTTATTTTCTGCGCACCATTTAGTGAGTCTGTTTAATAATATTTGAGAGTATATCTTTGACATAATGTTATTAAGGGTTATTCCACGGTAATTTTTGGCAAGATTGGGATCGCCACCTTTAAATATTGGTGTAATGTAACCGACTCCCCAGTTTTCTGGGTATTGACCATTTTCAAATATATCATTAAATATGAATAGTAGATGGTGCTTAATTATACTATAAGCTGCCTGAATTATCTCTGCAGATATATTATCCGGACCACTTGATTTTCCTTTATTTTGTTTGGAAAAGCCTTGTATATTTCTGTTTCTGTGATAGGAGAATCAATGTAATCGTTTATTATATGCCGTTCATTATGCTCATCGTTATTATTATCATCAATATTATGATTAATTTGATTATTATCAGTATTATTTCCAAAAATGTTTTCGAAATGGATGAACATGCCGTTAATCATCTGATTATTTGGTTTTGTATTATTTGTTTTATAGCATTTTTTAATCGATTTCCAAAAATGTTTCGGTTGATGTTTAGCAATATTGCTTAGTTTTGTTCCTTCACTGATTTTATGACGATATTTAGTTTTCTTACGTATATTATTGTACCTTGTTGTGCTGGCAACGAAGCGTTGTATGTTGTCATGTGTTTTATCTGTGCTGAATGAATTTTGTGCGTGCTTAAAAGTTCGTTTTGCCGTGTAACATTCATTATCAAACCATTCAGGTTTATGAAATATTTCGTGACGTTTTGCTTTTGCTTCGAACACTTTGCCAAAAACATGTTTCTACACAATTACGTGTCACAAGTAATATGAAGATTGCCAAGATTGGGGTATGGCAAATCCTGATTGCTGATTGGTTGATAGGTTTACGAATCATTAAATTATACTGGACTTAGACGTAATCTAAGATGTTGCATTTTCAGCCTTTTGTATATTATGCGATTTAAATTCAACTATCTTTATAATCAAACAATATGAAAATAGCAGAAAATGCAGCGTTTCTTGTGAACATAGTCAAAAGAATGTTTAAAAAAACATTTTTCACGTAGTGTTTTACTGTTTTTCAAAGCCTTATTACTGTTTATTTCAATAAAAATGTTTTAGATTATTCTGATTTATGGCTATATAAGATGCCCGTCTAATTAAAGTGTACAAGGTTGTAAAGGATGATGCTAATATAACCTGTTGCTGAAACATAGATTTCATTAAAAATGAGGAAATAGTTTATCAAAAAATGTTTCGCTATCCCGATTATAGATATGTTGAACGTATATTGTAAGCTGTTTTATGATAATCTGCAGTTTTTTTGTAAAGTAGAGTAACGCTTAAAATAAATTGCAGTATTCGTGCCACTAACAACATAGAAGATACAGTAACATGCTGATCGGTTGTTCAACAATACACACATTGTCGGCATGTATGTGTGTCAGCATATCAATCAATCAATTGGAGTTGTTTACCCTCGGTACTTCGGTTAAAAACCATTGCCCGAGCACACTGCTTAACATAAATACTTTGCTTATATTTGGCAGTACATATATAAAACTTTGCAGTGTGGGTGCGGTGCTAAAAATAAAAATCTATGCTTAAAAATAGGAATACTTGTAAATCTAATACAATAGCTTACATGACACATGAAAGCACACTGTTCTTGTATAAAGAGAAAAACTACCAGGGTATACACAGTTTAAAGGGGAGCAATTCTGCAATAACCTTTTATTTGTCAACAGGAGTTACCTCCCTTATACTAATAAATAGTTCAAATGTAAAACCATATGTGAATGCAAAAATGACTAGTCTTATTGTAAATATGTTGGATATTAGGGCAATAGCACTAAATAGGTATAGCGTACTTTGCAACAGGGGGAAAAAATAGAGGATAAACTCTGAGTTTGATCTATACTAACATGAGAAAGGGGAAATTGGAAGTAATAGCCCAACTAGAATAAGAATAAATTGGAGGGAACATATAATTGTATGTGAATCACCATTTTTCTAGACCCATTATGCAGCAAATGCTGCAACGGGATTGTTGGAGTCTTGTTTACTTAGAGATCTGGGAGAGTTCGGGTAATAATTACCATAAACTATATGTCGTATTAAATTTAAAAATCAATGTGCGAATACACATGGGATAGTATTTACAATAACGACAACAAACAGTGTTAATTATTTCCAGATCACTAAGTGGTTCAGAATTGTTTTGCAATGTCTGTGTTATTTGCATGTCTTTACATACTAAGATAGAAAAAATAGGTTAAGAAATGCTTTCTAACCTTTATTCATTATAAAGGTCAAGTAATATTACTTGAATATACTGTATAAAATGAACTATTTAATTAATAGGAAGTTAAGTAATATAAGACTACTAATGTACCTTGCATCTGCAAGTGTATGTTGTTGGTATGTAGTATTTTATTTATTTTTTAAATTGTTATATTCATTCTAATGATGGATGTTACAATTGCATGACATGCTTTTAACTAATGCTGAGCACTTGAAGACAGGGAATATAACTTATTGCTCCAACCTGAGACCCTGTCCATTGAGATTTATACAAGATTGTTGGGCTATTTAATGGAATGTAATCTTCCCCAGGGTGACAATTTAAGATCAAGGACAAACATAAAAGGATGAGAATCCAATATACAGTAAAATTAGGATAAAACATATATTACATCCTTCCGGTACTATCAAACGGCTTACTTTTTAGGGCCTTTAAAAATAACATAGATAAAACAAGATATAATTAATAAAAAGAACTAACTGGGCTGTACAATTATATACAGCTAAAAGGGGAATAACCCGGTGGGGGGGACACATGTAAGGCAGACTTTGTCTCGTTCGTGATTTTTAACAGATGGGGTAGCACCGGTGGGGGAAGCAAATTTTGGCCGGCAGTGCTAGAAAGGTATTTTGAGATATTGGGACCAGAGGGGCGCACAGGTTTACATGATTTACATAGATAGGGACACTTAAAAGAGGTAGTTTAACATATTAAAAGCTAAAATGTGAATAATCCCTGCTATGATAGAGTTGTTCATTAAGAGTATGCAGAATACTGCATTTAAGAATAACTGTAGAGGATCTCATTATGTAGTATCACACAGAATTTATGGAAAGATTGATCATTATTAACAATATGATCAAAATACTTGGCAAATAATTAAGAAACTTACTACCCATGTGAGTTACAACAATATATAGTACACATTAAAAAATTGATAACTGGGTCCTCCCCAATTAATATAAAATCTGCAATATAATGGGGTTTATTAATACTTGACAATAGTAAATGGGGCAAACTGCTTTACTAAAAAATGGCTTAAAATAAGGGATCCATGGTCAATCAGATTGGCCATGGTTGAGGGAGGGCTCCGTTAGCAACAGAGACATATATAATAACATGATATTTAAATTAAGACATGTGTTACTATCTTCCTGTGCGCCCGGCCCAGCACGGCTCATGTAGGACCACGGAGGGAAAGGGGGAAAAAGGAAATGGAGTAGGGGGATTCCTGCAGCTATTAGAACATTGTTTATTGTTCCACTGAAAACAATAATTTACAAACTAAGTTAAGTTAAAATGACATAAATTAGTCAATTTGCCTGAGGTCCAGGGTTGAATAAATTTAAATTATCAATAAAAGGTGCACAATATATGAGCACAAAATATTAAGAAGTCAGAAATATAACCTCTTTAACCATGTAACACAGGCAAATATATCTAAATTGTAACTAAGAGTACGGTACTGTTGACCAGTATTGCACAATATAAACACTGGCTGGGTTCAACCCTCTAGATGCTCTACTGAGCATTGTTTATTATTGTCCCAGTGTACTGGATACTAGAAAGAGAATTAGTGTGTAACACACTGGAAAACAGTAGATAAATGTAATCATTGCTAAAAAGGAATAGTTTAAGCATTGTACAGTTAGAAGCTATTCAGTGATATGAATAAATTATTAAATCAACTTATTCTCCCCAGATATGGGAAAGTGTCTATCGAATTTAAGTTTTATTATAGAAGATGTTCCTATTAAGCTGCAGCGCCCCTATTTGAATTTATATTTTATCCGTGATCTGGCAATCTACAAGATAAGTTGCCAGAGATTTGTACACTGGCAATTTATTTTTGCCAGTAGGATCTAAGATATTATTAAGGATAAAATCAATGTTTAACTTGGAAAGAGTGGATTTAAGCTGTTCTCTCTGTGTAGAGAACTGGGGGCACTGTGTCAGCAGGTGGTCGGCTGTGAAGGGGATCCCACATTGAGGACAGAGAGGGTCCAGCTTTAGAATATACTTCCCCGCACTAGCAGGCAAAAGACTGGTCCCCATCCTCAGTCGGCTAATGCATTTGTCAATAATGATATTGGAAGAATATTGATGCGGCTGACTGAGGGTTTTCTGGGCAATTGGGAAAGGGGCTTTACATGAAGTGTTAGTGGGTGGTATTTTGTTCCACTCACGCATAACATAGGCCTTAGCCCGGGAGTATATTTCTGTTGGGGCTAGTGGGACCCCTATATTGACCGACTCCCTTTTGAGGCCCTCCTTAGCCTCCTTGTCCGCCTAATCATTCCCCGGGATGTCGACATGTGCTGGGCACCAAACTAAAGTTACCTGTAAAGATTTTTCTAGGCACTTTTGATTCAGTTCCAAAATTTCAATTTAAATATCAGGCCTAGACCTGCTATTTCTATTTTTGATGGACTCAAGTGATGATAGAGAGTCCGAGAATATAGCAGTCTTAGTTGGCTTGTTAACTAATATCCAGCACATTGCAAAGCTAATGGCCAAAAGTTCCGCCGATTATATAGAAAGATTATTGCTGAGTCTGAATGTTCTTATAATTTTTTTGGAGGGAATTACGAATGAATTGGCTACCAAGCCAGAGTCAGGGCATTTGGAGCCGTCTGTATAAATTTTTAAATGCTCAGCACACTGAATATTAATATAATTGAGAGCTTCTGACCTCACGAGGTGCGGAGAGTCAGATTATGTTACTATTGTAGATAGATAGTTGTCGACATCCGGGGAGTGAAGCAGCCGGGGGGGGGGGGGGGGGTTCGGAGGGATTCAGGTCTGCCACAGCAACCTCCTTGAGACCGGCCTCCTCCACCAGGGTCTGGGTGCTGGCCCCAAATGGGAAGGCAACATGCTTCTTTTTAAGCTCCCTGCCCCTGATGAAGGTGCCTGTCCCAAATAGCTTGTTAACGGGGTTTGAGTCGTGTCTGGACTGGGCCCTGGCCCAATATTGGAGGGTTTGTTGTTTTCGGCGCAGGCTGAGGGGCAGCACTCCGGCCTCCTCCTCTAATGTACAACCCGGTGTACACGGCAGTGCCCGTAGGGCTATCCTGAGGGCCTTGTTTTGTATGGAATCTACCATTTTGAGGGCGTTATGCGTAGCACATGAATAGATTTGGGCCCCATAATCTATCTTTGGACGAATAAGGGACTTGTAGAGGAGAAGGAGGCTATTTTTATCGGACCCTAAACCTGTGCCTCTCAACATCCTCATTAAATTTAAGTCCCTTTCGCACCTTTCTGCCAAATATTTGAAGTGGTGAATAAATGTTAAATGTGTCAGCATATCACATGTATATGCTTTTTGTATGTGCAACATCATGCAATGGGATGTTTTTAGTTTAGGTGCATGGTTCATCGAAAATGACACATTAACACTTCACTTTCACTGCGCGAGCATATTTCTTTTGTAGATGTTAATAATTATAGTCCTTACACTTAACAAACTGTGAAAGCGTTCTCGCACATTTGTAAGAGAGTAATCATATTATCAAAACAACATTCTGTTTGTCACCTGACATAATAAGGGGTCGTGTGCAACCTGGCATTCATTCAAGGCATGATGACACATCGACTGTGCAAACTGCCATCTTGACTATAGTTTAACGAGAAATAAATACACCAAAACATAAACATAAAAGAGGACTAACTCCCAAACATACGATGTGTGATCTGTCTGAAAAGTGATGTGAATTTTCTATTTTAAATCGTACTCCTGTATTATTATACTTGTATGGAAATATAAAAGACACACAATAATTATGGATAAGCTAGACTGCCGATCAAAGAAAGGGTAAGTAATAACAATTAGCAAAATCTACTAATGCATGTGCTAATTGCCATTTACTCGTCCCGAAAGACCTTGTTTATACGATAAAATTCATTTTAAATAGCTGTTGTGACATGTTATACGTAACCAGAATGCAAGCACAACGACTAACAAAACCTACAAACAAAATATTGTCATAAAAGAATTGCCTAAATTCCAATTGTTGTTAGATTTTTCGTAAGTAATAATGGCGACCTATCGTATTAATGGAGCGTTGGTGATTAACTACGTTATCAAGAAAATGGCGGCGGAAATTACCGATGAACAAAATCATCGTTTTTAAGCATCAAACGAATAATTTTCAAATTTTACATCAACAATATTGTAATCTACTGACTTTTATCTACACAATATCAAAAGCATGTCGAAACTTAGCCGTTCACCTTTACCTGATAAAGTAAATGCCAGTGTATATGTATTTATTAATTTATAGTTCATTTAATGAATTACAGATAGTTTATGATCAAGTGAATAAACATTAATCAATGTTCATTCGTTCGAGAATAAACTACCTTATCCAACGCAAGCGAATGTTTATTCTTATAGACTTACTGACTCATATATGAAAATACGTGTCATTTTCTTGCGGGTAAACAAATCTTACCGAAAGCGGACTCTATAAATTCGGAATTATTGCTATAATCAGTCTTTCGCTTTGGAACACGACAACGTGTAAGTCACATTGGTTTTGCTACTGTAAAAGAAAACCCTCCCACCCCCGCACATTTGTATGTACTTGGAAACTCGCCAGTGTTTTATATAGTTTCAGTGAATTGCACATTGGGCTGGCAAAACGCTGTTTCGTCAAGGCTGTTCCATACGAATTGGATCGAGTACACAGAATCACACAATCAACGGTGGTCGTCCTTGACAAAGTTACCGCCATTAGTGATTTTCTATGAACAGTTATTAATTGACTTGGCAAGTCTTATTAACCTGTATTTTTACTACTTACAGCAGTATAGCTTTTTAGTGGTGGACATGAGATAATAGTTCTTCATTAGTACACACTCAGTGATGTCATTATTTAAATTGTTATAACACTTGTTCTAGAGGCATCGCCTAAAATGACACATTCAGCTCAAAAACATCTTAATTTTGAAAAATTAGTAAGATTATATACATGTTTCTATATTTTTCATCACAATTGTAACGAGAAACTTCTGCACGATGAGGCCTCCGGTGGTTTAAGACATTAGCCATTTAGGCTGCCAAAATGGTACAGGTTTCCAAACATTCTTTTTCCACGTAACATTCACATATAACATGGTTTCTCCTGAGCGGCTTGCCACATTTGCAGAATGTTTTATCTTTATAGTTTTTAAATTAGATCTATATTGAATTATATCTTATTTTGTTACTTCATATTTGATAGGAATATGTATATTATTGGACATTTTTATCATTGTTATTAACTTATGACATGACGTTCTACAGTTATATGTACAGTTATATTATGTTATTTATTGCAGTTTGCTTAAAATAACTCCAGCTATATAGTTATTTACTCTGTTGGAAGTAAGTTAGGAACAGCATTATTCTATTAGCGCACGTCCTTCCGGTATCGGGGCAGGTGAAATATTAAATGAGTTATTTAAATCATTGCTTTTATATAACATACTATGGTAATGTTAAATTCATGTTTATATATACCAGTCTTGACAAATATTCTGCCAATTGTAGTAGGAATAAATACTAAAATCTTTGTTTTGTAGCTTGTCGTTGGATAATTGAGTATGGCTATATTATTTACACTTTCATGAAATTATTGATTTGACAAAGCCCTTTGAAAAACAGTTTATTATCCGCCAAGCTTTATAACATTATTGCCATGTCAACTGATGTTAATATTGTCCATCTAATAGAGTATGAAACAAATAATAATGCGTTAGGTACGTTAATTAATTCATGCCCTTGTTGTATTGCTTTAGAGATACTCTTAAGCTGACAATGGCAAAAAATTCAACTTGAAAAATGAAGTGTTACTGTCTGTATTAGCATGTGTAAAGGTTGTTATAAAACGCACATCGGAAATATAAAGTTTCCTGGAAAGTGTTTAAACTAACTCAAACTAACCCAAATTACCAATCTACCATCAACAACAAATATGACTGAACAACTGAATATGGTCGAGACGTGGATTAAAAATGTGATAATTCATCATTAACATTCGGCTATATACACATTATTATACGTAAAACACATAACAGTTCGTCTTGTTGCGTATGCGAAGGCTTAAGTGGTAAAATTGAAACAGTTGAAATATCATTGAATTATGAAAATATGCTTTTACGTTATTTGGCTCATTGTGTGTGATTTACATAATTGTTATCTCTAAATTAAACTTTCAATTTTTAGTTTCAGACATTCCAGCCAAAAGTTAAGATTAAATACATTTGAGGAGAGACGTGTGAAAATCGACCTTAATGACAACGTCACATAACCGAGAAAAATGCGTTTGAAATGACGTCATGATTTTCTGCATGTAAACACGGAAGTCAAGTCGATCTTAGCTGTTTATTGCCAGATTTTGCTTGTTTGTTGGTTGAGAAGATGGACGACGAATTGGATGTGAGTAAATAAGATATATTTCTTCATTATTTATAACAATTGATACAAAGAAAATTGAAATAAGGTATTTACTTGCAAACGCAATGACAAATTGTCAATGACTGGTTTAGCTGATTCACATTGTTGCATGATTGTTGTATATGTATGTTAAATTTGTTCAGATAAAATTGATGTTTATGCTGAATTAATACTTAATATGAAAGCCTTACGAATGCTCATTTTTCCACATTTATCACATTTCTATCACGATTATCGATTCTTGTAAAGCAGATGAAAATCGTTCATTTAAATGTAAAAAAAATACTTAATTTACAGTATTAAGCATTTTCCATATAAATCTTGCAAATTATTCAAAATAAATTGTTGTAATTCTAAGTTATTGGAAAAATAGTTGTCTGTTTTGCATTTTTTCGATAATTTTACAGGTAGCAGACGACCGCTGTCGCATTTTACTTTCTGTTATTAGCTTTAGGTTATACTTAAACCCGCCGTAAGTAAAGCGACGGGATGGTCGAGTGGGCTAGTGCGCTTTTCACTTCGACAGTGGGGAACCCGGATTGATTCCCGGCTGACGTGACATTTTCACTTTTTTTTTAATTAATTCTTTTCTTAATTGCATTTTTTACTATTTCAGGAACACATTTATTCTTAGGATCTCATTAATTCATTTTTTTTCCAGGAACTTCATGAATTCATTTATTCTTATGATCTCATTAATTCATTTTTTTCAGGAACTTGAGTCTATGATATCGGACCATTTTGGTAGAACGCCAAATAATTCACAAGAACTAACGACAGAATCGTGCACTAACATTGAAGAGGACTTGTCATCCATCAACATACATGAAGATGATGTTCTTTACGGAAGGGCGCGACGTTTCACAGAAGCACAACAGCCGTCTTCAGGTGACAGTGATAGTAGCCATCCTGATGAGTTCAATGCGACGGAGGAGAAAAATGTCACGGCCAAGTTTATTGAAGGAGGTTGCGGGTGTAATCTGAACTGTAACACTTTATTTACACATGATCAAATTATGACACAAATATTTAAGATGAAATGTATGTCAAAAGATGAGAAAGAACTCACCATCATGACACTTCTGTCTGGCGGAGATGACACCAATACGAAGCGAGGGAAGAAGCGACAGCGCGCACGTCAAAAGTTCAGCGTTCACGGCAAACCTGTGTGTAAGAAGGCCTTTCAAGTGCTCTACGACGTAACAAACAATAATATTAAGACAATCCATAAGCACATCTCAACACACGGCATCACGCCTAGAATACACGGGAATGCCGGCCGACCTCCCAAACACTCTACAACGTTTGAGGATGTGATGCGTGCCGTTTCGTTCATAAAGAATTACTCCGATGAGCGCGGTCTTCCCCAGCCGGCCGCCCCACGCGGTATTGACGCAATACCTCCAGTTTTTCTGCCGTCGGACTGCACCAAGGTCGCCATGCACAGTGCTTACAAGCAAGCCTGCACAGAACAGGGGGTGCGCGGTCTGGGGTTGACAGCCTTCAAGGATATTTGGAGTGAATGTCTTCCACATATCCGGATCGCCACCCCCCGTGAGGATGTATGTGCGACGTGTGAGAAGTTGCGACGTCAAGTCAGCACCGCCATCAGTGAGGACGAAACATTGGAGGCATCGTAGGCACTCCGGAACCACGTTCTGCTAGCTCGATAGGTGCGTGTTTTGTGTAGGCTTTCAAAGTTTTGCATCCACCAGGTATTATAACTTATATAATTGTAACCGGATAATATAATGCATAGAATTGCCGTTTATACAATTCATGGTTAAATATTAATTATCAACACGAGTACACATTTTAAAATGATGGTATTTCTGTATATATTACAGGAACGTGAAGTATACAATCAGTGCGTTCGAAAGAGCATTGATACACGGGATAGTGATGCCCCATTTACTCACGTGACCTTCGACTTTAGTCAGAATGTCAGCCTTCCCCACTTCTCACGGCAAATGGGGCCATTGTATTTCCTCACTCTGAGGAAAATCCATATATACGGGATTCGTCTTGATGGAAAGCCGCTACAATTAAATTTCCTGATAGATGAGGACCAGACGATCGGCCTCGATGGGAAGGAATCGCACTGGCCGGATTCAGTTTTATCTATGCTGGATTGGACCCTCCAGAATCACACGACCGCCGGAACGCCATTGTCTATCCACGCAGATAATTGCCCTGGTACGACAATTTTACTTCTTTGGACGTTCGTTCATTTATATTTGATCACAAAGCGCCATTTTAGTAATATTTATTGACAAATGTGTTCTTTTTCTTTTTGTTTAGGTCAAAATAAGAACAAGTACACGACAGGGTAGATGGTGTGGCGTTTGATGACGGGACAAAACGCAAAGATCGAGCTCCAAATGCAGATACCTGGTATGGAAATAATACTGGTTATTGTTTGCACATGATACCATATTTTAAATTCGTACATTTTTCACTTTATAATGAATAAAAAGCAATAATTGCTTATATGTTTGTAACATTTATTTCATATAATGAATTATTTAATCAATGATGATTCGCAGGTCACGCGAGATGCTTGGTAGATTCCGGATTCGCCCACATTAAGATCAAGTACAGGAAACATGACCTGGAAACCCTGCCCAGCTTGCCGATTTAGTGAACAAGTCGTCGTCGACGAACAAAGCAGTCTACTTTCCGGAATGGACATGGCGTCACTGGAAACCTTTCCTCGAGCGTGTTTTCAAACCCGTTGTCGGAATAAGGTATAATGCCGCTGCATGATTCTAAAATCCACATGTATACATTTGATATAAATTGTAGGTCACAATTTTAAAGATATGCACTTGTTTTGAACTCGTTCAATAACATAATATTTCAGGAAGTTTCAGTACTTCCGGTTCGAGTCCAGTGCGCCCGGGATCGTCATCGCGAAGGAACACAATCTTGCGCCCGAGCTGCGGTTCAACATTCTCAGGGATCGTGGATACCAGTTTGAATCTAACGACCGACCGCCAGTGTTACCTAGTGGTGGATTGTCGGAGGGGCGCCGACGATATTTCTCACGCAGCATCACTCCATTCGTCAGCGCTGATCACCAGGACTACTTTTCCTAATGTATTTCAATAATACAGTGGAAATAACATGTTTAGAATGTGTATCAATGTGTTAATATCAAGACGACCGTCGATTCAGGTCATTTATAATTTATTGTTCATCGTCCTTACGTGATACGTATGACATTGAAGCATACAGTAACATCTTATATCGGTAATAATAAAGTTAAAAAAACACGCTTGGTTCAATACGTTGAAATTGTTTTTGACTTGTTCAATACGTTTAAGTTTTAATCTTTTTATTTAATTATTTTTTTATTCGTGAACCAATGAATGTTTGTCGTTGCTTGTCGTTTGGAAAAATACAGAAATGACATTCTAATTTTGTTCAGAACGGGAAGTTTTATTATAAAATCTTGTTTTAACCATTAGTTATAAATAAAATCATTATGGACAATACACAATATAAGTATTTACAGATAATAATGATAAATAATTTTTTATCATAAAGTCGTGTTACGGATGTTTTTCACTCGAGCAAAACCGCGCGTTATTTGTTCGACGTCAAAGTCACTCAACGGCATTGCAGGTGACGTCATTTGAAAGATCATAACTTTTTTATTATTCGAGGTATTAACAAACAGTTTTCGTCATCGAATTCAGTACACGTTCTTCTATTAGAAAGACTCAAAAGCTGAAAATCGTTAATTTTGTCATTAAGGTCGATTTTTACACGTCGCTCCTCATTTTTATTAACCGTTACACAATATTATAACTGCTCGTATAGTATGAATCTAGATATTGTTATTACAAATTATCGAAATAGTACCTTGTACCAAATTGTTCGAGAAGGAAACTCAAGTATACAACAACCAAACCCAACGACAATAATTTATGTTATAACCATGTAGTCAATTATCAACATGTTTACCGCCGATGTCCGTACCAGGCGTGCTAGCTAAGATCCGGTATGAAAACCACAAGCGACTGTTTGTTGACGAAATATATTTCTGCTCAGTAAATTATTTTGATTGGATCGTTTACAAAGTGAATACGCTTTCAAAAGTGCGGACTTTATCAGTGACTTATATATTCTCGTGTATCTTCAACATACCCTGATACAAATATAATATTTTGTGATAACAGAATCACCATGTTGCTGATGTTCAGCTGCTTACGTGCTGTGTTAACTGCTTGCTTTCTCGTTCACGTGATTGTGATAGAGGGGATAGCGCCCCCTCCCCCGGACTGTCCTGTGATATGTCCCGACGCTGACTGTGCGGACCAGTACACACCGCCTTGGAGCTGCTGTCCAGTATGTAGAACTGCAGGTTGGTTTCGTGTATTTGTTATAACATCGTGACAAAAATGCTAGTATGATGTGCATTATCATTGTTATCGTTCTTATACGTATACCAAAATTCTTTCGAACAAATATGTTATAAGGTAGGGAAAGATTCTGAGCAAAATAGCAGGATGCTGTACCATGCCCCTCTTTGCAACCCTGAAGCCTGCCTGGCTGGTCAAATATACAGATGCCAGTTTTGTTATATTTATATATTTGGGTAAATAGCCGATATAAATTAAGACATGTTGATATACATATGAGTGATATGCACTAACGTGCGCGTTGTCACAATATGTGCGGAATTAATAATTTCACTTTCCACCATCTTTCTCAAACACACACTTATATATTATGTATAGATCTGGCAAATAAATCCAAACGAATGTGTAATTTTATTAATTGGATATTGATTGTATTTATCTGTAAAATATGTGCATCTCTTAGGTAACACATGCTGGTTCAATGGCAAACGTTACAAAGATGGTGAAACTTTTCAAAAGGAATGCAACACGTGCACATGTCGTGATGGTTCTGTCAGTTGCACGGAGATCGGATGTTTAGGTGAGATTGAAAGATCTGTACGTCGATATAATTACCTCAGCCATGGAGATTAATCTTTTTCCCTTGTTGCTTTGTCAACAACGTTTCTAGGCACTTTAATTAGCATCTTAACGCAAAACGCTGTGAACAGATTTGCAAGACATGTTGTGGGGAGGTTCGAAATATGCTGGTAGACAAATGATTAGATTTTGGTGGTTATAAGGATCAACGTTCGTATCCAGGAATTTTTAAAAGAAGTGTTCATTTATGAGTGATTGGCTGCCTTGGTGGAGGTTTTCGCTCTCTGAGCGCTTTCTTGGCAGTTTATTGAAATCAATGTACTTTCTGAAACTGTTGTGTAGACAAATATAGGGAAGTAAAATTTCAATCCAAAACATGTACCGGTATGCGGATCTGCAAAACGAGTGTTCAGTGGTAGTTTCTTTAAACGCATTCATGCGGTCAAATTATGGAATGCGACTAAAATGATCTCATCGTATTTACTCTTAAACACACAACTACTACTTTCGATGGTTATTTCATGCATAAATGATTTATGTTTATGATAAACAACGTTATGCAGCGTTTATACAGTTCATTATTAGTGTTGTTTTCGATACGACAACCAGGTCCGTGTTTCGTCCCTCGGAGATTTGCAGTAATCTGCGGCTCATTTGTTTTGCTTTTCAACATGAAATGTACCTAACATTCTAGGCAAGCCATGTCGGTGTCCCGCAACGCGGATATTTGGTTGGACCTGTCGCTCATTTGTCTTTTTTTTTCATCATTACCTACCATTGTAGGCAAGCCAGGCCGGTGTCCCGCCCCATGGATATTCGGTGGGACGTGTAACCTGAACATGTGCACATCTGACAAGGACTGCCCGGGTACACAGAAGTGCTGCACTAACGGATGTGGCGGCAGGGTGTGCAAGGAGCCCGAAGGTTTAAACACTTGTGTGAAATTATGATAGTGTACAAGTTAATTATTTTAAAGCGTTTTCTAAAACATACTAGAAAATGCATTGGTAACATTTTCCTAATCAAACTACAGTAACAAAATTACAATTTAAAGTCTTTAAATGACGGTAAAACAATTTTGCACCATTATAAAATGTATCAATATGCAACGGAAAGTATCATTGTTAGGACTATTTGAAGAAATGCAAATACTGAAAATAACATAATAATGGAAAAACTGTTACTGTTAACAATATATTTATATACGTTTAAACTTTAATAATTAATTTATATATGTTTATACTGTTGAAACATACATGACATGAACAATATGTATACTGTTACACTTACCGTGTGTTCGATTTCACTTCAGGTCAAAATCCTCCTTTTTGCAGCTATAAAGGACGCAAATACAGCGATGGTATGTAAAGCCGCTTTATATATTAGCACAAAGGCAACATAATAGTCAACGTTACACGTAGATGCATTTTAAGATGAATGTATTGATTGTCAGGCAAGTCATGTGACATTGCAGATTGTGTGTCCATGATAGTACTGAAAACCACATACTAATATTGTTTTAATTTTTATTTCAAAAAGGCATTTGGTACTGCTGTTTCAATGTACTGAAAAACGAAAATACTGTTTTATAACTACATATGATTTGAATGCTTCATTACTGCTTTCACTTAAGGATTGAAAATAATTTTGGTTGCGTTCATGCGAGTATGAACGCAATGGTCAAATTGGCAAATCCATGATGCGCTCTCTGAAAGTAACTTAAACAAATGCAAAAATCCCTGTGACATCAAGAAGAACTGCTATTTCTGCCGATATAGCCAACAAGCACCAAACATTATTAATGCTTTAGAAAGATTGATATAAAATAAGAGGTGCTTTGTAAGCAAGACAGTACATCCACATTATGAATACTTCTATACCACAGTTGAGTTCTGACACTTAAAAATCACACATTTCATTGGCTGAGATTTAAACAGATCTTGGATAATCCTGTTTTATTATTAAAACAAGTTGTGTGACAACAGATGGAGATTTACATGCTTTTAAATGCTTTAAATCTACACCATATATCCAAATTTTCTCTGGGCAAGAACAATGCAAAACGATCCACAAATGACATCACTACAGTAAACAAGTGATGAAAAGTAACGTTTACCTAAAATACCATAACATGTACATATTACTTGCTAGCGAAATGGCTTTGCTTAATAATAACACATGTAGACCTTGCATGATAGAATACTATCAAGAAACGTGCAAAAAAATGTAAAAATGATTTTTGTAGAAGAAGAACTGGAACGAAATTTTCATGTATATTAATTATAAAAACATTCAATCAAACATCAGCAATAATTGCAAAAAAGAGTAACATTGAACAGTATAAGACATCTCAGTTCATGTAAATATTCTTGTCGAAATATAATTTGCATAAAAATAGGACACACAGATATTACTACGCCGGTGATAAGGCATTGCGTTCATACGATTATGAATGCTTACCTCTTCCATATTAAAATGCCTATGCAATGTAAATATAGTGTTTTATATGCAAATATGTATATATTTACCTACAGGCGATCGGATGCCAAGCAGGGTGCTATGTGAGAAATGCCATTGTACACACGGGAGAATGGACTGCTTGCCACTTCCATATCGGTGTTAAGAATTCTATGATTCAGTGATGCGGATTGACTGCTAAATGCGAAGGCGAACACACTTCAATAGATGTGGTTTATTAATGAAAGTACACGAAGAAGTCTGGTTTAATTAGTTAGTGTTAAGCCATAATTATTGGCGTGAATGTTTACATGTATGTTAACCATAACATCACTTTCAATTGGAATGGTGTACAGAACAATAACTAATAACGGACCCATAGACGTTGTCTTGTATATAACAAATAAACGTTGAATTTCCGTTGTAATATAATCAGTTTGCATTTGTAGGTTGTTGTAGTATTGAAGAAATAAAGTATAACAGTCACATACACGTTTTCTAATTTATTTCACGAATGCAGAAGTTGCACATTCATCATCGATGCCATAAAACGACTCATGCAGACCTAATTATAATTATGATAAATGTCACTTGATAAATGTAACGTTCTTAAGTGAAAATATTGTTTATAGTTATCCTGTATTAGTATCACATATACAGCCCAGCTGATGAGAGATCTAAATAAATACCAGGGTCATGTAAAGTTGCAATTTTCCTACATACACATTTAGAAAAACGAAACAACTGTTGTCGGTATGTACTTAATGGGGGTTTACTCTTGAATGTGCATATTCTCACGTACGATACATAAACATCGTGCATGCATCCTGTTTTAGAAGCTAATTCGTTTTAATACCTATATTAACAACGCATAAACAACATCGTGATGCGTTTCCCTATGTTGCGCATGCGCAATACATAAAAGATTTGGCAATCAGGAAAACAATATAAATAACAGGAATGCCGGATGTCACATAATAGGTGTTCGTCGTTGTAAATCATCTCACGAAATAGTGAATTGATATTGTGAATACGAAATAATAGGTGAGTATTTGAAAATAACATTTTTTAAAGACGGTTCAGTTCAGTATTATTTAATAGAAAGACGAATAAAGCATTGCTTTTTTTGTTTGATATTCCAACGTTAAAGCATATTCATACAAGATGTCAAACGTTACTAATTACATACAAAATCTATGTAGACTCTGCATATTATTTTCAGTGTCAACCCTCAAAATCTATATAAGAATATAATATTTCGTCCACGTACAAAGTAAACCTTTGAATAATAATAAAACGTGTCCAACATATAAAGTGTTTATCAATACAAAGTTTGTTTAACAATGATACACTTGCCTAATCGGTAAACTCGTGTACTACGTGTTGCGTTTTATAGCGTACCTGGTGAAATAGGTCTACAGTAATGCGAATAAACGCTACATCTACAGTGTTGAGAACAAACGCTACACACCTTACATATTTTCATACTTCAATAAACTATTGAATTTCGTGCTAAGTTAATCCACAATATTAGGGATATACATTTTCAAACAATGCAACCCACTCCTATAAAGCTTTACAGTATGGTACGATAGGTATTACCCTGTTTTTGTCATAATACTTCAATTTTTATATATTTGAAATTTTTACATAAACCGCAGGGATTTACTTTTAAAAGGAAAATGTTTATATAAAGAACTACATACAGCAATATATATATTTTTTTAAGGAAATTATGTTTGTCAAAGTGTTTCTTCCACTGCTGTTCGGTGTGTGGTTCATCGATCCAAAGCGGATCGAGGGGGCAGCGTACGTTCCTCCGACAACCACCACGCCCTGTGACCCCACTACTTGTCCAATACCCAGGTGTCCCGGCTTCTACACGCCGCCTGGGGCGTGCTGTCCGATTTGCCCTGCACCAGGTTAGTACATGTGCTTGTGTGGCGCTGCCTTACCGTTGACAAGCCGTAAATAACCGTTGGCGTGCTATACGATATGTCCTTCGCCAGGTAGGTTAAATGCACCTGTATGGCGGAACCTTGTATTATATTCCTGCAACTTCAGAAGCCATTTTTCTGGTCACCTACTCCGCTAAGAAAACAATCCTGAGTAATACATCAAATGGCCTCTATAAACCGGTGCGAGTACAGGTCCAGCCTATGAAATTATGCCACGGAATATACTGGAAACTTACATGAAATTGGGATACAAATTTGAATATTTGCTTTGGATTTCAACGAATGTGTGTGTTAGCGATTAACTATTAAACTCAATCAATAAATAGCGGTCGCTTCACAGACCCAGACCCATACAATGGTTTTTCACTAGCAAAGGTTTGTTTATTTGCCGAAAATTAGCGAGGTTTAATGAGTAAAATCCAGTTCCCAACATATTACATAAAGGTGTATACACGAAACATCAAAGATTGTATCAATCAAACATGGCCTGGTTAAGGTTTATGGGGAGGAACATAGTACATAAAGGTACATGAAACGCCAAAATTATTTATCAAGCCAACCTGCCCTGGCTTACGGTTATCCGTTATCCCGCATGTGGGCAATTAGCCTATTGAATGTTTCACGCGGTAATGAACCATTAAAAACATAAATTAAAATATTGCTTCGACTTCTTTCTATTGTTATCACTGTAGAATATTTGACGTGGTTTGGTGCGAGTAAGATATTGGGGTTTAGTCGGTTAATATTGCTAAAATACGTTGTGCGAACTTAACACATGTTTTAGTTTGTTTTGCTATTGTATACATAAGCAACTAGTGAAAGCTTTAAGAGCATTGATATAAATACATTGTAATAAACAGTACAACTTTCTTTACAACTGACAGAGTCTTTTCCGCAACAACGAGAGTTAATTTATAAAGGTTGTATTTGAGAAAGATAGAGTTATTCTTTCACTGTACGCTTAAAGTAATATTTCACTAATTAGAAGAGTGCACAATGTTTTCGTCAATTACAAGTTTCGTGTCATGAGTCAGATACATTATAGAAAAACCTGGATTCTGTCCACCGATATGGGCCCAGATTGAAGATCACTGCCATGATAAAATATGCTCACGTGAGGAGGACTGCCCTGGGATAGAAAAGTGTTGTTCTTCTCGGTACAGGTGCAAGTTCTGCATGAAACCGTGGGGTAAATATGTATCTTAAATATATAATAAATGGTCGGTCATTATTTGTATTATATTGCAAACTTCCATTATTCATTACTGTATATCTTTGTCTATACATATATATTGATGCTGGGTCATATTTCAGGAGCACTGCCATTTTGCCTGTATAACGGAGTCATATACCAAGAAGGTATGCATATTAAATTAGGTAAACCAGCTATTTTAACTAATTTGTATTGTAAATGCTTAAACTTCTATTTCGTCAATGCCGTCGTGGCGATGAGATAAGAGTAAATGATTCACAACGTTTCTGATGTTACAGGTGAGCAGATGCCCAGCACGATGCGATGTGAGAGGTGCTCCTGTAGACTTGGACGAATGGACTGCGTGCCACTGCGGTGTTAAGCCAATGGTGTATATGATGTACAGACAGTATATTGCATTGCGAACAATATAGTGTGTAATTTGAAAATGAAAATTGTGTTTGAGTGTTTGATAGTTTCATCAATAATGTCAGGACTCTTGATAAACCTGTGGCGTTTATATTTTAATCATAGGATGTCATGATGACTAAGAAAAATTGTTAAATACATTATAATGAAATGATTTTGATACCATATTAGTATGGCGAAGTCGTGTTTTAGTGAAAATGGATTCGTGGTATGGTATATGGTTACGTTGTTTCCTTTGATGAGAAATTACATATAAAATACAATTGATACTCATATTCACACAGTGTTGTGCACATACTAACATGGACATGAATCTAATAGCAAGGGGGTAATTCTTAAGAAAATAAATGTTTCCATAAAGGAATATTCATGTTGTTTTGAATATTCTAAGTTAATTAGTACAATTGACAAAAAACCTAATTTTCACATTATTTAAATGCTAGCAAATAATGCAAATTCATAACTTTATCATAGAACATATGTTGAAGTCCATGACATTTTTATCCCAATTGCGGCCTTCCTCGTGTCGATAAAATTGAAGTCAAAGTTGAGGAACGTGATTCTTAATAGATAGTCAGGATTATGCTTAACATATTTCAAATATATGTTTAAATTTTGAAAACTGCCAAAGTAAAATATAATTTATTGGGTTATTTGTATAAAAATTGTAATTGGTTGCCAAAGCAACCATCTCTTTATTTTATTTTTATTTTTGGCCGAAACATTTGTATATTCAAAGATTGTTATTTGAGATAGAAAGTCCAGGAAATATATGTTATATAAATTACTTGTCCTCATCATGCTAGGTTCTGTAATTTTTGCATGACACACATTAAAATATGCGTGCAATGTGAAAATTTGTCGTTATGGTGGTGTTACTTAAACTGCAAATTCTTGCTCAAAACGCACGAATGAGAAAAAAGGAAGCCATTTCTAGTTTATACACTTATCAGTGTATTCACAACTGCCGATCACTCATTTTCGCCCAGATACCGCATTTGGGCCAACAATCTCATGGGCTGACACGTATAACTGAAGACTTTGCAAAACGGTACAGGTGGAATGAATGCTAGATTTTTGTTTCTTGGCCAATCGTCAACAAATCCAAAACAAACGCATGCAGAATACATAGCCAATAAATGCAAATAATGCAAGTTTGTCTAATTATGTAACAGCTTATGCATCATATTTCGTGCTATATTCTCCACAACGCTGCATATATTGTGTATGTTTTTTTGATTGTTTGATTGACAAATAAACAGTCTTGTTTTAGCAGTAACTATTCCCAATATGTGTGTCTGCTTTTTGAGCGATTTTGCATCTGTAATGGCATTTACATACATATGTAAATGTGTTGTTCTATTGAGTTTTTCTTCAATTCATAGGTTAAGCTGAAATTTGCCTTGTTGCTTTATACAAAGACGCTCAACAATTTATTAGAAAGGAATTTACTTTGCAGATAAATTATATAAATTTAAATATTGAAAGAAAGAAGAAGTTAGATATTCATATATTGAAGCAGTTCTTGTTCAACTAACTACTAAAATATCGTGATGCAGTATATATGCGCACAACGATGCACTGTATTGAAATAACAACTTTTGACATAAATAATAATAGTAAATTATACTTATATGTTTTCAAGACTGAAAACGATCATACACTTAATTTCAGCGAACGCTTGAAATTTACGAATGTATGTTGCATCTAATTAAACAAACCCTGCACTCTTATATAGCCTGCATGGTAACAAGATAATTGTAATTAAACTCACAAATACACAATTATTCAAACAATAATGAGAACAATATTTAAGGTTACAATTATTTTTATGAAAATAAGTTCGTGTGACAAAGTTGTTACATTCTAGCAGAATTAACAGCTAGCAGAACTAGAGTACGTTTAGAAATGACCAGTAACATAACAGAATATATGTCTCATTTCATTTGTACAACAGCACTTCTTGGGCATGTACGTGAATACGTCCAGTTCTCACTTAATGACTTCATGGTATTAGACGCCTCTATCTAAAATGACATAAAATATACTGACGAGGTGTTACAAACCAAAAATAAACAAATATATTTTACAACGAATGAAATGGTGCATTACCAGCGAAACACTAGTTGATATTGCATTTAAATAAACTATATTGTTCAGTATATTGTTTACATTTTCTTCACCACGAATGTTAATGAAGCTGTTTACCGAGCTGTTTAAGTTGTTCATTCTTATTTTGGCGAGATCGTTGCCATCAAGAAAATAACAAGATCTCTACTGAGTCGCAAACATATTATAAATATCTCTACTTTAAAATAACAGAACAGGACAGTTTGTTTAATGCAAGTGTTAATTAAGTTAAACGTACATTAATACTGCTATGAAGAGGTCCAAATGCAATCCGATAAAACAAGATCTAGTGTAGCCATTCAACAGGTATTTTAGTCTTACAAAAGGCGTAGACATAGTATTAAACAGAAATGTATAAAGCTTTTATCCCATATATTGAACATTATAAATCTCATGTTATGCCCAAATGAATATATTAATTATTTATCGCTAATTAGTATTGATATTGAATGCAAATTAGATTTACATACTCATTAAAAACTGTTCATATTCTACATGCTTAAAATACCGCTTAAATATGAACATCCTATATATAGTTATCAAATCCCATTTCTAGAAAAAAAGGTAATTTAAGTCGTTACCTAGTTGTTCATAAATCGGTTGGTTGATTTCCATCCCATAATTTCCGTCGTCTTCCATGCTTGTATTTCTGTTCAAAACGTGAAACAACATGTATGTTCAAAGATGTAACCCGTATTAAAATTGTACAAACACATTGTTTTTACCACGGTTATTTCTTAGAGCATTTGCTTGTACAATAAACATTAGATCTCAGTCGGTATTCAGCAAGAACATTTCTTCACGTGCTACTGCACTTCAAAGTTACACATTATGTCTGATCCACTTCTCGTCCTTTGTTTATGGAAATACAGACAGTGATTGCGTGAATTTAAAAGTCCTTTTAAAGCAAATCACATAACGTTTTCCTTATAACATCCTTGTCTATGAACGTTTATCCTGCATTTCCATTCTCAGTATAAAGCTTTGTAAGACAATAAAAATTGAACATCAACTCGTTCGAAGACAAATGTTCATAAATTGCATTTAAATGCAGTTTATGCACATATAGTTTTCTGGAAAAAATCCGCTTTGGTTGGCATTAAATCTAAATATTTACTGGAATAACCCATTAAAAGCTTATTTGAAAGTACTTCATTTCTTTGCAAAATCGTATTGAAAGATCAATACTACTAGTATACAGTTATTTACTTCTTTTTTTTTTTTTGTTATTCCAAATTTATTAATTTTCATAGACATATTTGTTATACTTGAACATACAAAAACACCATTTATAAACCTTGTACATAAGTATGTCTTGAAAAAATAAAGATGTTTTAATGTTTTGTCAGGGAGGTCAATTGAAAAGGTGTATATGAAGAAAAGGGAAAAAAAAAAAATCTATCAAATATAAGTAGGGTGTTTGAAAATAAAAGTTTTGTTTGTTTAACTCTACCAGTGGAAAAAATAAAAAATAAAAAAGTGTATTTGGAAAAAAAAAAATTATTTCACAAAATTGACTGGACAGTGACCAGAAGTTATAAATAAATGAAAAGATGGTTAAAAAATTAGTTAGGATGTTTGGATGGGGCTTTTACGTTCGTCAGATGCCTCCATAAAACATCTCCAGCGTAATTGATGTATTTGGCTCTTATTAGTTGACTTTGCTATAATTTCTTCAATTTTGAGGCGATGATTTAGGACATTTTGAAAACTGGCAATTTGAGGCACACGTTTTTCAAGTTTCTAACATAACTATAAAATTTATACAGAATGAATCATTTTTGTTTACTGTTACGCAGTTACAAAAGGACATAGTGGTAAAAGTTAGTTCTATGTTTTCTTCAATTCTAAGTTTTTCTTGTATATACTGCTTTACATCAGTCCAAAATATTTGGGTCCATTGGCATTCCCAGAACAAATGTAAATTTGATTCTGGGTACATAGAGCAAAAGTCACATAGATTTGAGGGTGTTAAATTGCATTTGTATAAGTATATATTGTTGGGGATGATCTGCATTAAATATTTGTATTGGAAATACCTAATTTTAGTATCAATTGATAACTTTAGTGGTTGGCTGAAAATAGTCTTGGGGTCTAGAGATTCCAAATCTAATACTGTTTTCCATTTGCTCATTTGTTTGAATTCAATGGGTTTTTCTCTTTTTAACAGTAATTTGTAAATTAGTTTACACACTTTTGTAGAATCTTTTAGTTTATTTAACATATTATTTACTTCTTGGAGGGTGACATGTGACATGGACTAAAACTTGTTATAGACCGAGGCGAGAGCCAATGCCAATAATTATTTTGCGGTACACATCAACTGCATATTTCACATCCATAAGTAACTAATTGTTTCATTACATGATACATCATTCTGACATATTGTTTATATGAAAATAGTATTAAACTGCGATGATTTTTGTTTTGTTGAGGTTTAGCAAATCTATTTACTCTGTGAAATATCCCACAAAAAATGCACTTGAACCGGCGTTGTTCGCGCGCAACAAACCGAGGAGAGGAGACTATTTAATCTATTTATATACTAGTATTGGTCAATAATATAGTCAAATCGGTCAATATAGCAAAATATTAACGCAGTTAACGGTTCAAGGACCAATATTAAGCGTTTTATTTGTAATTTATGTTATAATGGCCTATATAAGTCACACTGTTATTTAGCAAACGCTTATTATTTCGGTCAAATTTTCCATGGAAACGTCAAGTTTACAATATTGTATATATGTTAATCGTTTTTTAACAGTGTCGATCATTCGGATTTTCAATGTGTGCTATTTGGGCATATACTTTCACAGTGTGTACAATTGCAGACTGCATGTCTAATCATAACATTTTTTAATATATACATCCATCAATTATAAGAATATCAGTAGAACCGATGGCCTTGAACTTGACCTTGGCCTGATCCATACGGAGACACGCTCTCTTGTTGAGGCAAATGTGTTTAAATGTGTTTTAAAACTCAATGCATTCATGGCTAAGTTATAAGTCCGGACAAGCAAAAGTCGATTTTGACTGTTGACCATTACGTATGACCTATACCTTTGACCATTCCTGTTTCATGTACGTGAAATGTCGTCTCATTTAGGCAAACATTTGTGCCAAGTAATTGGAAAACGCCTCAGTCATGACCATGTTAAAGTCTACACACAGTCAATCAAAAAGTCAATTTTTTTACCTCTAAGTGTGATCCTGACCGCTGACCTACGGACCTGGTCCGTATCATTGAGGTTAAAAGTTGTAAAAGCCATGCGAAGTTAAGCACGGAAAAGTGCTAAGTTTGTCCTTTTACCTCTGGGCTTGACCATTGACATAGGGACTTTATTCATAAGTGATACAAACCAGCTCTTGGTAGCAAACATTTGCGCCAAGTCCATCCATGACCAAGTTATAGCGTGGACAAACAAAAAAGCCAATTTAAAATCAAAGAGCAATTACTCTCTGACAAATCATTAGACCGGCAGGACCGGACAATATGCGCATGTGTTTTAGTAGAGATGCTGCATATAAAGAATTAGTTCCTGGTATCTCGCGCGGAAATGAAAATATCCTATTAAAATGTCATATTTATAACAAACAGGGCAATAATTTACTAGAAATAATCAGACCGAAACGATCTGAGAAGATGAGCATGTCCTCTCCGTAGGGATGCTGCATGATGTTTCTTTGAATTCAAAATGCTAGTTCCTGAGAACTTGCCACGGAAACGAAAATTCTATTAAAATGTATTGTTTCTAAAATAAAACGTGCAATAACTCCCTGACAAATCATCAGACCGAAACGACCTGGCAATATGCGCATGTCCTCTTAATAGTGATAGAGCATATCAAGTTTCATTGAATTGGAGTCATTTGATTCATGTGATCTCGAGCTGAAACGAAAGTTTTCTATAAACATGTCCCATGTGTTGTCAAAGGGCAATTACTCACTGAAAAATGATCAGACCGATTCAACAATTAAATTCAACACAGAAGAGCGGGCGTAAGGAATGACAACAGGTCGAAAAGACGGACGGACATGGAGTGTGATGCGTACAATTGTCGGTGGAATGCATGTGACACACAGACAAACTGACAGGCAGTTGAATTAAAATTCAGACGGACGGACAAAGCGGCGATTATATGGCCCCCCCCACCCCCCTTCGGGTGCATAAAATCTATACAGAAGTGTGGTTATTGAACTTATTATCCATAACCTAATATTTGTAGTAGACTGATAACAATGGAAAATGTTACCGATAGGCTTGTTTATTGTAGTATACATCTGAAATAACAATGGGAATTAGAATTTAATTTAAACAACAACACAATTACCATCATTGTATCAATACAAAGATAAGGGTGGGAGCGTATGTATGCGTGAACATGCGTGCGTGTGTGCGTGTGTGCCAAGTGGGATTAACTCACGCTGTTCAGATTAATCCGTTTGCCTCTCTTTATATGAAGTGTCATGCATAATAATTGCATCCGTTGTAGGCTCTGTAATCAGAGATATGCATGTGTAAACTTAATTATGATTGTTTTAAATAAGAAACAATTTAACGTATAACTCGGTTATGAATCTAAAGCTGCTTAGAATAAAAATAAAATCAGACTAGTTCAATAATCCTTTCCAGTCAATTTGTTGTATAAATAATGGTTTTTAATCTAAAAGTGAATTCTACTAATAATACAAAGTGGATATTAACCAACCTTTCTTTACTAACTTGCATTTACAAAGCAGCCCGTATCTCCTTCTGAATACGATTAGTCCAATCATCACGATAACAACACAGCCGCCAATAACCCCGCCAACTACGATGTAAGTTATTTGTTGTTTCCGTGTGTCTGGCTCTGAAATGAATGTACACATATCAGGTGTATCCCATCATCGTACACATACTGAAAACTTAAACGCCCATTGACTTAACTGACTTTATTTTCACACTTTGCGATAGAGCAAGCATGCACAGTCTAATGACATCACATTTTATTTTCGTACCGTCATTGTATGTTGTTTTTGTTTCCTTCGTTAAATAAATAAAAGACAATAAACGTACACACAAATGTAAACCATGCGCCATCATAGCTAAGGTTTTTTGATCCTCGCTAGATTAACTCTTTTACATTCAACACTGGCTTGGGATTCTTTATGTAATTAGTAAAATAAACCTTTAATATAAATCATAATGCTATTATTAACCGTGCTATGCATCATTTATTAATCAACTTTACAATGTTACGCACAATATCAGTGAAAAGGCAAGTCTTGTATCAGCACGAATAAATAAAACGATCAACTGTTCGGTATGAATTCAACTGTTCCTGTATGGTTCCTGTATGGGACCTCAGCATTGTGATTGGCTAAAACCAGAGCCGGCATCAAATTTCTATGCCTGTATGAGATTATGTGGTTTTGATTATGCGGTTTGATTGGTCAGTTTAACTGTTCCTATATGAAATTGGAATAATAAGGGTTTTTTTTTCCAGAAAAAAGACGCCATCTTAAAATAAATAAAACAAAACACGAACACTCGGATTTATAAAATGTTCAGGGGTAATAACTTATAATAATAATACAGTTGATTAAGAACATACTTATTAAATAATGATTTCATACAGTCACTGTTATTTGTCCGACGTCAGCTGTATTGGCAATCGCCTTACGTTCTCAGGCGAATACACCAGACCTCGGAAAATTAACAGTGCCTGTATGACATCACTTGTTTAATAACAGGCTATCCTAAGAATTCATTGATGCTGTAAAAGGACATGACATGTCAGCGTTTTATTCTTGACATACGAGTTTGCCATTGAAACTTACTAACGGGGTGCTTACATAACAGTTGTAATGGTAACAATGTGATTTAAATATCTGATTTAAATAATATCCTTAAATACGTTACCTATTAGGATCATAGGACGACCTTTCAGTCAGCTAATCAGAGACTTGTTTTCATGATTTACAAAGTGTAAGTGAATTACTGTATATTTAGTTGATATCGCAAAGTGCAGTTATAAAACATTCTTATTTTTACCTTGAAAACACAAAATTATCGTCAAAATGTGAAGTAGTCGTAATAAACAACACTTGATGGTAGAAATAACTATTATATGCAACATTTCTTTGTTATGAATAAAAAATATTTATTTTTGTCGTGAACAACACTAACCAACGGAATAAAGTTTTGCCATGGCGAAATCTTATTGGCTGAGATACAACGAGCTCTATACAAATTCTGGGTTTTCAAGATGTTATTTATCGGGCCGTCATCTGAACTTTGAAATATTTATTGAATACAAACCTTATGTTGTTTATGTCATTTATATAATAGTCTAACGAAATGATGTATACGAGCGATGGATCATATATTAAAATGTTGGTCAATACATATGAAACGTTTAACTTGCGTTATTAAATATATTACCTTTAATTTCAATGAGAACACTATGACTGCTAGCTGTAGCCTCTGATCCTGGGTTTTAGCAGTGCACATATAGCTGTCAGCTGTCCCTATTTCTAATGAACCAAGCGATAACATGAAACTGTTTAAGAAAGTTATTCCTGATTTCGACCACGTGTATGTACACGCGTCTGGAAAGCATCGAGCCGAACACGTGATGTTATGAAGTACTTGTCCATCTTTCAGGGTGTAGTTGAGAGCTGGTGGTGACAGGGAAACAGATTCTGGACGAACTTAAACGGAAAACAAACAATGATTCTAACACTGCACGCGGCTAGTTTTCTATAAATTACGAAGGAAATCAACCGTGGTTTGTTCTGCAACAAGTCGTGGGCGGAACCTAATGTTTTGAAAATAGTTCCGGAATTTCGAAGTAATTGTTCCGTAAAATGCACGTGCTTAAACGCGCGATTGCAAAATTGTGGCAACTAACTCATTTCTGCATTATGTAGCGCGATAAAACCACATGTGTTCTACATATTTTATATTTAAGTCCACAGAAACGTTTACGTTTGTTAATATGCTTTTAATTTTCGCTTGTTAGCATAATATTTTCACTGTATTTATCAATAAGTGTCACGTCACATTGATTCTTGTTTTAATATTTATCAATGAAGCTAACGTCATTATGAATTGTTAATATTTGTTGACGTCACTGAAACGCATGTGTGAATGTACTTTGGGGAAAATGGGCTGAGTATAAATAAATAAAGTTCTCATTCATAACCTTGAATAAAAACACTGGAATTTTATTTCGGATCGTGTTAGAATCGAAATAATTGACAACAATCAGCTGAACAATATTAACCGAATTGATTGTTAAAAATATACTTCTGCATATGGATGAAGACATTGAAGAAAGCGAATACATCTCCCAAAAAATCCCCCAAAATACATTAAATAATGGTACATTCAACATAAGAGCCCAGGATAACTGTACACTGCTTTGCATATCCCAGACATAGTTTGGAAATAAGATCCAAGAGGCAATTCCTTTTAGAAGCATATGTCATTGACAACAAATTGCCACATTAAGCGAAGGAGGGTTTCTGTGTTTTACTAAATTATACAGTTATTCAAACTAGCTGCTGAAGGTAAGTTTCAATAAATATATTAATTACATTTTCTGACCTCTGATTTCAACGATAACTGTATGACTCGTTGCTGCGGATGTGGACCCTGGATTTCTTGCAGTGCATTGATAACTGCCCGCCTCGTCCTTCTGTCGAGAACGCAGCTTTAGTACACTCGTGTTGCTGACTACTACTCCCTCCTGTGCCCACGTATATGTACAAGGTTCTGGATAACAGCTGGCAGAGCACAAAATTTCATTCATTATCTCTCCCTTGTTTCGAGTGTAAAACAAAGACGACGGAGACAGATTAACGGAATCGCGTACAAGTACGAATGAATTGCGTACAAGTACACTTCGACAACTGAAAAATGTTCGACGTATTAGAGCAAACCGTTTAGATATGTAATGTCATGTTCAAGTACGTGAATACCTACAAATAATACTCAGTTCAACATTCGGACTGTACACAGTGTTCGACAACATGGGATTCTTGGCACCGCATTCATATCTTCCGGCATCACCTCTTTTTACAGGACCCAGTGAAAGTACGGCCGTGTTACTGACCGATACGTAAGATTTTCTCCAGTAGTATGTACAGGTGGGAAAGCAGTCGTCATAACATGTGATATTATTGAGCGCCTGTCCCTCGATGAGTGTGTAGGAGTGAATCGATGGCGACAAATTAACTGCAGCAGGACCGTCTGAATTAGATAGCCTATTGTTACTTTTATATACATTATAACCGAGCAATATCATTAAATATAACATATGTCTCTCGTGCTTTTCACTATATTCTAGTTTAAAGTAGTTTATATTTATTTATGCCCTAATTTGTAATGAATACGTGTACTTTTCTGCAATATATACTGTTTAAACCAACATAAAAACGCGTTGAGGTTGATACGTTTATAGTCTACAATAAGTGTTTTATGTAAATCTGGTACATCTGAGACAAGTTAAACTAGATATATTTACATGTCAGACGAAGTCATTAATTTAAGCAGCTGACTGTTTTGTACACGAGTATTATTACGTTTGCCCCCCCCCCCCCCTTCCACCGGACAAAAGTCAAATAACACTTACATATGACATCTACCACAATGGAGTCACTGTTTGATGCCACTTGAGAACCTGGATTCGTAGCAATGCATGTCTAGTTGCCTGCCTCGTCTCTGTATACCAAACCAAGGGACGGGACACTGGTGTTGGTAACTTCTGCTCCTGACTTTCTCCACGAGTATGTACAAGAGTCTGGATGACAGTTTGCCGAACATCGTATGTCAGATACTGTACTTACCTGAGAGTGAAAGTAATATAGTGTCGACGAGGAAATCGTCACCGAGTCTGGTCCGTCTGCGTTACACAAAAGTATGTCATTTTACTCAAGAAAATGTATTGTTAATGTAGCAACTTACATTATAAATACTAATCAGGCCTAAAAATCGAAACCGGATATAATAATTGCTTTCACAATATCTCTCGAATTCTGCAGTCATGCCATTTAAGTGTAAGTTTATCAATACAAACCATATTATTTCAATTTTTATTTCGACAAATCTTACACAATAATGTGTTATATACTTACAAATAATACTCAGTCCAACCTTCAAACTGTACACAGTGGCCGATAACCTGGGATTTGTGGCAGCGAATTCATAGCTACCGGCATCACCTCTTTTTACAGGACCCAGTGACAGTACGGCTGTGTTACTGACCGATACGTTCGATTTTCCCCAGTGGTATGTACAGGCGGGAACACAGTCGTCATAACATGTGATGCTATTGAATGTCTGTCCCTCAATAAGAGTAGTATGAGAGATTTGATGGAGTCAAAGTCATCGAGCTTAAGTCAGGACCATCTGTCGTAAGGTATTTACTTTTTATTTTACTTTCACTTTTTCACGTTTACGTAAGGTATTTTCTTTTATTTTACAATGTATATATTTTTCATTTTAGGCAATAAGTCATCAAATGTCATCAAAAGAAAGTAGGAACTTGAATCATAGTAATGCGATTATAATAATTACACATATCATTACATTGTGGTGGCTCTATTGAAAATCCTAAATTACAGAAACATTAAATAGATCAAAATATTAAATTATCTTTATAAACTAGTTTCAATGTTAACCATAACACTCCGTGACAAGTTGTACAATCTTATACATTATTTATGTTGAGTTCCTTTACGAAGCAAGCTATCAGAAAATATTTGTGTCAAAATGTTGATATTTGTCTAAGCTATGTTTAAATCCATGTCATGTGTCATACCGTTTATTATTATCTAAGCACATTAATTTACACAGAAAGGCTATAAAAAGAATATTGCCTACATTTTATCTCCACCACAATAGTCTCGCTGTTTGCTGTGTTTTCAGATCCAGGATTCTTTGCAGTACATGTGCAGTACATGTGTAGTTGCCTGCTTCATCTCTGTATACAGAACCAAGTGACAGTACGCTAGTGTTGGTAACTTCTACTCCAGATTTCCTCCATGAGTAAGTACAAGGGTCTCGATAATAACTCGCAGAACATCTTATGTCAGACACTGTATATCCCTCTGTCTGAGAGTAATGGAGAGACGATGGAGACAGTGACAACGAGTCAGGACCATCTATGCAGCGTTACAAATTGTATACTTTTTTCATTTCCTGCAGGTAGCAGACACGTGATATTGTTCATTATTTGCCCCTCGTTTAATGTGTAGGAAAGTAAGGGTGGAGACAGCGTAATAGATTCGTGGCCGTCTGCAGGAAAACATAAGCAAAACAAACATTAACATAACTATACCCGAAAGGCATAACCTGTTTGTTTTACTTATTTGATAAGCGAAATATGTGTGTCGATCTACGCAACTAAACGGTTAATAAAACACACATGTAAGAAATTCACCTGTTAAGTAAAAGAAAGTTAATAATCTCTATCAAAATATCAAATAAACATAAAAAATATAGTAATTTACATGAAATCACCACTACAACAGTTCTGCTATAGGCTATACTTTCAGACGCTGGATTCTTAGCAGTACATATGAAGTTGCCTGCCTCTCTGTACACAGAACCAAGTGACAGGACACTGGTGTTGGTAACTTATACTCCTGATTTTCCCCATGAGTATGTACACGAGTCTTGGCGATAGCTAGCCGAACATCGTATGTCAGACACTGTATGCCCCTCATTTATAGAGTAATGTAGATACGAAGGATACAACGTTACTAAGTCAGGACCATCTGTGAAGGGCAAACACATAGTCGGCTTTCTCTTAATCGAATAATTGTAAATGAAGAATATGTATTTGTGCTGTACATGTATTGGTTTTATAATTTCGTTACACGTGTCGCATTTAACCCTATTTTGCCATACACTAAACACTCATACATAAGATATAGCTTTAAACAATAATTACAACACTCAATAATTATTGTTAAGTATATCATCTAGGAAATGCTACAGACTATCGAATATTTGTTTATTAAGTAATGCCTCATGTATCTCATACTACAACGACATTTTAATGTAATTATAAATTAATACCGAATATTTCCCTCGGCATCATTAAACCAGACATAAAATTGTTAACGCTCGTTCACGTTTTAAATAATGGATAGGGAGAAAATGAACAGTTTGGCACTTAACCGTTTTAATAAAAATTTCGTTTTCTTTCTGGGAGTGAATAGACATACAGATGGCCTTGCATCGTCTGTCAGAAACTATTTGCGTCTGTCGTAGAGTATAAGATATCAAATGGGCCCTCTTTTGAAACAAAACTAGATCTAAATACTGGTATTTCGCTTTATGATATGAAATCATCTAATCATCTAACTCAATTTAATACAATAATCGTTCATTACACATCACGTTCTTTAAAAATAAAGCTTTTCGTGAATTGTATGTTGCTTATGTAAAATGAAAGAAATATAGTTAAGTCCTTTGTGTCTGCTGTTTTGTGTTTCTAAAGTGCAATTGCAAAATAAGAGCTAATGCTTGAGAAAAGAGGTGTGTAAACATTAATTCTGACATGCCATGCGCAGAGTTTTCTATAGACAAAGACGAAAATCTCCGTTGTTAAATTGCCAATAAACAACTCGAAAAAGTAGTCCCGTACTTTAAAATATAGTTCGCATTGTAATTGCAGAGTAGATTGTCAGTTCATTTTAGAATCGAAATATTGTTTGCTTTATCGATGTTTATATGTAAATAAACAATACTTTTTCGTTCTGACGCGTGTATATTAAACCACTCATGCTAAAGTCCTCGTGGATTTATTCCTACACATCAGAACTCAAAATCGTTGTTTATTTACAGATAAACAACTCAAAATAGAAAATAGGATTTATACAGCACAAACGTCCGCAAGGTTGGTAGACTTGGTATGATGAAAATCGTACCTGGGACAACCTGACTGCAGCAGCAGCATATCCACAAGCCTGGAATCAGTAGTCGTTATATTGTAATTAATTACACATGTACGGCATACAAAATGGGAACTCACATTATTTAACAGTATAAAACATGATAAAATAAAACGCTACGAGGAATGAATTGCGGGTATTATGAAGTACGACGGTCGTGCTACGAGACTATTTGTGGCAGTAAATTATTAACACCGGAAACCGGTTATTTCAAAGACATAGTTGCCTTATTCTCGCAAAAGAGGAGTGACTGTATCGCTTAACTGGCTTATAAAGTAAGGAGGTCAAAAGCGAAAAGACCTTGTTAAGCACTCTAAGGAACAAAAAATCCCCGCCCACTGGGGGATTTCTAATATTGGGGATTTATAGAATCTCCGAATTAGATTGCATGACATTTACCGGACAACTATATTAACAAAAACGGTTTTCCACAGTTTCTAAACATCTTTAAATCAACAATTTAAATGTTATAATGATACTATCAATTAATATAAACAAGGAAAAATCAATAAAGTAGTGTCACTTATATAAATATTGAATTACCGTTTATCAAAATGCACAGCAGCATCCTCCGTATTGAAAATCTCATTATAACACACGTTTATAATGACAGTAACATAAAAATAAAATAAAAACAGTTAAAAATCCACAGAATCGAAGTCTGACGTGGTATTGTCATCAACAGTAATAAGTAATCAGCCAACTGTAAATTCTTATGTTGCAAGGAATAGGAATTTAATATCGATTGTATTTAAAATTTTGAAATCAATTTGCGCATTGCGCATAAATATTGCTTACCATTTACTGAACTGCTATACTCCACATTGCAAATGACCGTTATGTGACTTGATCAGAACTTCCTTTTTTTAATTGTATTAAATCACCGCTTATATCTTGTTCTAACTCTTATACGAGGAATTTTTTTCTTCCTGCAATAAACAGACACTTGAAACAATTACCAACGAAAAGTGTTCTCATGTTTAACTAAGAAGAATATATTTTATCTTATATAACAATTAATAATAATTTGTCCTGTAAAGATTTAGTTATCTTTCATTTTAAGATTTAAATGCATCATTGAATGTCAAATTCGAATACTTTACACGCTAGACATTTAACACTGTTCAAATAAAGTACAAATCCGCGAGTAACTGACAATGACAAACAATAAGTTTACATTTTAAAATACGTTAAAATAAAAAGGGTAAGCTCTGTAACATCAAAACAGAAAAACATAACACTATTGATACAGAAATGTATTTTATGCTAAGTAGTGAAATATAGAAAAATATCAGTGAGATAAATCACTCACTGCGCTGGACTACTATTTAGATTTTATTTGATTTGAACGATGTTTAAATGTATGTGGTGTCACCGTTTATCATACTTAATTACCGAAAAGAAGAGTAGTTAATATTAAGAGCAATAATAGTTAAGAATACTTCTCGCAATTATATACAATATATCGAAGTGCCTTACCTCTTACATTCTCGTGGGTTTTCCTCAGGCGCATTGAGCCAATGAGACTAACAGACATTATCTTGCGGGTACACATTTAACCCACAAGGCATTGGAGCTGGTCTTGGTCCAAAATTAATTTTAACGTCCAAAGTATTTTTTAAACCTTTGCACTTCCATAATTACCGCACATTACATTTTGCACTTGTTTACAGTACCAGTATTCTCCATTTGTTTACATAATTGCTTTCTTGACGATTCTCCAAAATCCAATATGAATTCAGTGTGCCCTCAAGAAATAACTTATGTACATTTAGTCTTTATTTACGCAGTCGATTAGTTGTAAAACTTTAGAAAAAAAACAGCACAAGTGTTGTTTTTGTGCAAATGCCTACTCGGTATTTGTACGAAAACCATTAGAACAGAGTGTGATATCTATGGAGACATCTGTGTATGGGGAATCACACGTTTATTTCCTAAAGTAGTATCGTAAACATATACATGTATATAAGGGTAACTAATGAACGTAGACACATAAAGTATGTATCCTATGCATACTTATTTTCAAGGAAAATTGCTTCAGAAAATGAAAATTCTTATATTTATGAATTTACATTGTTCTTGAAATGTGTGATCAATATTATGTTAACCATCAATACATGCGTTGATTGCAAACATAGATATAGAAGTTGTTGGCGTATGTATTGTAGGTTTATATTGTGTTTTTTTTATAAACACATAATGCATGCTATGATTAAGAAGTTCAATGTGAACAACGGAATTCGAGGATTCGTTAAGTATACGATTATCAATAATTATTTGTCACTTCACTAATTTTATATATTGTTTAACCTACGATGTTCAGATTCATCCGTTTTCCCCCCCTATATGTAGGGTCAAGCATGCACATTTCATCACTTGAAGACTCTACAAATACCGTTGTTTTCTGTGGAAATAAGACGACCGTTAAGTCCTCATATTAAGTACAGTAGGGTCATGTGAAAGACAATTAAATGTCGTACTTAGCTTCATGAAGAAGGCATGCTTATCTGTATCAAATGCTTACTTCCAATTCACGGTTTTCATGTATGAGGTGCATCTGATAAAACACTCAATGATGTTTTTATTTGTAAGTGGTCATGGATTTTGTCACGTTTTAGAAAAATGCAATACTTCCCATTTTTAGCGATTATCACGACACAATAATTTATCGTCGAATCGAAAACGAGGCTCGCGATGTATTGATAGTGGTTAATACTGGTTGCATAGCGGTCATTTACAGTTCATTACTTTTAAAATGTTATAAATATTCACTTAGTTTACTTGTTAATAAACAGAATTGGCATGGTACATAGTATAATTATGATATATGATAATAGAGTGTCAGTTTAATTATTATATCGTCGCTGAAAATGGAATATAATGCAATTTAGACGTAAGTACTTTCTCTGAGACTGACAGACTTCGTATTGTTCAAACCTTGTCAATTATATGATCATAATCTTGTATAAACACATGACCATTATTATGTAACCAAAATGTGTATATATAGGTCCTAATTTTAAAATAACATTTGGCACAATTACGTAATCAAAGTGCATACGAATTAGTGAAGTAATACACGGGTCATTGTCTGGGCAGCTATGCCACTGACTTCACGAATCTACTTTAAACTATCATTTAAAATATAATAATAACTTTATTTAAGACAACAATCTAATTTTATTCGCAATTATCCTGATCATTTGCTTGAACTCATGATATCATCATAGTTAATAAATGGAGTGTACATGTGTTTGTTTACAAGTTTAAAGACATATAACGATAATTAACATTGCTGTTTAACGTTTTGATATTAACTTATTATGTTTTATTTCTCAGTCATATTGTTTTTTTGTTTTTTTTATCTATCATTAGAGAGTACAAAAAACAACGTATTTGATCAATTCTGATTACCTCGGTAGAATTCTCAAGTTGTTTCTCTCAAATGAACAAAAAGAATTCTCCGGGATAATAATAATCATGTTATTTGTAACTGTCAAGTTGTTATACAATTACCACAGCCGACACTGAATCCGGAATACACGAACTGCTTTTTTAATTAAATATTAATTATTTAAAGGCCTAGTTTAAGGAATGTCTGGCCACTCCATCGGGTATTCCACTCTGTGTTTTGGTCCACCATCAAATCTCTTATCATAATCTACACTCTTTTCTCTCAACTGACAGAGCAATGGCTTTGTGCTCTGTTTCAATATGTCTCTCCCTCTGTAGCAGTGTATAATCTCAGCTGATAAGGGTCACCACACTGTGACCACAGAAGGGTGTATGTGTAGTACATTTTTATCGAGTCCAATATGGCCATCGCCCCCAGAAGACTTGTTAGTTGGATTATGGGGGATAGTGCAAGATACAGGAGACGCCCCGTTCCAGAGGAGACCCTGGGTCTTTTAGTGCCCGGTGTGAAGCACCTAGTACACTGCACCTCGGTTTAACGTCTCATGCGAAAGACGAGTTAGTAGGTTAGGGTGTAGCGGGGGCTCGAACCTGCGACCCCTGGGTTGTGAAGCCAGTGCGTTACCACTAGACCACGGATCCGCTACATCCACAGAAGGGTGTCAATACACAGGGGTATTATACCCCCGGTTTAAGTGGGGGGGGGGGGTCAAACAAAGAAGGATTAAGCTAGGCATTTAATCAATTAATAATTAATTATGTATACCGCAATACATTCAGCAATTATATACTTATTTCAATCTTTAAATATTCAGATCTGAATATGAAGTAATATAATTATGATGTCAAACATAGTTTCGTTAGCAGATTTGGCTATGTTATGATTGTTACATTATTTGCATTATAATTTTAAGTATTTTAAACATATCCACATACACATAATTTGGTGAACAAAACAGAAATAGACTATATAATAAAGATGTATCAACATTTCAGAACTAACTATTAAATAATATATGTGACAAAATTAATAAACGCTGCTCATAATTTATTTTGGTATAGACCTTAACCTTTTTATTAAGTTTATATGGGATAAACACTTGTTCTTGTCTTACTAATACAATAATATAATAACTTTTATTAAAGTGAAATAATTGATACAATGGCAAGTGCTTATATTAAAACTAGGTTACGCAACTTCTGTATAATACATGTACTAGCAACTGACAAACAATTATAAATGCATAATAAATGGGAAAAAAACCCATATATTTATTTCATCCAGAACATTCTGTAAATTTTAACTTTACTTACTTAAACTTAACTTTACAAAGCTAACTGATTGGGTCTAGAAGCTTAACTCAACCAAGAGCCTGTAGATATTGGATTACTTAAATAACTAACATTCATTTTGAAAAAATGTTCAAATCCTTTTCCAATATATTTTTAGTTAACAGTGTCCGTTTATTGCATTTGAATCATACATAATTTGAAATCACTTTTTATTTTAACATTCAGATTAATATTGCATCATCATTTCGATAGTTACATTATTCAAATTATATGTATAGATAATTTATTATTAATTACATTTGTATTGATGTAAATTTCAATCTTAATTGTATTTTATTCTGTTCGAATAATTTTTTTTAAAGATTTGTTGTTATCTAAGGTTTCTTAGCTGGTAAATGTTAAATTTCATATTTAAAAGTGAAATTTTGTAAAAAATGTTATATGTGAAATTTCATTGCTTGCATTTAAAGTGAAACTAATAAGAATCAACTATTCACTTGTTCACTAAGTTAGAATAAAATATCTTAATGCAAATTGCACTATACATGTTAGAGCCAGAGCCAGGGTTATGGAATTTCATTATTTTAGGACATCTGACAAGTTTTTACTTTGTTGATAGTGGGCCATATCCAGAACACTGTCCCAAGAGTATACTAATAGTCTCTTTAGAAACATTGTGAGTGCGTCCGCCTCTCAGGGAGACTCAGGTTTGATCCCCAACACAAGGTGCACAGTTCTTTTTTTACTTTGAATTAATCCCTCTGGGCCAATTCCTGACCAATATATAAATACAGAATACGTTTATAAAAGGTTTAGAATATATATTCACTTGTCATGAAACGTTGTATTGAACCAATCTTTTTAAAACAAGTATTTATGGATAAAAGTAAACTGTTTCCCAAAAATATTTCTTTATTCGCTTTTGATTATGACTTAATAAATGATTAATATGTACTTTACACACTTACTTTTAGAAGAAATATTAAAAATGATGAATTACATGTAAAACCTGATGTTTTTACTATTGAACGTTGTTGATATACAAGTTGATCTTTGATATAATGACTACCACAATAATAAGTTAAAAGTTAATATGTTCTGTTTTTCTAATTAAATGGTGTGAAGATTACGTTACCGGAATTTATTGTACATGATCAACTGCTGTGCTGGTAAGTTTCACATTCATAATTCAGTGAAGCATTGGACAGAGTCAAAGACAACCCTCCAGTAAATTTAATTCTTGCAAGTAAGACCCTCGACTCTGTAAGACTCAGTCTTTCAAATTAGAAGTGTAATTGTTTTTCTAATTAAATGGTGTGAAGATTACGTTACCGGAATTTATTGTACATGATCAACTGCTGTGCTGGTAAGTTTCACATTCATAATTCAGTGAAGCATTGGACAGAGTCAAAGACAACCCTCCAGTAAATTTAATTCTTGCAAGTAAGACCCTCGACTCTGTAAGACTCAGTCTTTCAAATTAGAAGTGTAATTGTGTTCCAGCAGTATGTAGCAAACTAAGCAATATCTTCTGAATCATCCAAATTCCAAATCATTTTGTTCCAAAATGGCAAATTACAGCTTCACATAAATAACCTTCCATATCAGATTTGATTCAGTAATAATCCATACGCTTCAACATTTTAATACATATCCCAAAACTTGACCCGTCAGTGCTTTTTTAAAAAGTAACAACAAACAATACTTTGTTTACATTTGACCTTGTTCGTCATCACGAATTCGTAAACAAGGGAAACAACTGTGCTGTATTTATTTCAGGTGGTTGCGATAGAACAGTTTTATGAAACGCTCGGATTTTCTTACGAACGTCCTGTGAATTCCTACGTAAGAAAACCGTCCGTACGAAGTTTATGAAACAGACCAATTATATTGACGTAAAATATTACAGACGACGCTTTGTTTCTCGTTGCATTTAGTATTTACACATATTTTCCTTCCGTTATTAAATAGTTTAATTCCAATTTTGGGTTTCCTGTAAGCATGTTCGCTGATCGTTATTTATCGTTACTGAAACATGGAACCTATGCATAAAATCCGAAGCGGAAGGTTCCGATTCACGTTTTTTCCCGCGCAATTTTTGGAACACAGATTCTGAGTTCATTAGGTATTGGAAATGAACAACAACAACAATAAAAATAGGTACTCGCGTTATCTATAGGCGGAAAAACCTTGGTTTTCCCGTATTATAAACACATTAACTATTATTTATATTACCATGAATCTTAAATCCATACATTATAGTATAGCTTGGCAGTGATATGACTGATTCTTTAAACTTCATCCTATTTTTTACCTTATGCTTAATAATTTTTCATTGCAGTATACAATAAACCAAGTTGTGATATTTACCCATATGATTTGTAATTTCATCTGCCAATTGGAGTGTGTGCGTGTGAATTTTTTTTATAGGTTTTAGGGGCACACATTTCTTCATTTGGCAACAATACGGATTGAACAGTAACTGATCCCATCCATAAGGAAGAATTTGTCTGGATGGCGTCAAAATCTGTGTTCGCATCCTTGAACGCAAACTTACCAGTGACACGCTACCTTCGAAACAATGATTCCTATGGTCCCATACGATGTCAAACTTACAAGACATTTTTTGCATTTGGTAATAACGAAATGTATTTTGTAAAAAAGCAATAATATTTAGCATTTATGGATTGTTGTTTGATATGAAAACGTTCTTATGCTTCGTTATTGTGAAACGAAGTTGTGTTAATTGTAAAAACAGTTTATACAACGTTAGTAAAACGTTATTAATTTATATACTCTGAAATGTATTTCGTTAAAATATTATTTGGTTATATAGGGCGTTCTCACGCAATATGTAGTTTTGTATTTCTCAATTATGATGTGTTTTTACAGCAACGAAATCAAAGTATTTTTACGACATGATACGACGTGTTTACGAAATATTATCGCGTGTTTACACAATACAGTTCGTGTTTATAAAAAGTTATAAGGTTAACGAAACGTAACTCAAGCCTGTGTTCCAACACTTCACGTTCACATATACTAAATGAGCGTATGTGATGGAACATTCTCAAACGTCCGTTTGGCAAAACCATAATAAATAGTTTCTTTTATTGACTTGTATTAGGAATACTAAGTGCTGTTCAATGACCACATTATACATACATTGACATGATGGATGAAGAAATTGATAATACAAACTGGGTATGACAAACCGAATAAAACCCTTATTTAGAAATAACGGTAAACCTTAAACCGCACAGGGTATTGCTTGTGATACTTATTATGTAAATCATGGAATATCACACTTTCTTTGCAAATAATAATAATAATTACCAGTTTTTTGTTTTTTTTTTAGGTCTATTAAGAAGCTAGGGCATCAGTTTTGTCACTGATACGTTTACTGACAGTGTTTAAGTACGATAGTTTGCATTTTTGAATTTAAAAACTTACAACTATTTTATAACTCGTATCAGTTTCTTCGTTTTGTAATAACAATACAAAGAATAAAAATGTGTGCATAATATTTTGAATGAATCGCATGTAGAAGCTTGCAAACATCGTTTGTGTCAATAGAATGAGAATATATATATTTATTTTTTTTGAAGGCAGTTTCTAATTTGTACAATAATTGATTAATTATGTTCTTTTATTATGTCGATTATAATATTCACGCTCGACATATAATTTGTTTATTTCAGATATGCATGATGAATCGTGTATATATTGTTTTATTGTTACGCCATATATAGCAAGCAATACATGGATTATTGACGATTTTAATCATATTACATTTAACTGAGTTTATCCGCATGACATTATGTTACATAATAATATACACAAAAAAGCACGCAGCAAGGGCGTAGTGCCCTATACGCACAATACGTACGTGCGTAATACAAACATTCGGACGATAAAAAAAATAAGAATTTGCTTAAACGGTAAGAACAGAAGGGCCAGTCAAATGTATGTATTAATTTTCTCATATAAATGCCCTTTTTATTGCTGATGATGGAAGTCAAAACGTTGAAATATACGGTTTGACGTAATAAGGAACATACGTATGAGTTTAAAGTTGAAGCTACTACTAATTGGTTCTGAACAGTTATTAGTATCTGAGCACAGATTTCTATTTCTAGTTCAGAAATTTAAGCACTGTCACATAGTGAAAACATCTGTAAGTGCAAAGTCTATAAATAGCTCGCATCTGTTTGGCTGAATAATGTTGCTGTGCAGAACAATCTACCATAAACGTACAATTGCAATATTCTGCACCAATATTTAATTTTCTTTGACGCCAAGCATTGAAATTAAATATAATCGGAATGCGCATACTGTTTAACAACGGTATTACAAAATTAATCTCATAAACATCGAGGTTTCAGAATTTAATACGCACATTCTTTGTAAGCTACTTCATGAATTTAAAGAAGCAAAACGCACGAAAAGGCATTTCTAACCGTCACTACTGGGGCAACCGTCTATTCTGAAAGCATTAAAATCGAGCTCTCTATCATCCTATTTTGAAAAGTATTAACTGTTAACCTTCCAAATCAAAACCGTCTCAGGCCGGTACATTTAAGTCTTCGACACAGTCGTTTCATTGTAGAAGGACGGCGTTGCGCATGGTGCTGTAAAATCTACATCTTTGCAAACACCAGTCGTGCTTAATTTTTATGTTAATATTATTGTTCATAAAATACATGTCGTTGATTCAAATGTTTTTTGTACTTATGTCGATAAAAATCCATGTATGTTACAAGATTAAAATAAGTTTCTATTGTTGAGGTCGCGGTGGCGTAATGGATATGGTGTCCGCCTAGCGATCGGGGTGTTCCGGGTTCGATCCCCACTCTGGGATCGTACTCAAGATCTCCCCTAAAGACACCAAGAACTGGTTTTACCCAGGAAACGGACTCAAGGGTGTCTCCATAAGCCTTAGGCTTTCGATGCCATCGAGCTAAAATAAATAGGTTTAAACTAAGTTTCTATGCTAGATAAAATAATTACTTCAAACGCTAGAAAAATATCTAAAAATACTCCAGAATGCACCATTTCCTCCCATATTTTAATTTTTCCGGTTTGTTTGAGACCCCCCCCCCCCCCGAATCCCCAGCAGCGGAAGGGGACATACCCATCTGACACCCTCCTTGATGATGAATATTCTCGTGTGCGTATAAATTTTACAACCCTTGTTACGCCCCTGTGTAATGCATTTATTTACATATTATTTGAGTAGCGTCGGAGTTTACACTTTTTTATTTGTTTTAATAATAAATAAAATTAACAGAGCATGTAAATGACAATAATATGTCTGTACTTTATCAGACTATGGACATAGATTACACTCAGGAGCAGTTAGTGAGTTTGTCGGTATGTCATTTTAATAATGGCAGATGAAAACACTTAAGAGCATACAATACGTTTGTCTGCATGTCATCTTATAAGCGACATAGTTTTCAACAAAGAACATTTATAATTTGATCTGCATGTCATCTATATAGCGATAGAGTTAAAACCAAAGTGGGTGTAGTTCATGTGCCGACAGTCATCTTAATAGCAGCAGAGTTAACGCCAAACAGCAATTAGTGAGTGTGTCCTAAAATGCTTCTGATGGACATGCAAGTTCAATGAATTGGTAGCATTCCTACTAACAATGAAGTTGAGAGCTTAAATGACTAGTGGTAAATAGAAATGTATCTAGAAAATATTAACTGTAAACGTTAACAAAATCTCGCTCATTCCAAAATCACCGGTCACTTTTTTCTACTCACTCTTCACAGTGATAAAATAAAGTTCCGAATTTAGTAATAAATCATTATTTAAACAATCAAAGTTCATTGTGAAGCGAACGTGACCTGGTCATTAGGAATTAATGCAATTTAGTTTACATTTACTCATTTTATATGGATATTTGTTTTTGTCATATTTACATGGGCAGGGAGCCTTTTTGAGAGTCTTAACTTGATAGGAAACCAACAGAAAAGCTGTTTAATTGCCCAGAATACCTAGCGCGAACTTATATAGGTAATGTTTTCCCACTGCGTAAACAATAATGTGTCAAGTCTCTTCTACGCTCTTACATTCATTTTCGCGGTGCAATACAACCCTTGATAATTTTACATGAGATATTAAAATCATTTTTGTAAAAATGGTTTCACATTGCAAAGTCAAATTTCTCTACCAATAGCTGATGCCAAAGTTAAACATTTTCAACCGTGACATTTTCATTCCACTAAATAAACTACTTGACGTGTTGTTATTACATCAGTCGTTTTAATTTTATAGTGCATCACGATACAGTCTTATTGTGGAGCACGTAATATGTTGTATGAGTTGACATTGCAAACCATACGTAATGCACGCTAAAAACAATTTAACATCTAATTTGGACATTCGAATCGAGAAACCAATGAAAGAAAATGGCGACTAACTAATGAGACTCCAGGTCGGCTGAACGCAGCCCTGGTAGTCAATTATTTAAAATGACGTCATACAGGTGATCGATTTTGGGTTACTCAATACTATAAAAACATTCACTGTGTTATTAGTTACACTGTTAGTAACTGAGGGTGTATGGGTATGATGCCACTGAGGGTGTATTTCCCTCACACCCTCAGTTACTAACAGAGCAACGACTATATCTCACCGACTACCTTTCACTGGTCTTTTTTATTATATGCGTTTCAGTGAAATATTGAATTTTATTGGTGAAATACAATTTTATATTTTCACTGTAGGAGCAGTGAAAATATAAGATTTTACATTTTCACTGCAATGAAAATATAATATAAAACGGACTATTTTTCCATAAATAGCATCGATCTACAAGTAGTGGTATACAACCCTACGCAAATTTATATACATGTACGGTATGTACATGCATATGTTTACATAAAACACATGATAAAATTCAACAAAATTATAATTTAGCGACAACGACAAGCACAATATGGCACGCTTTTTCCCACCATACTAACGAGTCATAGTTTTGGAATCAATTATGACGTCATTTTTATGACGTCAGAATACACGAACTTGTGACGTTTATGCTTATCTCGAGCAATTTTATCTATTTGTTGACCAAAGGCATAAAATAAAAAGATAATGTGTTAATTTCGGTGGAAGATCGTATGTTATTTCACTCGTGATCATAGAAAATAGTTTCACTCGTGGCTGCGCCACTCGTGAAAATGTCATTTTCTATGAACACTCGTATAAAAAGTATAACAAACATAAGTACTAAAGTTGACCAAAAATACTTATGACATTAAATTTGGCTAAGCATATGGTAGAAAACAACAGATTTCATTACAGTAAAAATACGCCAAACACCATTTTTTGTATTTTTTTACTTTTATTTTCATAGTATGTCAAAATCAGTAATACCAAAATATGATATAACCTTATCTGATGGGAAAAAAGTATAAATTGACATAGGTTCACCACAATAATCTCAAGGTATAACATTTGAACAATCCTATGTCATAAAAAAAATGAAAATTGAAAATAAGACAAGTAAAAAAGCCAACATTTTCCTTCTATGTTAAAATATTTTTTTGTCTTCTAATTATAATCTACTAGCAGTTTCGATATTAAATGCATTATTTTTGCATTAATGTTAAAGAAACAGTGTTTTGTGTAAACATTTTAAATACAAATGTAACTAGCTGAGGTTCACATATCCTTGGTAACTAAATTCAGATGATAAACATTTTTTATAAGTGTGTGCTTTAGAAAATTCAATTGACATTTGCATTACATTGGGTTAACAAGAGTTAAAAAAAAACTGGCAAACCTTTGTGGTAACTTCATCAAGTTTTTGGATAATAAGGTGTCTCTTAGACCATTCTCATCATTTCGCCAATACATAATTTTCTGATGTTTTTTTTTACAGCGGTAGATCTCGTCAAAATTCTTTAAACACAAATAAGCATTTATTTCACATATTAAATTGAAAATAACTCAACATTCAAAAAGTAATGTTTATTTCTCGAAAATAATTACGGTTAGTGGCGAATGGGCCAAAGTTAACCGATATTTCGCGAGTATTTCCGAAGGCATTAGGACCTTTCTACCTTAACAAGTGATTTATTTCTTTAATGTTAAAACAAGGCAACAATGGGTGTTTTCCCCCAATAACTGTTGAAAATAACGTGGCACTTGAGTTACTGTCACTCGTGATCATCTTCTGATCTATAAAACGCGATCGGATAAACATCGTCAACAAATATCGAGCTCAAGCTTACACAACAATGAACTTGAGGTCGCGGTGTAGTGGATATGGTGTCCGCCTAGCGATCGGGAGGTCCCGGGTTAGATCCTCACTCTGGGAGCTTGCCCCAAAGACACTAAGTACTGGTTCTAAACGTACTCTAGAATGTCTCAATGAACCTTAGGCTTTTCGATGCAATCGAGCTAAAATAAATAGGTTTAAACTAAAATAAACAGGATACAATGTTATTATGTATAAAAAACATTAAATTATTGCAATATTCAAACTATTATAAGAATTAAAACAATAGGTGCATTTGCAATAAAGAGTATGCAGAGAAAAATGTAGTTATTGGGTTACAAATGAAATAAAGTGGATTACGTAGCACATAATTCGGTATTGTTGTAGTGTTATTTTATGTTCAATAGCTATAATAAAATGTGGGGTTTTCCTTCCATAATTAAACGCAAATGATAATAAAATAGAATGTATCATGTCTGTATGCAAATTTTACAAGCAACGTAATGTGTTTTTTCCCATATTTATTTGCATAAATGGGAATATAAACAGATGTTCTCCTACTACAATATTAACCGTCTTAAAATATTTGTGCATCGCTCGGACACACACATTTAAACTAATAAAAAGAGAATCTTCGTTTTACGATTATTTCGTAATATATGCATATGTTGTGAGAGAAATATTATAGATGGCCTCCGTCCGTCTTGATAAGTCGATGGTGTAGCTACCAATTTATCTGGCAAATGCAACCCAAACTCTTGTCTTGCAGTCTGTTGGTATTTATATATCGTATGCAGACAAAAGTCTTTATCAAGAGACACAGGACACATTTGTCGTTTTTACCATAAAACGTATGACAATTTGAACTTTTATATCATAACAAATAGTACCATTGATAACACATTGTCTTGATCATTGTACTCGCATTTAGTTTAAATTTGATAAAATATCGGCTGCTATAATACATGTAATTTTTTTTAAAGCTTTGTATCGCCACCTTAGTATAACAAGGGCCTATTTGCTTCTTTAACGCACGTTAGATAGGCCCTTGTAATCCTATCTGCTTCTTTAACGCACGTTAGATAGGCCCTTGTAATCCTATCTGCTTCTTTAACGCACGTTAGATAGACCCTTGTAATCCTATCTGCTTCTTTAACGCACGTTAGATAGGTCCTTGTAATCCTATATGCTTCTTTAACGCACGTTAGATAGGCCCTTGTAATCCTATCGGCTTCTTTAACGCACGTTAGATAGGCCCTTGTAATCCTATCTGCTTCTTGAACGCACGTTAGATAGGCCCTTGTAATCCGATCTGCTTCTTGAACGCACGTTAGATAGGCCCTTGTAATCCTATCTGCTTCTTTAACGCACGTTAGATAGACCCTTGTATTCCGATCTGCTTCTTTAACGCACGCAAGATAGGCCCTTGTATTCCTATATTCTTCTTTAACGCACGTTAGATAGGCCCTTGTAATCCTAAGGTGGCGATCTGCAGCGTTTTGTTTTCAGTTGTCAAAGTAGAAATAAAAGTCAACTGGTTGTTGTATAGGCATTTGTGAGGTGGTTCTTTTTTGTTCTACTTGTTGTGTAAGATTAGATGCAATACAGTTGTTAAGTTAAAAATAAGTCCACTCTTGCTGTATAAGTATTTGTGAGGTGGTCCTTTATGATAATTATTATTTTGTAAGTAAATAACGTTGTATACTTATAAAAATGCCCAATTTTGCATTAATGAGCAGTTGCAATTAGCACTATTTAAAACACAGATTTGACAAACATGTTAAACTAGTTTGATGAATGGTTTATGTAATGTGAAGAACAGTTCAGAAATCGTTTTTCATGATTGTGGAATTATTATAATTAAAGACGCATGATAAATATATTTTAGACGAACATTGATACTAAGCATAAATGTGATATCATTATTCACTTTGTAAATAATAAATATCTAACGAAATCACCTATTTTACTGTAATACGCAATAAGGTTCATTCTGACTATTAAAGATAATGATTTTAAGAACATTACTTTTACTCTTAAGTCTTCCAAGCATGCCGGTTTTTTTCGCAATAAAAGACAACTTAAGAATATACATACTTTATTATTCAAAAAGGCAATTAGTAGCAAAAAAAAGAACAATACAAATAACTAAATAAATATAATATTCAAGCCAGTTTTACAAAATCGTGAGGTCATCTTGAATTTATCAATTCAGCATGGCTTTTGACAACAACCCAAATGAACGTTCTTATTTGTAAATACCTTGATATTACAACTATATTGATGGCTTAACTGGGGTTGTTGAACATAGAAAACTATTAAGAAAACAAGCGTTTTAATTTAATTCACTGAAACAAAGATCATGTATTGCAATATTCAATGTGTTATAATTGTTATATTTAAAGTGGCGAATTGTAACCATGAATTTATTAGTTAAATATTCAAAACATAGTGGCTGGTATCGGATACACACAATATTAACATGGCTATTGGAGTCTGTTTTTATCCGTTTATGATCTGGATAACAACATAAGGATAAAATAACTAGTCTCTGGTTTTTGGTTACGTGTAACCGCACTTATTCCAGCGGAACCGAGCCACATGTCGGACAACACGCTCCTGGTGGTGTGTGACCTACACACATGGGGCACATCATCATTTCACACTGAACAGAGCCACTTCTACAAAAACACGTCTGGCAGGGGTCGGAGGACTTCCTTGGAACTTGGTCACCTGAAATGTTTCCGGAGTCACTAAATAATAATTAATTATGAGGGCAGGAATTTTCAGGAGAAATGATGAACACAAGGAGCAGTCATTCAAACTAACAGGAGCATACACTCATTTGGTTTGTACCATTTAGCAGGTATTATTTGTGTAAAAGTGTGTGAGTCTACCATTTAGCAAGTATTATTTGTGTAAAGGTGTGTGAGTCTATGTACAATACAACAGGCAGCACATGCATTGAATAACTATTTTAAACTATTTTAGTTCATAAATGTTTAATCAAACGAATAATTGAGTACTTACATGTACTTATTACAAGTTGTTACAATTATTAATTACAAGTCATATCAACTACATAATTTATCATACATAAACACTTAAAGATTAATGTATGATAAAATGTATACCACAGCCACATAGTATACAGATTGTTCACTGTTGACATCTGATTGCATTCAAACGTCAATAATAGTCGCGGTGGCGTAGTGGATATGGTGTCCGCCTAGCGATCGGGAGGTCCCGGGTTCGATCCCCACTCTGGGAGCGTTCTTGAGATCTCCCCCAAAGACACCAAGTACTGGTTCTACCCAGGAAACGGACTCGAGAGTGTCTCAATAAGCCTAAGGCTTTCGATCCAATCGAGCTAAAATAAATAGGTTTAAACTAAACGTCAATTTTGTTATCGATTAAACAGCGTATATTCACGATCAAAAATATGGACATTTTGATGAAGTAATCCTTATTTACACAATCATATCGAACATTAATGATGCCCAAGGAAACACTCTAATATATAAATAACCAGAATACCTTCTTTATAGCGTATTCCGTTGACGAAACAACCGGTTTCTATGTCTGGAATAAAAATAAATTTCAAAATCTATACAGATTATGTATATTCTTTAAATCGTGATACTTAAGTCTGTTGTAGCAATTAATAATCTTAACGCGGCATTATAGAGCGTGTAGTAGATGTCCTTATTTATTAAATAATATGAAGTTCTGCAATATCGTGCTTTTCTTCATCATATATAAAATAATGTACTGGCCTGTCAATTTACTTTGGCTCTGATAGACCTTATAAGGGTACACTGGATGATTAATAATTATGTTTTTTGCCTTTAATTGTTGTGCTCATACCTTTCGGAATTCTACAGACGTGTCCGCAGCCGTTAGAGCAACATTTTTGTTTGTCTGGGCAGCCAAAGTCCGATGAGCACATCTCCACACATATCCCGGCAGAAAATCGCCTTGGCTTTGGACAAACGCCCGGTTTGTCTGAAATGCAAGGATACTTCGATACATTGTACATAGAACCTTTCAATATCATACGATGATGATATTGAATTAAACAAACTAAACATTTTCATTCCCAGCTACAGACAAGGTATGCTGTACCTTAGTGTGCAATATATTCAACATTATTCAGCTGGCACATTTGACGCATTTTAGGTTTACATTCAACGTGTGGTACATCAATACATAATTCCCAAACCAATAATTTTAAAAACGTGTACTTAATATAAATGCAAAGTATGGCCTTTGAGCAATTTTGAGGAGTTGTCATACATATTTATTAAGTCAAAGTGCAATCAATGTTTTGATTCCTTTTTTAACTGTTAAATGTGAACATTTGCTATTGCTCCATACGTAAACGGCTGTAAGAATGTATAATCATTAGGTTGATGTTAATGGAATAAATGGTTATATTGAATCAGCTGTGAAAATAACGTTTTTAAAGTGGATTTCTGTAAAAGGAATTCGCCACTACATTTTTGTACATGTAAAAAGAAACATATACTATTATAATGATTAAACGAGTAGTTTCCCGCGCAGGATGTAAACACACGAGAAAACACTGCGAAATATATCCACTGGCGATTTCATGCTACAATTACATAATATTTGCACAAGTTATATGTTCTAGTTACCTTTGCACGCCATTTTTGTACATGCTACTGCCCCATTCCTACAGTGACATCTGTTGCATTCGTCCTTAAAACTCTCGTCGTTTTTGTAAACCTTTCCTTTATAAAAGCAGACTTTTTCTGAAAAAGACAATGACACATACACTTATTTCATGTATTACACTTATTTCATGTATTACACGTATTTGTGGCTTTTGAAATGCCATCTTATTTATACAGACAAAACAATGGACATACTATCGGCAACAAATTAATAATACAATCATATCAGATGAGGGTTGATACCACTGCAAAAGAGCTTGACATTATTTGTTAACAATGCTTGTAATTAAGTTCGCTTGCGTATCATTGACAGCACCATCTTAAAACGAGCAACCATTCAACCTCACCAAAAAACCAAACCAATCAACAAACTAAACGGACCAACCAAGCAACCACCTAAACCAAAACCAACCGATCTCAAGCTAACAACAAGTAAATTTTCGTACCGTCTCTGCAAACCGGACAGCATTCCCCTGGCGGTGTATAGTTGTCCACACACAGTGGAGCGGCGCAGCGCACTGCAGCACACAAGGGCGGACGTATGAGCTTTGTTTCTTCTTGCGCCGAAATTCCGGTTACCCCAATAACACAGCTAATGAATGCAATATAATAAACGTTATCCATGATCTGAAAATATACAAAATATGAAAGAATTAATGTTAGAAAAATAAACATTACCAGCCCTATGTTTTATATTTTGTTTTATATATTACACTAATTCATGAAAACACGATGCACTACATAATTACGTGGATTTCTGTGTTTACATAAGGTTACTTCAAACGCGTCCGCTTATACGAGAGCCTCCGAACGGCAGCAAAATAATCCGCAAATATTCTCGCTTATTTTTAGCGCTTAATACACCAGCTTTACTGGTACATACCACACTAGGTTAAACTTACCAATTTCACAATTGTTTTCCAGTGTAAGCTTTAAAACATTAAGCAAACGTTAATTCTTATTGCTTTATACTAGTCCGGCTTTGTTAAACTAATTGAAACGAACAGAAACGGTGTATAAATACATATCTGTTCACGGATGTTGTTCGACCATAACGACTTGTTTACAATAGGCGCAGCATTGTTTATCGTTAAAACATTTAACGGTCAACGTAACGTTGACCTCACCACAACAACTTTGAATATTAATGGTCCTCTGTCAAAATATCAATTGTCCTAGTATTTGTTGATTTTGACATCCGTGTTTAAAGGGCTGTATCGACGGCTAATACTTCTTATATTTTCAAATATAAAATTACATTTTAGAAGTATTTTGAAAAGATTGCTTAAAACATAGGAATCGTTTTTATAAACAAACGGTAAACCGTCTATTTTTAAACTTATAAAAAATTGTCACCGTGACACGTTTCGCGGGCGCGGCAAAATTATTATTAGAAGTAAAATTCATATGAATGAAATGTACATAAAGTACCGCATGCGCATTATTGATAACTGCATTGTAGCGTGGGAAAGTTCTCATTGAAGTAGGCGTAAGTTCGAATACTGCTAGGACCGTGTATCGAGAAACAAACTTTTGGCATTTTTGTTTCTTAACTATTAACGATTCCATAACTCTTTAGTGTAACTACTAGAAAAATATATTCATGAATAGTTGGAATATGCCTTGTTTTATTTAATACGTGTCTATATTTATGGGAATTTCCGTCGATATGCCCCTTTTAGTTGAACGATAAAAGCTGGTTATAATTTGTATAACAACTAGTGCACATAGTATTAGTCAACCCGGACATGTTTAATACATGTTTTATGCTGTCGTAAACAAGCGAAAACCAAACATCCGTTTTGCGGCGAATAACGCCAGATCTGCATTAGTGTAACCAGCAACAAATAAGGATCAGGCAACAAATAAGTTGAAATAACGGATGGTTTGGTCATATGATGTCTTCATTGTTCAGTTTTCTTTATTAACTTATTCGCCACTTTAAAAAAAAATAATTTCCACATTAAAGAGAACTTCTATTTAAAATTTATTTTCCTCATAGCAGAAGCAATAATCATTATATTTTAAATTCTTAAATTCAAACTAAACACATCATAATAAAAAAAGTGATTTATTAATTATCGAACTTGTTCATAATTATTAATTAAAAACTTTACACAACAAAGGCCTCATCGTAACATTGGAAATCAGCAGTTGACCCTAAACGTATTCTTGAATGGAAAAATAGTGATACGCTCAATATTATCATTTAACTAGAATTTAACTAGATTTATTTAAAAATGTCTCGACAATAAATCGAGCGATACTTTAAAGCTAAATAAAATATTATATTTTCACTGTTGTGCGAAACTATTCGTGCAAAACAAATGGCAAGCAATAAATAAAAAACGCACATAAGTGCATAAGGTAATGCATTAGTTTTGTTTAACGCAGCTGCAATATTTCTCAGATTTATCCAATACCAAAAATCAAGAGAAGTGCGCGTATTTCTTCACGGGCACTCCAAACATGAATCGGTGAATGAACGATTCGGGTAACTGCGAGCGGGATACGCAACACTACTGGTCATTGTTTTTATATTTCTTTTTCTTTTCTTTTTTATATTAATGCCAGGGGGGACGTATGAGGACCCATGGCTCTAGGTCAGTGTAAAGGTGCCTTCATCACCTCCCAAACCCTCTAATTTTAGAGAAATCAGCAAATATGCAGCTAGTGATAAAGCGGCGACCGTCAAAAGTACTTTTACACAATACATGAACCAAACAAGAGGAACATTTCCGTATGCGCAATTAATATAATATACTAGTATATAAACAAATAGCGGCCTGTATGCACTTCTTAAATCAATATTAAACAGCAAATATATTTTCAAGCTCATACATACACAAATAGCTATAAATATTGGAATGAAACATAAATCGTTAGAATTACACTAAAATAATAACGCATATAACATATCACAGCAACTACGTTAAACACGTGTCAACAGCTAGACAGTAACAGCAACTGGATAAGAAATAATCACCGTCTGAAAAACAGAAATCATTATTAGACACTTAAAATCACAGTTATAAGTACAGTTATAAAACGCCGCGTATGTTGCCGACACCTAAAAATACTTATAATTTAAGCATTTTGCATGAGATATGTGCTTCAAGCTCTGAATTCGTCTATTTATAAACTAACCAAAACACGTTTACACAACACATTATGAAAAATCACACGAAATCTAATATATGCAAACAAAAATTAGATAAAACAAAAAGCATCCGCTTTTACTTAATCTTAGTGACCTTAATCGATCAAAGACGTTCAAATACGCTTAAATCACTGGTACTGAAAAGATACCAAGATTAATATAAGAAATATTTATCATACAAGAAACATTCCATCTATCATTGTAAAAAGCAATAATACGATCAAGCATAGGTGAAAACGGGTGGGTGGGCGGGCCATTGACCTTACTTCGAGTGACAAACCATGCCGACTAACGTTTATATATCCATTCAAAAACCATGCAATGCACGAGATATTTTTCCGCTTTAAACGAAACGCAAACCGAATAATACCGTACAATACCGAATACTATTAATAGAAACAATTTAGAAACTTGAATAATTTTATTTACTCACTATTTCATCGTGAGTAAAACAATAATTCCCTAATCAAAATTGTTTCACCCAACAAAAACAGAAACAACAAACCAAATAGGTATAAGGCTTGTTATTGGCAGCAATTCGAGTAAAACAAAGAAAGAAATTATTTACTTTTTAGGCCAATATTCTTGTAAAATGCCGATATATGTAAAAGAGAAAATACATGAAGTATACTTAGTCAATAACAGTTCGTTCCGTTCAGTAAGACTGAAGATCACAGTCAGTGACACATCGTGGACATCTGGCCTTCTAATCAGCACAGGGTACCATATATCGCATAGCACATATGGCCTACCCTCAATTGCAGAGCACATAACTTGGCATTAAACCAATTGCAGAGCACATTACTTGGCATTACGCCAATTGCAGAGCACATTACTTGGCAACCCGCAAATTGCAGAGCACATAATTTGGCATTCCGCCAACTGCATAGCACATAATTTGGCATTCCGCCAACTGCACAGCACATAACTTGAAATTCCACCAATTGCAGAGCACATAACTTGGCATTCCGCCAATTGCAAAAACATTATTTGGGCCGTCAATTGCAGAGCACATACAAAAATAATTTAGATTTAATAATACAATTAGCCAATATTCAGCTACAAGAATATATACTCATGCAACTCTAGAATTTATTAAAATATATATTCAAATTTTAACATAATAAAATAAATAACTTATTATATAATAGAATAAGCGATATTAATATTTACTATTTTCATTATATATGCAATTCATTTATATGATAATAAATATTTGTATATAAATTATACTTTACGAAGTATCATATACAGTACGTTAAATGATAGAGGTTTCGACATATTGACTATCATCAGAGACACGCTCGATGTCTATCGCCATCGAGTACCTCACATTGCAGATAACACAAAATGGCATTCCGCCTATCGCAGAACAAACAATATGGCATTCTGCCAATTGCAGAACACATAAGTTGCCATTTCACCAAATTGCAGAGCACATACAATATAATATAGGCATTCAGCCCAGAATAAATGCTTTACCTGTACGAAAGTATCCCCAATTTCATACGAAGCATAAATTACCTTGACGGTAAGTAGAGACAAAATACAACGGTATAACTCAAATTGCTGATGACATTAATGTACATTGCGCCAATTAAAAAGCAAATAGGTTGGCAATCCGTCTAATAACAGTAAATACATAAAATTTTGCCCAATAATCTTAATTACAAACACGAACGTTAAATGTTCAAATTTGAAAACCTATGTGATGATCCGAAAAAAAAAATCAACAACGGTTTATTCAAATGTCATAAATATAAACAGTACTACTTTAAAATAAGAATCAATCAGTCATAAAATTAAGAAAAAATAAAATCCATCAAATATCAGTGTCCCTTCATACGCGCATGACTACTCAGGATTCAAATGCCGAAGTCAATAAAAATAATAAAAGTACATTGTTAATCGACTTAATTGACTTCCAAAAACATTTAAGCCATAACTACGTAACGCTTACTGTGTAACTCAATACCGGTTCATGCAACTATTACATAATTAGCTAATCTTCAGCGCCACATGCATTAAAAATATATAAAAAAATCGTATTGTATATAAAAGATTATTCTTTTTTTTACTAGTGCGAAATGCGCATGCCAACCACGAAGGACAACGCAACTTATATTCAAACCCACAACAGATGTTAGATTTAGAAGTTAAATCTTGTTTTTGGTTCAAACAAATCATAAATATATCATGTTAGTATCGTTACGGAACGAATTTTATTTGTATTCCTTTTATATCTACTTCAAAAACAAAACAAAACAACATCCGTCTTTAAAACGTAGTACATGTACAACAGAACCTTTTCTCTATCAAATAATATTGTTCATTAGTAAACTTTTTACTTTCGGTTTAATGACAAAAATAAATTTATAGGAGTAAATCAAACATGGGAAATATGTGATAATAACAACAACGGAATTTACAATAATGATATCTTTTCATAAGCAGATTTGGAAACTGACCAAATACAACAATTTTTATCAACGATAATTTTCAGAAGGATTCGTATATTTGCCATTATGGGTTCATGTGCTACCATTAACAGTACTATTCGAGTTAAACTTGCTGCTTTAAAACCATTCTGAACACATTGAACGATATCTAAACCACTGCTACAAAGACCACAGGCAATAACACCGCATACCTAAGGTGCTTGGCTAACATGCATGTCCGGAAAGTGAAAACGTAAATCTGGTGTGAACACGTTATCGTATGTGTACGTTCCGTTAAGTCATTTAAATAAAATCATCTGCAAACAAAATAAAATCCAATAATCTATGAAAACATGAATATAGGCTGGCAAAGACTAGTATCAGTAAATTCAACTTTATCATGAAAAAAATGAAAAAGAACAAAATAAGAATGTATATAATATAAGGCTATACAATAAACAATATTATATAACCAACTAGTGATTTACTTTAAACTGTGTGAAAGTTATATTGATATTTCATTATTGCCGGGATTCAGAACAGTTTAACACAAAACAGCTCTGTTCAACCAACAAATGTGAATCAAAACCCCCCCAAAAAATCCACGGAAGTTTCCAACATGTTATATAAATGAATAGGCGACCTACCAAGCATGTCATCAGCCGACTAACTTAGTGTATATCACAGAGATTAAACCATTTTTGTAAAATATAAAACAGTTTGTGACAAAGTTGAAACAATATGCACAGAGTGGCAATATGTTCATTAAAAGTATACAGAACATAAATATAAATGGACATCGCAACTAAATGAAATGATTTTGCACAAATACAAACTAACATGATAACATTAATATTACGTGTGTATACTAAACGTGCTTCTCCATATACGATGGAACATCTCATTTCCCCATGAGTGTTTGTTTATGTACGAAATATACAGTCGGTTAAAATGCAAGTGAGACCCGTTATAAACATGGACTAATCGATACGGGTAAATTAAACGATTTAAATTGCAGACCATTACAGCGTATTTGTAAACAGAAATCCATGGTTCCGCCTATTTACAAGAAATGGTTGATCACCTCTTTATTTACAAAATTTAAACCAACTATAGTTCAGGTGTCGACACAAAATACAAATATCAGTACACAACCTGCACAAGTTTTATGCCTTTCATCAACCACTGTACTTCCACCAGCAATAGCAATTGTCACAAACTGGACAAGACATCAGAGGGCCGACCATAAAACATGCTGTACGACATCCAAAGGCCTACACACACAGCGCATTCAACAATTCACAAACTAAAAATAGCCGGTCAGTCTCTGACCGCAAACAAACGAACAAACACAGCAAAACCATGTTGCCTTGTTAACAATTACCCAAGTTTCCACAATGTGTTGTACCATTGTTTTTATTCAAACTTGACACCACCCAGTAAAGATTTATTAGACGACCCTCGCAATTGAAACACTTCACTGACCACAACGACGGGACCTCTCCATGCAAAAATCATGCATTAGAACCAAATTCCCCACACGGGAAACCAGAAAAAAATGACTTTAAATCTACCAAACACAAATTCTTGTCTAACAAACCAAAGACAAATACACACACACACAATCGTAGAGAAAACTTATTTTATCGGAGTAATTTAACATAGTAATCAATTGAGATCGTGCGGTCCATGCCCCACATACAATGCCAAACATTTTAAAAATATATGGATTTTTAATCTTTCTGAGAAATTAAGTGCACATACCATTATACCTGACGCTCTCAGCAGTCCGATCGGATTTCGTCTAATGTTGTCATTGAAAAGTCGAATTAAACATCGAAATACTAGCAAAATACTAACAACATTACTTTTACTTCATTTTAACTTACACGTACTAAAATGTAGAAACTCCATTGACCTTACTTTGCTGCCAATAAAACCTCGAGTGACAAACCATGCCGACCTACGTTTATATATCCATACAAAACCATGCAATGCACGAGCTATTTTCCCGCTTTAAACGAAACGCAAACCGAATAATACCGTAAAATACCGAATACTATAAATAGAAACAATTTAGAAACGTGAATAATTTTATTTCAATACGTCGAGTCACAGACACATAGGCGGTTTACTAGAACACGTTGTTTAACACATACTCAATGGTAAATGTCGAAATATTGTTTTGAATTAGTAATAAAATGCTTCAACAATTAAATTAAACTTCTTTATCAAGCGACCGTGATATGGTTTATAGGTATTATTGCAACGTAACTTGTTGACGTTTGACAGGCATATTATCGTACTTCCCTACCACACGTAGGCAATGAATACATTATTTTGAAAGTTCGAAAGTGTAACGTGGGCAGTGAACCATTAACATAACAACTTCATACCAATATAACGTTGTGCAAACGTACACAGGCCAGATTTTTATCGGTGTGTACACTACAATTGACACTATAGTCGATTTAAATTAAGCTGATAATGAAGGGATAATACATGTACCGAATAAAGGAATCTTTACGTCTTAAAAATTGCCCGTAAACGAATAGTTTGTAGTTGCTTTGGTTGATTTATACTGGTTGACCTCCATTAATCAATGTATATAACGATTCTCTCTAGCATTTTAACGGAATTTACATACAATGAATACGTTCATCTTCCCCTAGGAGACACTCTTCCAGATGACCCTAAAGATCCGTGTAAACGATGCAGCTGCAAAGGAGGGTCAGTGAAGTGTAACCAGATCATGTGACCTGTTTACGACAGTTACAGGCATCCAGGGCCACATTGCAATGTTCAAGCTATTCAGTCTGACACACAACCCATCATTTAAAAGTCAGAAAGTGCCATTATCATTTGTGCAACGAAGGCTGATAGACTCTTTTGGCTTTCAAGTGACTATATTTTCATTACCGACGTTTGTGTCGAATGTCTTCAACATACGTAATAAAAACGTATGAGAGCGTGCATGCAATTTTATTTTCTAGTACATAGATAGATGCTAATTTTGAAATAAATTTTCAACAAATTAAGTATCCATGCCTAATATTTTAACGAAAAGACATAACACTGCATCAAATACTCCAGAATAATCCCTGTACATTGACACATGAACAATAGATAGTTGCAAAAACGTGTTTGATGTTTAATTCCGTGTGCTATCAAAATTACAAGTTAACAGTTCAAGAGTTAGTTCGACTTACATGTATATAATGCAAATTAAATTCTCAAAACAAAAAGAAGAAAATATTTTAAATACCTTGTGTTGAAATGGCTACACCGAACACAAGTTTGATTGCCATGCAACACAAATTCAATGTGTAAGTGTATTGCCGGTTAAATGCCAGTTACTTTTAGTCACATCTCGGACAACAATCGCCAGGAAGGGTAGGACCATCGCATACAGGACACAACATCATCTCGCACTTGACAGAGCCGCCTCTGCAGTAGCATATCTCGCACTGATGACTGGTCCGTATTGAGACTCGTTCACCTGTTAGATTATACACGGATGTGCTGTTAAAATTAGTAACATAAAGTCAATACATCGAAACTGTGCATGTATTTATAACGAACTGAGCATAAATACATACCAACACAATTTTTTATTTATTGTTTAAAGTTTTTTTTCCAGTGGCCGTTTTTTCTTAAACCATTTAAACATGGCATCATGATCATAAAAGATCATAACTAGCCTACACTCTGACTGACTCGTAATCAATTTGTATGACAAGGTAATACTGAAATCAGAATTATAAAACATTTTCTTAAACGCACGATCGAGTTTTGCTTACTATCAGGGGCAGTAAATACTGACCAATTGAACTCCTTTGTCATGTGTGAAGATGTATACATAAACATTTATACACACCTTCATAGTGGTAAACCCCATTTACGTAGCATACTGTGTCTGGGTCTGCAAACAATAAATAAAATAATTAGATGGCAATGTGTTTGCATATCAATGTCATCATATTTGTATTACTGCTTGATTTGATCCGTTGAACCAAACGCATAATGGGTTAAATGTCCGTGAATAATACGTATAATACCATTTATCACTCACAATTTAATCTATAGACAAATGATTACGCATAACAATTGCTATACTGTGTATACGTGTATATTATTAGTACGTTGTACCAAATACCTACGTATGTTTTCATTTGATAAGTTTTGTTACAACTCCGATATAGGTTAAGACAATACATGTATGTATAACATGCACGCAAAGATATGAAGAAATAAATACTCAGTCTAACTTGATATGTGCTAAATGGTATATAGGTTATTCAAATCACCACATATTTGTCATATACCTATCCGGTATGGCTGATGAAATGGTGTGTAGTTACCTTGAGGATTCGTACAAACGTGTCCGCAGCCGTTAGAGCAACACTTCTGTTCCCTTGGGCAGTCGTAGTCCCAGAAACACATTTCCACACATATTCCAGTAGTAGGCCTAGGGCAAATCCCTGGCTTGTCTGCAAAAGCAAACGTAACATTATACACGCCAAAGGTTTTAATTCCGTTCAAACTGATGACGATGCGACGAGATTTGGTTTATAATGAAATTTTCCATTCAGAAAGCTAGGACTTTGACGGACAAGTCTTTTTAAACCATTTGTATAATGTCAACGGTTTTGTCGGAATCTGACCTACACTGTATGTAGGTGTGGATTTGATCCCATAGCCAATTACGGAACCATACGAATTGTTAAACAATGCAAAATACATATATTATTTGACTTTCCGACCAGTATTTGGGTCTTACTTTGTCTTAAAATTTTTGCAATATACCGATATATACAAAATGCATATACATTATTACGTCTTAGACGCTTAAACATGATCGCTACGAGCAGTTACTAACTATATGATTCATTAGCTCGCAGCAATACATCTAATATAAAATCATATGTTGGATCTGTGTAAGCAAAGCACAATGCATTACACGGTTGGACATTGAACATCTTACCCGGGCAATGCATTTGTGTGCAGACTGTGGCTCCGTCAGAACACACACATCTGTTACACTTATCGCGAAAGCGTTCCTTTTCTCTGAATGTATAGCTATTCACCAGATGTTTGTTAGATGTTCAAAGGCAAAAGTATAAGTATGCACCATGTGTTTGCTAGGTATTCACATCAGAATGTATAGCTATGCCTCAGGTGTTCTTCTCAAGTTCAAATGCAAATAATATCTATACACCAGGTGTTCGCTAGGTATTCACATCAGAATTTATAGCTATGCACCAGGTGTTCGTCAGAAGTTCAAAGGAAAACGTATAGATATACACCGTGTGTTCGTGAGATGTTTAAACGCAGAAGTATAGCTATACACGAGGTGTTTACTATGTATTCAAATTAGAATTTATAACTGTGCATCAGGTGTTCGTCAGACGTTCAAAGGCAAAAGAATAGCTATGCATAAGGGGTTCTTGAGATGTTCAAACTCGGTAGTATGATTATACACCGTGTATTCACTTGGAATTCAAATCAGAATATATATATTTGCACCAGGTTTTCGACAGATGTTCAAGGCAGAAGTATAGGTACGCACCATATGTTTGTCAGATGTTGAAAGGCCAAAGTAAAGCTGTGCACCAGGTGTTCGTCAGATGTTCAAAGACAGAAGTATAGCTATACACCAGGTGTTGTCCAATGTTTAAAGTAGAATCTATATCTATGCTCCAGGTGTTCGACAGATGTTCAGAGTAGAATGTATAGCTATGCACCAGATCTTCGACAGATGTTCAACGTAGAATGTATAGCTATGCACTAGGTGTTCGACAGATGTTCAAAGTAGAATGTATAACTATGTACCAGGTGTTCGTCAAAAGTTCAAAGTAAAAAGTATAGCTATACACCGGGTGTACGTGAGATGATTAAACACAGAAATATAGCTATACACCACGTGTTTACTTTGTATTCAAATTAGAATTAATAGGTATGCATCAGGTGTTCGTCAGATGTTCAAAGGCAAAAGTATAGCTATGAATCATGTGTTCTTGAGATGTTCAAACTCGGAAGTATAATTATACATCGGGTATTCTCAATGTATTCAAGTCAGAATGTATATATTTGCACCAGCTTTTAGACAGATGTTCAAGGCAGAAGTATAGACACGCACCAGATGTTTGTCAGATGTTCAAACGCTAACGTACAGCTGTGCACGGGGTGTTCGTCAGATGTTCAACGACAAAAGTATAGCTATACACTAGGTGTTTACTAGGTATTCAAATCAGAATGTATAGCTATGTACCAGGTTTTCGTCCAAAATTTTGAGTAGAATGTATAGCTATGCACCAGGTGTTCGACAGATGTTCAGAGTAGAATGTATAGTTATGCGCCAGGTGTTCGACAGATGTTCAACGTAGAATGTATATCCATTGACTAGGTGTTCGACAGATGTTCAAAGACAGAAGTATAGCTATACACTAGGTGTTTATTAGGTATTAAAATCAGTATGTATAGCTATGTACCAGGTTTTCGTCCAATGTTTAGAGTAGAATGTAGAGCTATGCACCAGGTGTTAGACAGATGTTCAAAGTAGAATGTATAGCTATGCACCAGGTGTTTGACAGATGTTCAACGTAGAATGTATAGCTATGCACTAGGTGTTCGACAGATGTTCAAAGTAGAATGTATAGCTATGTACCAGGCGTTCTTCAGAAGTTCAACGGAAAAAGTATAGCTATACACCGGGTGTTCGTGAGATGTTTAAACGCAGAAGTATAGGCATACACCAGGTGTTTACTATGTATTCAAATTACAGTTTATAGCTATGCACCAGGTGTTCGTCAGATGTTCAAAGGCAAAAGTATAGCTATGCATCAGGTGTTCTTGAGATGTTCAAACTCGGAAGTATAATTATACATCGGGTATTTTCTATGTATTCATGTCAGAATGTATATATTTGTACCAGGTTTTGCGACAGATATTCAAGGCAGAAGTATAGGCACGCACCAGATGTTTGTCAGATGTTCAAAGGCCAAAGTACGGCTGTGCACGAGGTGTTCGTCAGATGTTCAAAGACAGAAGTATAGCTATACACTAGGTGTTTACTAGGTATTCAAATCAGAATGTATAGCTACGTACCAGGTTTTTGTCATATGTTTTCGAGTAGAATGTATAGTTCTGCACTAGATGTTCAGAGTAGAATGTTTTGCTATGCACCAGGTGTTCGTCAGATGTTCAAAGAAGAATGTATAGCTATGCACAAGGTGTTCGACAGATGTTCAGGGTAACATATATATCTATGTACCATGTGTTCGTCAGATGTTCAAACCAGAATTCATAGCTATGTAACCGGTGTTCGTCAGATGTTCAAAGCAGAATGCATAGCAATGTACCAGGTGTTTGTCAGATGAGCAAAGAATAATGTATAGCTATGCATCAGGTGTTCGCCAGATGTTCACACCAGGATGTATATCTTGGCACGAGGTGTTGGACAGATTTCCAGAGTAGAATGTATAGCTATGCACTAGGTGTTCGACAGTTGTTCAACGTAGAATGCATAGCTATGCACTAGGTGTTCGACAGAGGTTCAAAGTAGAATGTATAGCTATGCAATAGGTGTTCGAAGGATGCTCAAAATAGAATGTATAGTTATGCACAAGGTGTTCGACAGATGTTCAAAGCAGAATGTATAGCTATGCACCAGGTGTACGTAAGATGTTCAAAGTAGAATGTATAGCTATGCATCAGGTGTTCGACCGATGTTCAAAGTAGAATGTATAGCTATGCACCATATGTTCGACCGATGTTCAAAGTAGAATGTATAGCTATGAACTAGGTGTTCGACAGATGTTCAAAGCGGAATGCATAGCTATGTACCAGGTGTTTGTCAGGTGACCAAAGCATAATGAACAGCTATGCATTAGGTGTTGGTCAGATGTTCACACCAGGATGTATAGCTTTGCACGAGGTGTTCGACATATTTTAAGTGTAGAATGTATAGCTATGCACTAGGTGTTCGACAGATGTTTAACGAAGAATGTAAAGCTATGCACTAGGTGTTTGATAGATGTTCAAAGTAGAATGTATAGCTATACAATATGTGTTCGACTAATGCTCAAAGTAGAATGTATAGCTATACACGAGGTGTTCGACAGATGTTCAAAGTAGAATGTATAGGTATGCACCGGATGCTCGACAGATGTTCAAATTATAATGTATAACTATGCACCTGGTGCTCGACAGATGTTCAAAGTAGAATGTATAGCTGTGCACCAGGTTTTCGACAGATGTTCAAAGTAGAATGCATAGCTACGTACCAGGTGTTCGTCATATGTTCATAGCAGAATGCATTGCTATGTACCAGGTGTTCGACATACGTTCAAAGCAGAATGCATAGCTATGTACCAGGTGTTAATCAGATGATCAAAGCATTATAAATAGCTATGCATCAGGTGTTCGTCAGATGTTCAAACCAGCATGTATAGCTTTGCCCCAGGTGTTCGACATATGCTCAAAGTAGAATGTATAGCTATGCACAAGGTATTCGACAGATGTTCAAAGTAGAATGTATCGCTATGCACCAGGTGTTCGACAGATGCTCAAAGTAGATTGTATAGCTATGCACCAGGTGTTCGACAGATGTTCAAAGTAGAATGCATAGCTATGTACCAGGTGTTCGTCAGTTGTTTAACGTGGAATGTATATCTATGCACCAGGTTTTCGACAGGTGTTCAAAGTGGAATATATAGCTATGCTCCAGGTTTTCGACAGGTGTTCAAAGTAGAATGTATAGCTATGCACCAGGTGTTCGACAGATGTTCAAAGTAGAATGTATAGCTATGCACCAGGTGTTCGACATATGTTTAAACTAGAATGTATAGCTATGCACCAGGTGTTCGACAGATGTTCGAAGTAGAATGTATAGAATGAACTGGGTGTTCGACAGTTGTTCAAAACGGAATGCATAGCTATGAAGTAGGTGTTCGACAGATGTTCAAAGCGGAAGGCATAGCTATGTACCAGGTGTTCGTCAGATGATCAAAGCATAATGAACAGCTTTGCATCAGTTGTTCGTCAGATGTTCACACCAGGATATATAGCTTTGCACGATGTGTTCGACAGATTTAAAGCGTAGAATGTATAGTTATGCACTAGATTTTTGACAGATGTTCATCGTAGAATGTATAGCTATGCACTAGGTGTTCGAGAGATGTTCAAAGTAGAATGTATAGCTATGCAATAGGTGTTCGACTAATGTTCAAAGTAGAATGGACAGCTATGCACAAGGTGTTCGACAGATGTTCAAAGCAGAATGCATTGCTATGTACCAGGTGTTCGACAGATGCTCAAAGCAGAATGCATAGCTATGTACCAGGTGTTCGTCAGATGATCAAAGCATAATTAATAGCTATGCATCAGGTGTTCGTCAGATGTTCACACAAGGATGTATAGCTTTGCACTAGGTGTTCGACAGATTTTCCGAGCAGAATGTATAGCTATGCAATAGGTGTTCGACAAATGTTCAACGTAGAATGTATAGCTATGCACCAGGTGTTCGACAGATGTTCAAAGTAAATGTATAGCTATGCACCAGGTGTTCGTCAGATGTTCAAAGTAGAATGTATAGCCATGCACCAGGTGTTCGACAGATGTTCAGGGTAGAATGTATATCTATGTACCAGGTGTTCGACATATGTTCAAAGTAGAATGTATAGCTATCCACCAGGTGTTCGACATATGTTTAAAGTAGAATGTATAGCTGTGCACCAGGTGTTCGACAGATGTTCACAGTCCAATGTATAGCTATGCACTAAGTGTTCGACAGATGTTCAAAGCAGAATGCATAGCTATGTACCAGTTGCTCTTCAGATGTTCAAAGCAGAATGCATTCCTATGTACCAGGTGTTCGACATATGTTCAAAGCATAATGAATAGCTTTACACCAGGTGTTCGTCAGATGTTCACACCAGGATTTATAGCTATGCACCAGGTATTCGACAGACGTTCAACGTAGAATGTATAGCTATGCACCCGGTGTTCGACAGATGTTGAAAATAGAATGTATTGCTATGCACCAGGGTTTCGATAAATGTTCAACGTAGAATGTATAGCTATGCACTAGGTGTTCGACAGATGTTCAAAGTAGTATGTATAGCTATTTACCAGGTTTTCTTCAGAAGTTCAAAGGAAAAAGTATAGCTATACACCAGGTGTTCGTGAGATGTTTAAAGGCAGAAGTTTTGCTATACACCAGGTGTTTACTATGTATTCAAATTATAATTTATAGCTATGCACCAGGTGTTGGTCAGATCATCAGGCGTTCTTGAGATGTTCAAACTCGGAAGAATAATTATACACCGGAAATTCTCTAGATATTCAAGTGAGAATGTATATATTTTTTACCAGGTTTTCGTCAGATGTTCAGGGCTGAAGTATAGGCAAGCACCAGATGTTTGTCAGATGCTTAAAGGCCAAAGTATAGCTGTGCACCAAGTGTTCGTCAGATGTTCAAAGACAGAAGTATAAATATACACTAGGTGTTTACTAGGTATTCACATCAGAATATATAGCTATGTACCAGATTTTCCTCCAATGTTTAGAGTAGAATGTATAGCTATGCACCAGGTGTTCGACAGATGTTCAGAGTAGAATGTGTAGCTATGCACCAGGTGTTCGACATATATTTAAACTAGAATATATAGCTATTCACCAGCTGTTCGACAGATGTTCAAAGTAGAATGTATAGAATGAACTGGGTGTTCGACAGATGTTCAAAGCGGAATGCATAGCTATGAACTAGGTGTTCGACAGATATTCAAGCGGAATGCATAGCTATGTACCAGGTGTTCGTCAGATGATCAAAGCATAATGAACAGCTTTGCATCAGTTTTTCGTCAGATGTTCACACCAGGGTGTATAGCTTTGCACGATGTGTTCGACATATTTTAAGTGTAGAATGTACAGCTATGCACTCGGTGTTCGACAGATGTTCAACGTAGAATGTATAGCTATGCACTAGGTGTTCGACAGATGTTCAAAGTAGAATGTATAGCTATGCAATAGGTGTTCGACTAATGCTCAAAGTAGAATGTATATCTATGCACCAGTTGTCCGACAGATGTTCAAAGCAGAATGCATTGCTATGTACCAGGTGTTCGACAGATGCTCAAAGCAGAATGCATAGCTATGTACCAGGTGTTCGTCAGATGATCAAAGCATAATTAATAGCTATGCATCAGGTGTTCGTCAGATGTTCACACAAGGATATATAGCTTTGCACTAGGTGTTCGACAGATTTACCGAGTAGAATGTATAGCTATGCACTACGTGTTCGACAAATGTTCATCGTAGAATGTATAGCTATGCACCAGCTGTTCGACAGATGTCCAAAGAAAATGTATAGCTATGCACCAGGTGTTCGTCAGATGTTCAAAGTAGAATGTATAGATATGCACCAGGTGTTCGGCAGATGTTCAGTGTAGAATGTATATCTATGTACCAGGTGTTCGACGTTTGTTCAAAGTAGAATGTATTGCTATCCACCAGGTGTTCGACATATGTTTAAAGTAGAATGTATAGCTGTGCACCAGCTGTTCGACAGATGTTCAAAGTAGAATGTATAGCTATGCACTAGGTTTTCGACAGATGTTCAAAGCAGAATGCATAGCTATGTACCAGTTGTTCGTCAGATGTTCAAAGCAGAATGCATAGCTATGTACCAGGTGTTCGACATATGTTCAATGCATAATGAATAGCTTTACATCATGTGTTCGTCAGATGTTCACACCAGGATTTATAGCTATGCACCAGGTATTCGACAGATGTTCAACGTAGAATGTGTAGTTATGCACCCGGTTTTCGACAGATGTTGAAAATAGAATGTATTGCTATGCACCAGGTTTTCGATAAATGTTCAACGTAGAATGTATAGCTATGCACTAGGTGTTCGACAGATGTTCAAAGTAGTATGTATAGCTATTTACCAGGTTATCTTCAGAAGTTCAAATGAAAAAGTATAGCTATACACCAGGTGTTCGTGAGATGTTTAAAGAAGGCAGAAGTATTGCTATACACCAGGTGTTTACTATGCATTCAAATTATAATTTATATCTATGCACCAAGTGTTGGTCAGATCATCAGGCGTTCTTGAGATGTTCAAACTCGGAAGAATAATTATACACTGGAAATTCTCTAGATATTCAAGTGAGAATGTATATATTTTTACCAGGTTTTCGTCAGATGTTCAGCGCAGAAATATAGGCAAGCACCAGATGTTTGTCAGATGTTTAAAGGCCAAAGTATAGCTGTGCACCAAGTGTTCGTCAGATGTTCAAAGACAGAAGTATAACTATACACTAGGTGTTTACTAGGTATTCACATCAGAATTTATAGCCATGTACCAGATTTTCGTCCAATGTTTAGAGTAGAATGTATAGCTATGCATATGCACCAGGTGTTCGACAGATGTTCAGAGTAGAAGGTATAGCTATGCACAAGGTGTTCGCCAGATGTTCAACGTAGAATGTATAGCTATGAACTAGGTGTTCGACAGATGTTCAAAGTAGAATGTACAGCTATGTAGCTGGTGTTCGTCAGATGTTCAAAGCATAATGTATAGCAATGTACCAGGTGTTCGACAGATGTTCAAAGCAGAATGCATAGCTATGCACCAGGTGTCCGTCAGATGATCAAAGCATAATGAATAGCTATGCATCAGGTGTTCGTCAGATGTTCACACCAGGATGTATAGATTTGCGCTAGGTGTTCGCTAGATGTTCACTCCAAAATTTATAGATATTGACGACGTGTGTGCTAAATGTTCTAAACCGTAATGTATAGCTATGCACCAGGTGATCGCTAGATGTTCTAACCAGATCGTCGGATTATAGATCTAATTAGTTTAAACCTATTTATTTTAAACTAATTAGATCTATAATCTAATTAGTTTAAAATAAATAGGTTTAAACTAATTAGATCTATAATCCGACGATCTGGTTAGAACATCTAGCGATCACCTGGTGCATAGCTATACATTACGGTTTAGAACATTTAGCACACACGTCGTCAATATCTATAAATTTTGGAGTGAACATCTAGCGAACACCTAGCGCAAATCTATACATCCTGGTGTGAACATCTGACGAACACCTGATATGCACCAGGTGTTCGACAGATGTTCAGAGTAGAAGGTATAGCTATGCACAAGGTGTTCGCCAGATGTTCAACGTAGAATGTATAGCTATGAACTAGGTGTTCGACAGATGTTCAAAGTAGAATGTACAGCTATGTAGCTGGTGTTCGTCAGATGTTCAAAGCATAATGTATAGCAATGTACCAGGTGTTCGACAGATGTTCAAAGCAGAATGCATAGCTATGCACCAGGTGTCCGTCAGATGATCAAAGCATAATGAATAGCTATGCATCAGGTGTTCGTCAGATGTTCACACCAGGATGTATAGATTTGCGCTAGGTGTTCGCTAGATGTTCACTCCAAAATTTATAGATATTGACGACGTGTGTGCTAAATGTTCTAAACCGTAATGTATAGCTATGCACCAGGTGATCGCTAGATGTTCTAACCAGATCGTCGGATTATAGATCTAATGACAGTCAATTTTATAAAATATAATCTTCTTCATATTTAAATCACTCTCCAACATTTGTTATTTATATGTAGTCCTATGCAGCTAGAATATTAACCTGAGTGTCCTGAATCTGACCAAAAAATAAATAAATAAATGCGCTCGATGTGCTACTTACGTCTTGAAATTGATGCAGAGTGTTGTTTCCTGTCAAACACCTGCAAATGCCAAAGTACATGTAATATACAGCTTCTGCTCATCGAATATCACAATCATAAGGTACCACGTACGTGATATTTTGTGTAAAATAGTTTACCCGTTAAACACGTGATGTCAATGTGCAATGATTGGATAACAATGCAGATTAATTTACATACGATTAACATTTTAATTCGTCTTTTCTAAAAATAGGACTGAGTTCGTTTTTTCTTTTTCAAAAGAGACATTACATATTTCTTTTCATGATATAAAATGAAATCGTGATATTTCACTCTATCTAGCTTTAGGTTATTAATCGATCACATTTTTGAGCTTTGAGCGTAATTTTTCCTTATAGAAATCAAAGGCCCCTCTGTTGAAAATACGGTGCCTTATCAACTTTATCTCATTTTAATGAACTTTCCTTTTTAGCTCGACTATTCGAAGAATATGTGAGCTTTCTTAATACCACCGGCGTTGGCGTTTGCATGTGAATTTGGTTAAAGTTTTTATTCAAAAGAATTGTAACTCTAAAACTACACGAGAATCTTTACTTGCAACTTGGAGTAATGCCACTTTTTCATATAGAATTTCTGGTTAAAGTTCAACAGTTGTGATACCTTCAGAACTACAAATGTTATTTACTTGAAAATTTGAAAATACCTTTGTCATCAACCCCAATATCAGGGACAACATTCCATAGAACTCTGATTTGTATTCTGACGAACACCTGTTGCATAGCTATACATTCTGATTTGAATGACTAGTAAACACCAGGTGTATAGCTATAATGCCTTTGAACATCTGACGAACACCTGATGCATAGTTATACATTCTGATTTGAATGCCTAGTAAACACCTGGTGTATAGCTATAATTCTGTCTTTGAACATCTGACGAACACCTGGTGCATAGCTATTATTTTGCCTTTGAACATCTGACGAACACCTGGTGCATACCTATACTTGTGCCTTTGAACATCTGACGAACACGTGGTGCATATCTATACATTCTGAAAACAATACCTTGTAAACACCTGATGCATAGTTATACTTTTGCCTTTGAACAGCTGACGAACACCTGGTGCATAGCTATACCTTCTGATGTGAATATCTGGTATACACCTGCGTCAAAGCTATACTTTTGCCATTGAACATCTGACGAACACCTGGTGCATAGTTATACATTCTGATATGAATATCTACCAAACACCTGCGATAAGGCTATACTTTTGCCTTTGAACGTCTGACGAACACCTGATGCATAGCTATACATTCTGATTTGAATACCTAGTAAACACCTGCTATATAGCTATACTTCTGCCTTTGAACATCTGACAAACACCTGGTGCATGGTTATACATTTGCCTTTGAAAATCTGACGAACACCTGGTGCATAGGTATACATAATGAATTGAATACTTAGCGAACACCTGGTGTATAGCTATACTTCTGCTAGCTACCAGAAAACCTGGTATATAGCTATAGTTCTGCCTTTGAACATCTGACGAACACCTGGTGCATAGCTATACTTTTGCTTTTGAACATCTGACGAACACTTGGTGCATAGCTATACATTCTGATAAGAATACCTAGTAAAAACCTGGTGTATAGCTATAATTTTGCCTTTGATTATCTGACAAACACCTGGTGCATGGCTATACATTCTGATTTGAATACTTAGCGAACACTTGGTGTATAGCTATATTTCTGCCTTTGAACATCTTACGAACATCTGCAACATAGCGATAATTTTCGCTTTCAACATCTGACGAACACCTGGGGCATACCTGTCAGTTCTGTTTTATATACCTAGCAAATGCGCGGTGTATATATATTATTTTGCCTTTGAACATCTGACGAACATCTGACGAACACCTGATGCATAGGTATACTTTTGCCTTTGAACATCTGACGAACACCTGGTGCATATCTATACATTCTGTCTGTGAATATCTAGAAAACAAGTGGGGTATAGTTATACTTTTGCCTTTGAATATCTGATGAACACCTGGTGCGTAACTATACATTCTGATTTGAATGCATAGCAAACACATGGTGTATAGCCATACTTCTGTCTTTGAACATCTGACGAACACCTGGTTCATAGCTATACTTTTGCCTTTGAACATCTATACTTTTGCCTTTGAACATCTGGTACATAGCTATACATTCTGATAAGAACACCTAGTAAACACCTGATGCATAGCTATGCTTTTGCCTTTGAACATCTGACGAACATATGGTGCATAGCTGTACATTCCGATGTGAATATCTAGTAAACACCTGCGTTAAAGCTATACTTTTGCCTTTGAACATCTAACGAACACCTGGTGCATAGTTATACATTCTGATGTGATTATCTAGCAAACACCTGCGGTATGGCTATACTTTTGCCTTTGAACATCTGACGAACACCTGATGCATAACGATAATTTTGCCTTTGAACATCTGACGAAAACATGGTTCTTAGCTATACATTCTGATTTGACTACCTAGTAAACTCCTGGTGTATAGCTATACTTTTGACTTTGAACATCTGACGAACACCTGGTGCACAGCTATACATTCTGATATGTATACCTAGTGAACACCTGGTATATAGCTATAATTCTGCATTTGAACATCTGACGAACACCTGGTGCATAGCTATACATTTGCCTTTGAACATCTGACGAACACCTGGTGTATAGCCATACTTTTGTCTTTGAACATCTGATGAACACCTGGTGCACAGCTATACATTCTGATTTGGATGCCTAGCGAACACCTGGTGTATAGCTATACTTTTGCCTTTGAACAACTGACGAAAACTTGGTGCATAGCCATACTTTTGCCTTTGAACATCTGATGAACACCTGATTCATAGCTATAATTTTGCCTTTGAACATCTGACGAACATCTGGTGCACAGCTATATATTCTGATTTGAATACCTAGTGAACACCTGGTATATAGCTATACTTCTGCTTTTGAACATCTGTCGAACACCTGGTGCATAGCTATACTTTTGCCTTTGAACATCTGACGAACACCTGGTGTTAAACTATACATTTTTCTTCGAACATCTGACGAACACCTGGTGCACAGCTATACATTCTGTTTTTAATGCCTAGCGAACACCTGGTGTATAGCTATACTTTTGCCTCAGAACATCTGACGAACACATGATGCATAGCTATACATTCTGATTTGAATACCAAGTAATCACCTGGTGTATAGCCATACTCCTGTCTTTGAGCATCTGACGAACACCTGGTGCATAGCTATGCTTTTCCCTTTGAACATCTGACGAACGCCTGGTGCATAGCTATATATTCTGATAAGAATAACTAGTAAACACCTGATGCATAGCTATACTTTTGCCTTTGAACATCTGACGAATACCTGCTGCATAGCTATACATTCTGATAAGAATAACTAGTAAACACCTGATGCATAGCTATACTTTTGCCTCTGAACATCTAACCAACACCTGGTGCATAGCTATACATAGTGATGTGAATATCTAGTAAACACCTGCGGTAAAGCTCTACTTCTGCCTTTGAATATCTGACGAACACCTGGTGCATAACTATACTTTTGCCTTTGAACACCTGGTGTTAAACTATATATTTGTCTTTGAACATCTGACGAACACCTGACGCATAGCTATACATTCTGATTTGAATACCTAGTGAACACCTGGTATATAGCTATACTTTTGCCTTTGAACATCTGGTGCATAGCGATAATTTTGGCTTTGAATATCTGACGAACACCTGGTGCATACCTATACGTTCTGTTTGATATTCGTAGCAAAAACAGTGTGTATATATTTTATTTATATTTGAACATCTGACGAATACCTGATGCATAGCTATACTTTTGCCTTTGAACATCTGACGAACAACTTGCCTTTGAACTTCTGACGAACACCTGGTGCATGGCTCTACATTCTGATAACAATACCTAGTGAACACCTGGTGTATAGCTATACTTTTGCTTTTGAACATCTGACGAACACCTGGTGCATAGCTATAAATTCTGATTTGAATACTTAGCGAACACCTGGTGTATAGCTATTATTTTGCCTTTGAACATCTGACGAATACCTGATGCATAGCTATGCATTTTAGTTTTAAAAGCTGGTGCAAATCTAACATCTAACTGCCAACTTTACACACCTGTGAAACCAGTTTGTTTATGAACAGGACTTTAATCAAATTGTATAATTAATAGTACACTCACAACAAGTGCATTTAATTCATGTTATGCAACCAAACAATGTCTATTTGCTTTGAGCCACTTAATTGATGTCCTCTTGGTATAAAACAACTTCTTGTGGTAAAAATGGCGATATTCATAGAAAAGCAATTTTGCAATTTATATTTCTTGCTACAGTTGAACATGTTAGCTGCACTTTTTACGAATGCGAAGCTAAATGATAAATCAACTGAAGTTTATATTTCGCCTGGATTCGTCCTGACTGACACTATCAGGTAAATGGTTTTACAAAGCTTTAATGACTTCAGTTTATGAACGGTTTCTTATAAATAATATACGTTAATTGTCGCATTCTGTACCGTAAATAACTGAACTGTTATATATTAAACTTAAGACATGCTTTATTCTGACATATACTACAAATAGCAACGGAAATGCATACATGAAAAGAAACTTAAGTCTTTTTCAGTCATATTTGAAAGTGAGTCATTCATTTGCAGGGTCTCAGCAAGAAATATATATTTAAGTTTGCATTTGAAATATCACAAATGATTGGTAAGTGCAAATGCATTAATATATAATAACGGTACATAATATTTATTTTGCATTTGCATTACATTAGATTTGCATTTCTATGATAAATGCACATTGTCCGAAAAGTCAGTGTTTTTTATTTTGCCTTCAGAAGCTACCGAAGTACGATCATCAGAGCAAAAATGCAAAAAAAGATTGTGAACGACACAATAAAAATATCTAACTATAATTCTAACTCGATACTTGCTAATTTTTTTATAGAAAAAGAACAAAATTATCGTTGTTAAACTACCCATAAACAACGCAAAATGAAGTTCTGATTCAGAGCGGAGCATAGTAAAAAGAAGTTCCAATATGTTAAATCATGTTAGAGTCGAAATAATTTTCGCCTAATCGTTGTTTATCGGCCAATAAACAAATGTTTGTCGTTCTGATGCGTGGCTATTAAACAACTCGAGCTAACGCCATCGTGGTTTAATTCCTACGCATCAGAACTCCAAATTGTTGTTTATTGGCTGATACACAACGATAAATCAAACACTATTTCTTAAATAAAACACAATCACCAACCATTGCCGTTTACCACATGTTTGGTCGTGACATATTAGCTTTATAAAACTGTTATATGGCATGCGGCAAGCGCCATTACGTGCAATACTCCATTGCTAGTCGTATGTTAATTACCATCGTCGGAACCCACGTTCGGTCAAATACGCTATGCTTCTTGATCAGACCGTGGGAGATTAGGCTAGCAAAATTTCGTACTCATGAAATATTTTATGACACATCTCATTGGTTCCGTGTCAAAGTCTACACGGAAATTCAACCAATGAAACGACGCGCTATTAAAACAATTACTTATAGCGGTGTTTACCATATATCCGGTCAATTAATAGTGGCTTTCGATACTTCATTTTACAAGCTATTTCATTGGTCAGCAGGTGGCCCATCAATATTCATGAAAACGAACTTTTGACAGCCAAATCTCTCATGGTATATAATTTAGTGATAACGGAGTATATACCGTGGGTTTCGACGAAGGTTAATTACTGGAGAAACTATATTCTCCATAATAATAATACAATTACGACACAAACATAGAAGAATTAAAATATTTAACAGTATAACTGTATATAAAAAACTAAAAGTTACAAACACGTAATCCTTCCCGGTCAGGAAAGATTTTAATTGTGACGGCAATAGTTACTGTAAACACAAAGGGGAAGTAACCGCTGATAGGAGTTTGGCTAGTGTGATGAATTTTTCTCCTCTGTTGCAGATGCCAACGATGGCCAATTTATTGTTCCTCTGTATTGCATATATCTGCACAACATATTATGCATTACCAATACATGTTTACTTGAAAGGTTATAGCTTGTCTGATTTATTATTGTTCTCTTTGGCAGACTGTTTCAACGATGTACAATTTGTTGTTCCGTTGCATTGCATATATGTGCGTTACATCTTGTGCAAGTGCGACATTGCCAGCAAAGTGCGCGGCCGTGCTGTGTGTAAAAGTGACATGCGAAAAAACTTTCATTCCACCGAACGAATGTTGCGCGATTTGCCTGCCCGGTATGTGTGTTTTACTTGTAGAATTCTAAACGTGTGCATATATACGATTAGTAATTTACTAAAATGATTTTTATGAAATAATATGGCTTAATATTTCGAAAAAATTGGCTGAACACTTGAAAAAACACAATTTGTATTTACCAATAAGCTTCCTCATCGGTGTTTCATCATTGAAACAATTAAATGTGTGATTTCTGAAGATACAATTATTCTGATCGTTTTGTTCGCAGATTCCACGCCAGGCAAATGTCCGCAATTCCCAGATTATTTCGGAGGCATATGTACGGAGATCTGTCGATCTGATGACGACTGTGCAAGTGGACAGAAGTGTTGAAAAATGGGCTGCACGCGTGCTTGCGTTCCGATGCCAGGTGTTGTTTTGCTTTTGTTAAGAACTATTTATTATTGTTTGATTTTGACGAAATCTAAGAGAACTTTATAGTCAGTCTCCAAAGCTCATAGTTTTGTTGTTATAGAGAATCACTTGAACGCACGGTTCAACAGAAGGGGTCCAATTTACAATTTTCTCCTGACAAGGAAACCACCATATCCATTAAAATATTGCGACACTATTCTATTTTACAGTTTCTAAACAGGGTGGTTTCTGTAACAATGATAAAACTTATGTGGTGATTTAGATCACAGTCCGCATCGAGGATTATTATGAGATGCATGCAGAGCATGTCGGCGATGTTTTCCAATGTTTTCAATTTGTGTTTTTTAACTAAATTTCTATTGGTTTCGGTTCTAGATCATTAATGCGTAAACAATAAAACACGTTTGGTACATTCATTTCATGTATTCATTTTTTATTGTTATAAATATATATTAATATTATAAATCAAAAGATCAACTGAAACAACAAAAAAGAATGGAATGCTGATGGTATCTAAAAGAGTTTAAATAAGTTAAAAAAATATTCTTGTGCATACCTGGGTGGAGTGATAGTAGCATGCTTTACAAGTGAACACCCGCTCTTTTTCATGTTTTCACAACGTTCGACTATAGGCAAACCCGGTGTATGCCCGTCAATTACCCCGCATTACCAAATGGGGCCATGCATTGAACTCTGCAGAACAGACTATGATTGCCCAGGAGTTCAGAAGTGCTGTTCTAACGGGTGTGGCCATATTTGTAGGGATCCTGCTGTATGTTTGATATAAAAGTCTATTGACCTAAAAGTATTTGATTTTTGTATTTGTAAATATATCTTTCGGAATATTTTGTTCTTTATTGAGCATTTGATTTCTTGGCATATTGCGTGTATCTGTTAACACGGTATACAAACTGAATCACACTCTGACTAAGTTGTTGAATATACATTATACTATATTGTTTCTTAAGTAAAGAAACTTGTATGGTACCGGTATCTGCTGAAGTGTGTCAGAATTCAAATAAAAGCAAAAACGCATCTATAATTGATATTATTTACTTGTTTTAAAGGTGCAGTTTCACAGTGTGTGGCTTTGAGAAATAATTTTCCTAAACTGACCTGACCTGTTTCCAGTTCTATGATACATGTATTGATCGTATTTTAAGGTTTGAAAAGCACATCGCTTGTGAAAAGTTAAACTTTTGACGAAATAGCTGTTATTATTCGAAAACAATGGCTACCTGGTAGATATGTATCCTAGTAATTTATACACAAAAGGCTTAAAGCATATCAACACAGCATAACGGACAAAATGTTTCGATGGATTTTAAAAATGCATGTTTTAAAATTCCATTTTCAGAGAAAGGTGTTTTCCAAACCCTCAAATTGTGAAACTGTCCCTTTAATCTCCAAGCTCCAAAATACAACATGTGTCAGTTGCAGGAATCGTACTTGGCAGTGTTGTTAACGGAATTCGTTACCAGGAAGGTATACATATATATATGTACTCACAACTACTGACTGCTTCTTAAGATTATTATTTGAAAATACGATAATAAGATTATTCATATTATTATAATGATGGAGCATTCAAGGACAATACTTAATATACAATTGACTCACAGTCTTTAGTCTTTTCTCATGTCTTAGTCTATCACATAATCACTATGTGCTCATTCTAGGCTCTTTCTTCATCCCACATGCGTAGTTCTACCAAGTGACCCCAGAGATCCGTGTAAACGATGTAGCTGCAAAGGAGGAGGAGTGGAATGTGACCAGATTGCGTGCGTTGCTTGTGTCGGTTACATCCCCCCCCCCCGGTGCATGCTGTCCAATTGTACAAGCATTCCAGTCAACTGAGAACTGTTGTATACCTGAAATCGACGATTACGAAGATGTGTTATTATATGTTAACACAAGGCTGAATATTAAAGTCATATGCAATTGAAGCGCCACATATCTTGAATGTCAACATGTTTAACGGTTAACATTAGTGTTTATACAAATAATAAACTACAGATAATTGAACTGCACGAATTATTTGCATATTGCATACAGTTAAAATGTTTACTGACACATATACATGACAAATATACTTACTATACTAACAATATTGGATTAATTATGTAGAAATTAAATGAAACGAACAACAAAAACAGTGTTAGTATGCAGATAAAATGTTTTCTGCATTTTGAATAATAATATGTAATTGACTTTGACAAGACTTTAAGAACAACTGTTCGCTGTGGCTGTAATCCAGGCGATTTTTTATTATTTAATTTACCACGCATTGGAATTATTTTTATCGTTGAATGTAACACAAACTCAACTCCATAAGTTAAATTTCTATTTATTTCCAACCTTTATCATATTATTATTTGTTCACTGACAGAATATCAATAATTATTTTACTAACACTTTACTGACTGACAAACTTACTAACATTGACGCTTACACTTAAAACACTGATTTCAAAGTTCAAGACTCATCGCCTTTTATACTTTTCACATACTCCGTTACTCCGTTAAACAATAAAAATCGTGAAATTCATAAAACATACACAGCATCCTGAAATGTTTTAAACTATTAACATACTCCGTCAACAATAATGTCGTGAAATTCATGAAATACACAAAATATCATAAGATACATTAACGGAGCAATAATAGTACTTTACTTTATGACCTCATAAACGGAGTGTAACAAATAACGGAGCATGTTCACTTCATGATACATATATATATATATATATATATATAATACACACATCAAAGAACTTTATCGCTGAATCGCGACAATCCCACCTGGAAGAAAACTAAATAGACAATCATTAGTTTAAATGCAATGAAGCTTATTGGTTTCTATGATTTGAAAATAATAAATGGAATATTCACTTTAAACAATTATAGCTCATAATAATCCATATCCGCAGAAATTGTTTCTGAAATAATGTTATCTCCCAGAATATTTGATTTCCTCACAAATGTGATGGAGATAATTTCTGTTTTAGTTTGCACTTGTGACAGTACAATGTCTTTACAGTCATTATAGGTGCCGCATGATATTTACAATATCATCGAGATCATTGAGAATGTCATCATCGTCGCTGATGTCCTCTAAGTCTGGATAGTAGGTGGATGTACCTCTGTTGCAACCGGTTGGTTGACTGTTTGTTGATTAAGATACGTTTTCTCAACACGACTGGCGTATCTCCTAGCATCTTCGTGCTCAAACCGGTGCACATCACGCAGTATGTCTGTAAATATCTACGACGAATAAATCTCCTAGAGCAATGGGGAAAGTAGCACGGATAATATGAATGTTTGTTCGAATGTCTTTCTGACATGTGGTATACGATTTCTTTTGTACTGGTACGACCGATTGCAGAAATCACAAGTATACAAATTGTCACAGTTAGCAAGTGATTTAACGTCCGCACACCACGGTGTCCTTATTTAAAATGAATTTATATTGCTTGAAGTTACACGGATAACACGTGCATATTTTCACCATATTTCGGAACTCGTGCACCTCAAGTATTATTCAATGCTCCGTTAAGCGGATTAACGCACCCTGTCCGTGTCCATTAATACGTGTCACAGTTTAAATAGCACGTGGATTTCGTTTTTTTTTAAATCGTAACACATTTAAAGGTGGTTCTCTTTGTTTTCTGCATAATAGTTTTAAATTTTATTTCTTGCCTCTTCAAATGCCTTTCGTGTAAGGCGTGTGTTTTCCTTTGTTGACGCGTTTTGTGACATGATTTTATCACTATTTTCATTGTCGATAAAATGTCCTGAACACTCCAATTGGTTCATAAGATTTAATGGTTTTCCAATTATATTTCCAGAAGTTAACTTTAATTTAACCGAGCGAACGTGTCCGTCACGATTTATAATGATTTCCTCTATTTTACCTATTTTCCAATACCCGTGCAGTACACTGTCCATTATTAATACAACATCACCAACACTGGCTGTACACTTAGACTGAACTCGAGATGAGCGTTGTGAATTTTGCATTCGTTCTCGTAAACTGGATAAATATTCGTGTTTCCACACTCGCCAAAATTCGTTTCAGAGACGTTGACCTTTTTTTCCACAAATTTAATAGTCGATCACCAGAATTCACATACGGTAAATAGTCTTCATCACTTTCTTCATTCGCTTCTGGAATACCAATATATGGATTCAGTGACAGAAAATGTCTTGGTGTAAGAGGTATGCTTGAGTTTACATCGTCATCAATATATACAAGTTGCCTTGAACTGATAAGTGCTTCAATCTCTTTGACTACCGTCTGCAATCGCAAAAGCGTCAACAATCTTCGCCCAACAGTCGTTTGCAGTGAACGTTTCACAAGTCAGATCAGTCTCTCATAGAACCCATCCAGGGCGCCAACTCAACAATGAACTTCCATTTGATTCCTGAAACGAAACGTAGGACTGCAGATCTTCACTTATAAGAACAAATTGCCACATGATTGGTAACACTTTGCTTGCAGCTTTAAATTGACTTGCATTGTCACTTATAACTTCAACAGGTGCTCCTCTTACCGAAATAAATCGTTTGAATCCCAACAGGAATTCTTCAGCAGTCATATCTTGTAGCAATTCTAGATGTACAGCACGAGTTACCATACAGGTAAATAAACACACACACACATTCTGAGACCCTGTATGTAACTTTATGTACACCGGTCCGAAATAATTGAGGCCAGTTGTTGAAAACGGATTTGTTTTTGTCACTATTGATGTTGGCAACGGCGACATACTTGGCATTTTATATGGTCCACCTTTGTAGCGCCTACATATTATACAGGAACGGAGTACAGCTCGCACAGTAGCTCGACGTTTCCTTATCCACTATTTGTTTCTTAACTGAGCAAGTATTTGAGAGGTACCACTTTGTAAAATTTGTTTGTTCAATAATCAGCTGTGTTACCCGTTCTGTTCCTGGTAACAGAATAAGCTTTCTAGCTCCCTCGCTTAAACTTGCGTGTTGTAAGCGTCCTCTGCAATGCAGGAGCCCGTCAGCATGAAAAAATAGTCCTAACTGTCGTTGCAAATTGGTCGATTTAGCAGAGGTTATACTATGAAACATCTCATGATAATGTTTCCTTTTTACATACGCTAACAACACTGTTTCAGCCTCAGCTAATTCACTAGTTTTCAATGAACCGCACTCACTTGACTGTCTTCGTAATTTTCTTATAAAGCGAAGACAACACGCAGAGACTCTGACCAGCCTTGTGCATGTTTAGTATTTCGTGAAGTCCATTGCGAACGGAGCAACAGGTACATTTGTCTCAGATTTTGCCAACATGTTATCTTCGGTACATGGTTTCATTTCTTCCCTTGATTCAATTTGACACTGAACAAGAATTTCAATTGCCATCTCAGAATTGAACATTTCATTTACACATTGATCATTGATCCAGGTTGGCCTGTGCCACCATAAGAGGCCTTTCGAAAGGTTCTCTAAATTTTTTTCACGAGTAGCTACATCAGCCGGGTTCTCGCTTGTTTTGATGTATTTGAACTCACACGTTTGGCTTTTTATTTCATGCATGATATTTATCACAAACACACTCAAACTTTTTTCTGTATTGAGTCATCCCAGTACACAACTGGAGTGAGTCCACAAATACACGTTTTCAATATGCAATTTTAACTGTTCCTTTACATAGTTCAATGCTCGTACACCGATGAGCACAGCCATTAATTCTAGCCTTGGAATTGTCATTTCTTTTATGGGGGCTAGTCGTGTTTTGGCGAATACAAGATCCATCTTTGATTGACCATTAGCTGTTTGATGCAAATAAACAGTTGTAGCGTATGCCAATGAGAAAGCGTCGCAGAAACACATTGGTGTATATTTTGTCTCTTCAGTGTCAAAGTTAGGTGCAATGCATCTTTGAACTGTGTAGCTGGAAATTTTCTCTAAATGCGCCGTTACTTCTGACCACAGCGTGTTCATATCCTTGTCGTGTATCGGGTCATTCCAATCCAATTTCCTAAGCCACATTGTCTGAAACAGAAGTTTTCCTATAAGTGGAATCGGCGAAAACAAACCAAGAGGATCGAATATTGACGCCACTATTTTCAGGACATGACGTTTGGGCACAACACCGCAATTTTGAACTGTCTTTGAAGGTTTAATGGATAACACATCGGTTACGCTATCCAATGTATGTCCTAGAACGTTAACATTCAATAATAAGTGTGATACAATATTTATACTATTTATGCCTTCTGTATTTAACTTTTTTAGCAAACACGTGTACATCGCTCTGTTTTCTGTGTATTTTGTGTGTATGTTCTATGACAACAAAGTGAATGACATCTTAATCAAAAATGTATACTTTAACATTAAGTAATTTCGCTCACGGTTTTTACGACATCGCTAGTTGGTATACAAAATATTTGAAAACGCTTGTGGTTGCAGTATATAGGTCATAAATGTGTCTTATGCAGCATCTATAAAACCGCCTTTATCAAGAACGCAACATTTGCTTTCAATTCGTTTTGCGTGCGGCTACTACGTACATATGAATGCAATTATTATGAAAATCAGGGTTCCAGTATTAAAGAGACAGTTTCACAGTTTGTTGTTGGAAAAACATTTCTTTGAAATGGAATTTTAAAACCGGCATTTATAGAACCTAATGAATCGCTGTGTCTGTTGTGCTGTTTAGATTGCAAAATATAATTATTTTGATATGTATTGTGCCTTTTTGTCTACAAAAATACTGGGTTATGTGTATAGAAAATTATTTTTCACATCCAAAAATTGTGAGACTGTCACCTAAACAAAGCCCCAAAGACAAAATTCGAATAGAATGAGGGCAGTGTTGGCTATATGCTGAAACTGAATACAGTCTTTCCAATTTCTGTGAATTGAATTTTTGAAATACATTTATTTGATATACGGGTTATATATGGATATATTCATGAAAGGTCGGATGGCAAGGTTCACTTTAGGTCAACGTAAATTAACAATTCAGACCATATACAACGTCGAACTAAACGACTTATGTTCAATATAATGCATGTATTGTGTAGTTTTTAAATTGTACTCTTAAACACACACACGCACATATAAACATTATTACATGCACGTTTTAGAAAATACCTTCATTATAAGCAGTTATACGCATATAACTGCATTTATTTCATAATTACCGATGCTACTTCCGTTGATATAATATACTTGGACATTATAGAAACAGCTTGTTATTACAATGGAATGATCTACCAAGATGGTCACATCTTCGAAAATGATTGCAACAACTGTACCTGCTCCAACGCAAATGTGTGTTGTACCACGATATACTGTGGAGTTACGAATTGTAAGTATTCGGAGACGATAAATATATTGTTCTAAATAATAACGCAAAGTGAATACAATAATAAATAATAAATCATACAAGGGCATTTGCTCCACTGACATAAGAATTGGTGATTGTAATAGAAATATTGTTATGTCTGGTCGTGCATAGTTCTGATATGTCTGGTCGTGCATAGTTCTGTTATGTCTGGTCGTGCATAGTTCTGTTATGTCTGGTCGTGCATAGTTCTGTTACTTTTAAAACTTCATTAAATAAATGCATATAAGCTTGCCTCAGCTTTTGAAATCCTGCCAGTTTTGGAAAGCACTAGAATGGGCTCTAAATGACAATTAGATAGAGAAAAACATACATTGCACTTGTGATTATAATAACAATAATGTTATGTCTGGTCATGCGTTTTGTGTTATTTTGTTGAAAAATGAAATACATAAATCCATATAGGCTTGCCTCAGAATTCCAAATCGTGCCGGTTCTCGAAATCACTACAATGGGCACTAAATGACACTTGGATTGAGTAAAACATGCATTACACTCATGACTTATGGTATACATACCCATTTGTCTGCTAATCGTTTAGTTATTTTGTTTATTTAGGTATTTTTCTGGGGTTCAATACAAACATGTTTGTTCTTTGTTGGATTTAATCTAAAATTAATTAAAAGGATTTGTAACGGAATCGATGTTATTTGGCTTTGCACAAATTCGATGGCTCAGCGCAAAACTATGCTATATAACTTGTATACGGCATAGTTTTGCGCTGACCTATCGAAGTCATGACAACAGGAGATATCTGAACAGTATAACGTTCTGTGACAATATGTAATACAACATAGCAAATGTTCATATATGTCTTGTCAATGGATGGGTAGTGTGTTCTAGAATGGAGAAACTTTCAAAGACGGGTGTAAGAAGTGTACATGTTTAGATGGGTTCCTTAGCTGTAAACCAACTACGTGTCCGGCAACGACGAGTAAGATCCCGTATGATTAAATTAGCGCGTACATAACACTG
>CM051030.1:7457500-7505000 GCA_027627225.1 Congeria kusceri
GAAAAGAAAACATACAGTATCTGTAAACTATTCATTGAATTCTCCGTACATATGGATTTGCTTTTAATAAAGAAACTAAAGAACGGTATACACGTAATAAGCAGAATTCTCGGAACAATTAAGGTGGTTAACGATTCGTTTTGTACAATTCAAAATGTATGTGTTTTGGGGTACATACGACAAATCAGAAAACATTCGGTGTGTAAGCCATTGTGTAAACCCAGTTTACATGTGTTGCTGCAGTACATATGAACAAGCAGATATGACTCCTTATGAAAAAGATTTGCCAGCTTTGTGTTTCGTGTTTCTCGAGGCTCAGTCAACTCAAAAACTTCGTGTTTTCGGCAAAGGAATACACCGAAATAGTTTGATATTAATGGATTGATTGTTCTGCAGCTATAGTCCGACAATATTGACCTTGCACTCATTTGTTTCCGTAAAGTTTCATAGATTTTCGTCGTAGTACTCGGGAAAGTTTCATAGATTTTCGTCGTAGTACTCGGGTATGTATTGTAAACACTATGCTCGTTAGATAATATTTTGTCGCTATCTACGCATAAACTGCTATCTTGAACGATAGCCTAATGGTAGAGTGCTCGTTTAATATTCAGAGGTAATGGTGTAAAAATCAAGATTTCATTCGGTTTTTATTCCAAGGCATTATATAAAATATGTCGTTGCAGCTGTAATTGCTGCCCTATAACATATTTTCCCTTTAATTTGTTTTGTCTTTGGGATATTATTCAATGTTTTGTGTTAACTATATATAAAAAACGAAAAAAAAGTTTTGAACATTATTTAATTTATTTATTGTACAATACAATTAGAGGACACTCGAAGGACACAAACTTGAAATGCGTGCTAATAAGTATTGTACTCGAAATGAAAAAATAAAATGTTAATAACGAACACGGATTAGAACCCGCAACACCAGAATCCGTAAGCTACTGTCGTAACCTCTCGACCATTTAATTCTACGTTGATAATCATATGCTAAATTAATTTAAACTCATATGTAGTATATTGAACTGTGAAAACGTTACGGAAACTAACGGAATATTCATGAGTGACAGGTCAATGTTGTAGGACTATAATACTGTTTATGATATAATCGATAAAAACACAACAACTCGTATAATAATAATAATAATAATAATAAGTACTACTACTACTACTACTATAACTACTACTACTACACCTATTACATTAACTACAACAACAACAACAACTATTACTACTACTACTACTACTACTACTACTACTACTAATACTACTACTACTACTACTACTACTACTACTACTACTACTACTACTACAACTACTGCTACTACTACTACTACTACTACTACTACTACTAATAATAATAATAATAATAATAATAATAATAATAATATTAATAATAATAATAATAATTTTAATAATAATAATAGTAGTAGTAGTAGTAGTCTTAGTAGTAGTCATGGAAATAGCAGTATAATAGTAGTAGTAGTAGTAGTAATAATAATAATACTACTAATAATACTACTACTACTACTACTACTAATAATAATAATAATGATAATAATAATAATAATAATATTAATAATAATACTTCAACTACTACTACTCCTATTACTACTTCTACTACTTCTTCTACTACTACCACTACTACTACTACTACTACTACTACTACTATTAATACTACTACTAATACTATTACTGCTTATAATAATAATAATAATAATAATAATAATAATAGTAATAATATTAATAATAATAATAGATGTAGTAGTATTGTTAGCAGTGTTAGTAGAAGCAGTAGTGACTGTAGTAGTAGTAGTAGTAGGTGTAGTAGTAGAAGTAGTAGTAGTAAAAAAGTAGTAATAATAATACATATAAAAGTAATAATAAAAAAATATTCCAAGGCACTAAAATTGCATTATAACGTTATGAAACCGAATATTTCGAATTTAAAGAAAGGGGATATTATAAATTAAAAACCGATTTTTCCAAGAAAGAAAAACAGACATATACGGACTTAATTTAAATATTTTCACTGTGACTCTAATTATACGGACACTCAAAAGTTTGCAATATTTTATGTCTCTAAATATTTGGACACGAACAAAATTATTTTTTTTTAAGTGACGGAAAACAAAGAGCTTTTACGGTAATAATTAAGGTTCTTGGTGCTTTGCTTTGCGCAATTGCTAGCGGAAGTACTTATTTACACAGTTTGTTTTAGCAGATCTGCTTAGACTGATATGTAAAATCAGACCATGTACACTGGGTTTAAAACCCCTGTCACACTAGGGCCGCGCTCTCACGGCAATATCATGGCGTCCAAGAAAAATGCAGAACGCCGATGCGTTCAGTACGATTGCAAGCATCGCCGCAGCAACGCAGTGGCATCGAAAGTAGGCGCGTTGGGATCGCATAGAACGCCGATCGACGGCGTGCACTTTGAGCATGTTCTAATAAGAGAGCAGTGGGGTCGCCGTATGGTCGCCATAGCAGCGCAGTGTCTCCTTCAACGCCACAGGAGCTCCGCGGGCTCGCACAGAGGTCGCAGTGTGAACGCTGTGGTTGTCGGTGGCGCTTGCACGGAGATTGTACGGCGTTCTTTGAGATGTCACTGCGTCTCTACCGCTCTTATACGGCACGTCTACGGCGCTTATACGGAGTGTTATTTATTTTACTGCGCTCTTACAACTACTGTACGGAGCTGTCACGGCGATCATTGGGCTCCCAAAACGCTTCTACCGCGTCCATCGGCATTTTCATGACAAAAACGAACAGCTTCGTTTTATATGTAGTGCAAACGAACGACTTCAACACGCCGGCAGCGCAGTGTGAGCGCCATGTAAGCGCAGTGCACGCAGTGCAAGGGCCGTGAAAGCGCAGACAATCGCCAACAAGAACTGGCTAGGAACGCGATAGAACGCCATGAGAGATCCGACGCCTTAACATCTCCATCTTCACGAAAAGTATCAGGTATTTCTTGCGATCTCACAGCGCTCTGGAAAATTAATCAGCGCCGTGCCAACGCAGTGGAAACGCGGTAATGTGTGACCGGGGTATTGCATAATGATCATCGAAGAACAATTAACCAATCGATGCGATTTGAATGACAATGCGTTTTTAAATCATTCAAAATTATTTTAAATAAAACCACACATTGATAGAGGACGTTGAGAGAAAGTGCAGAGCACACGGACCTTAACTCATTCTGCAATAGTTGCAGAGTTATTGCCCTTTGGTTTTTGTGCAAAAAATTACTGCCTTAGTATTGAAGGAATTTTAAATAAAACCAAATATATTGATAAAGAACATTGAAAGGAAGTGCAGAGTACAAGGACCATAACTCTTTCTCCAATATATATGGAGTTATTGCCCTTCAGTAAATTGTCTTGTGCAGTGCATAACCCCATTAGTATTCAAGTGATTTACAAAAAAACCCACATATATTGATCGAGGATGTTGAGAGGAAGAGCAGAGTACAAGGACCATAACTCTTTTTGTAGGAAGCGCCATTTTTGCCAACATATAACTTACATTGTGTTGCCTTACTCTGACAATCATATGCTTCGGGGTCATACGTCACTTCCTGTTACATCCCTTGTTAACATATTATTCTTAAATATATCCGTGTTAACGTTTGAAGCATTTTTATGATGATTGATCTTCTTTCATGGTATTTTCTGTTTCAAGGACGTCTCTTCTAAACATAAATCTACTGTAGGCGGACAGTGCCGTCCTGTATTAGCCTGTGCGGACTGCACAGGCTACTCCGGGACGACACTTAACGCACATGCATTAAGCCCGGTTTTTCCACGACTCGCATCAATTTTGTATTAATCGAGATTTTATGAAAATAAATTAAGTTAATATATAACCGTTAAATTCATAAATACGGAACATAATATCAATTCATCATAACGATCGATGTACATATTGTTTTATTCCATATACGAGTATATCGGAAATGTTAAACCACAAATCTGTCTCGGTTGAAGCAGGATTTAGCTGATGTGTCAGTAATGTTTTTTCGTAGAGCGTCGTAAACGCATCAGGAAAACAAATGTTGACTAGCATAACAATATGTTACCTTTTTGCCGCAAACATGGCTAAACAAGACATGCGCTATATGAATCACGTTGTGCGACACATTGTGATTGCACAATTTATATGACACTGTTTGACATTTACATTAATGATAATTGTCATATATCGTCTGGACATGGCAATCGAGGATGCAGAATAGGTTTTGTTTCCATCATCACGCCGGCATTGGCAAGAAAATAGTAATCGTTAGCTCTATTTCTAATGACATCATCGTATTAGATTGTCATCGCATGGTATTTGGTATTTTTTCTTGCAATTATTTTCAAAATTATTACAGAAAATAATCAGATATACTTAATACTGAATACACATTTTTCTGAAAATTTGAAAAACAAAAACATGCCAAATCTGCATTAAAAAGCTAACTTTTCCGGGGTGGGGGTGCGGGGAAGTGTCTCTAACAAACCTCTAACAGAACAGAGCGGAGTTTAAAAAATAATAATGTTGACAATCATTAGTGTCTTGAAATCTATACAATGCGCACCAATGTGTTCTTACATAGGTTGTCAGTGAACCAAAGTAAATATATCAGGTTTGTTAATCTAATAGATCCAAGTTTATGCAGATAATGTTGTTTTATTTGACCCATTTTACGGTGTTTCTGATAATACATCAAAATGACGTAATGTTCACAAATATAAACCCCAAATCATCTTCAACACCTACCGAAAACAGAATGCCGAGGCAATTCACTCCCTCTAATAAAGTGGCCTACACATATTTAGTGACCAAGCTACACCCCTGACCAAATCTCGTTTTTCTAAGCCTCGTTAAAGTATCTTTATTGAACACTTATTTAGTATTTGCCAATATAGAATTGCATTTAACTCAAGAAAAAGTACTCAACCTTTGCATATATACAAATGTTGGTTATGTCAGTAATAAATCGTTCTTTATAAAGAATGATGTTATTAGAGATGAGGAATACCAAGTTTGACTCAACATTAGAGCGCTCATAGATCTGTACACGTTCAAGAATAGTCTTTATTCTTAGTTTTAAGTCTCAGAATATGTTAGAGAATACGGGCCCTGAACGTTACTCCTCTTGACAATATCGCAGCCATTTCTGCTAATCACATTATAAATTCGAGTATGACTTGGAAATCAGCCATTTCTGCTAATCGCATTATAAATTCGAGTATGACTGTTGGAAATCAGCCATTTCGAGAAAGAGTGCTCTCATGCTGTTTGTGGGACAACATATAACCCCCGTCTATTAATAGTCAGAATGTCATTTACATGTGGAATGTGAGGAATATTAAGCAAACCATATTTCAATCGGCTTATTCTTTTCTGTATGTTCAACAAATTACTATACTATTGTCTTGGATTTAGATTACCATGACACAGACTTTTATATCTGCGTTTTACGACTGCTTCGACATGCACGTTTAGTGCGAAATTTATGTACAGCTGCTACAATTTGCAAAGGATTATTGCTTTTGTGTACACCAACTACTTATGCATGTTAAGACATATTTGACAAATATGATGAATTTGGTATTTGACAGAAACGACTTCATTAGTATAGTAAATAAAGCCTAACGATCAATGGCGTTGTGACTAAATTTGTTAATGGTTTATCCCATCAGTATAAACATAATTTAAATTGACTAAACATCCGGTAAACGTTTGGCAAGCTGCAAATAGTATACAGAAAACACGTTGAGTGCCTTTGCTTTCGTCTTGTTTAAAATTTAAACATTTTATGAAACTGAAATTCTTTCAACTTAACTCATGGATAATACATATGCTTTTATTTGCAAAATTAATTACGTAATGCATCTGTTTAATCTGAATTTACCTTAAAGTAGATTGACTTGTCATGGAAAACCTACATTTTTTGCCGTACGAATGCTCCATTGGCGAAGTTTATAAAACGATAACAGATAAATACAAATGATGCTCACACTGTCAAAATATTTATATACATACTTTTTTTTAACTGATTGTTACTTCATTTCAATTGCATAATTATGCACCAATGATGTTTTGTTCACGGACGGCCATGTACAAGCGTTGTGCAGTTTCCAATTATCCAAAACGATTTATCAAAATAATAAAAACATGTTTAATTGTGCAAAATCTGTGCTAATTAGTAGTTCGCCGCATATCACATTGATAGCTGTCTTCAGTCAGATCATATCACATTTTGTGTTGCTTATTTGTTCCTATTAACATGCAAATTGAACTCGAATGGAAACGAAAAACACCATGCGTGGTTTATCTCTCCGTGTTTATTTAGATGGATCTTTTCTGCACGGCACGGTGAATGATGCCAGGCTTATTAATTTTCATCAACACATCTGACTAAAGGGAAAAATGCATATTTATATATATGTATATGTTTAAAGATATTCAACAAATCTATTATCCATAGGTACGCAGTGTGCTGTATATGGACGAATTCTTGAAAATGGCGAAGGTCATTTCGACTGCTGTAATTATTGTCAATGTAATGGTGGATTGCTGATTTGCACAATGGCGAATTGTGGTTAGTAAAAACATATTTGGCGACTTTAGGGGACATGGCTCTGACAGCTATAGGGCTCTGTCTATAACAATTTTGTAAAAAAACCGCCAACCGCCCCATCGATATAATGGAACGTGTATGACAAAAACAAAATTACGCATGCATGGTTGTAAAGACACATGTCTATAACCCCAATACAGTTAAAGTTAATCTATAATTCAGGTATCACAAGTACTTAAGCCATAGGTAGTATCCAGTTATACATTGAATTAAACAAAACATAGATACCATTTGTAGTAAATGACACGTCATTCTAATACTATAGTTTGTATCTGGTTTGTAGCATCAATGTTCTGTTACGAAAAAACAAAGAAAAAAATTGCAAAATTGAAAGTTGCCATCCAGAAATGTTGCCATATTGGTTGCGCAAACATATGCTACCTCCTAGCGGTATGCAAGGTTAAAGTGGGACTTGTGTACGAAACGACAGTGACTTTTTTAAATGTAACCCACACATCTGTACACAACGTCAGTAATTGTTTTAATGAAATTAGGATCAATGTTTGGAAAAATAACGTTTTAAAATGCGTCATGTCGATAATTCAAGTTTTTGTCAATGTTTGTTTTTTTGTCAAAATAAACGAATTAAATTCATTAGTTTTATAATACATATACTGTTAATAATAATAATAATAAAAACAATAATAATAATAATAATAATAATAATAATAATAATAATAATAATAATAATAATAATAATAATAGTAGTAGTTGCTGTAGCAATTACATTAGCAGTAACAGTTGAGTTAGTAATGTAATAGTAATTGTAGTAGTATAATAGGTATTGCAGATGAACTTGAAAGAAGTAAAAGTACTGAATATGCACAACTTTTTGTTTGTCAATGTCCTTGGTTAAGGTTTTCTCAGCATCGCGTGAAAAATAACTAATCTTCATAAGCATTTCACTTAGGTCCGTTTAGCAATATTGTCCACTGTGTACTGGAAAGCAAATAGATAATACTAGGTTAGTGTTGAATAAAGATAAGTGTATTTAGCGAGGATTAGAAAACCTGAACTACGGGCCTTGGCCAGTGGCTCACTGTTTCGTGCCGAGCAAATAAACTCATCTTTATTCAACACATACTATTCTATTTCTTCCATAATTTTCCGTCTTTATTTTGAAAATTACCGAAAGAAAACACACGAAATATTACGAAAAACATCAAATGAATTCACAAAATCAACACAATGACATCATTATATTGCGCGTGTTTGCTTTATTCCACAGTGTTGAAATAAAGCAAATTTTATCCCATGGGATGTTATTTCGTCAATGCCAGCGTGATGATGGGATATAAAATAGTTATGTTTTATCACCACACATTACACTAATTTTACGCTTCATTGTTTTTACTAGAATGATGCTGTACTATAAACATATATTCCTTCAGCATCGAAACTTTCCTCATTACGTGAATATTGCAGGGAACGAATTACCGAAATCAGAATTACAGATACCAATTAATGAACGACATGCTTTGATTCGACTTACGAGTTGGGAGTATTTATTCGAGTCCCCAACCGTTAGAACAACATTTTAGTTAACCAGTTTAGTTAGCAGCTTATTTCATAACAGGGACCGGTAGTATCATTTTCGGGACAAACGACTTATTTAACTGCAAGATGGCATGTCTAGACGTTCTATTCTATTTGATTCGATCAGTAATTTGGTGCGTAATATACATATAGTATATTATAAAAGGAATCAATACAAAAACCTTTTTTTTTTGCATAAATGTGCCCAAATCTGATGAAACGTATAAAGCCGAATTTAATATTAAATGTGTTTGATAAACACTAACATAAACAAATAGTGACGTTTTTTCTTTTTCTAACATTTTTTATAATAATAATAATTTACAGTATTTTGAAAAGACAAATCCTTAAATATGGTTTTCATCCTATGAAATCAAACGCCAACTCGACGTTCCTTGTCGGTACAAAGCACGTTTCCGAAGAAGCAGCCACACGTAATCCGGTCATCTATAAATCTGGCGAAATTGTCGTATACATGTGCCTTGCCTTTTCAGTTCACGACATATGTACACATGAATAGCCGAATATTAGGCGTGTAGGCGCTCGAAGCCACGTACAGCATCAAACATTGATCAGTATGCGCTTTCAAAATATTGCGCAATATCAATCAACCGTAAAAAGGTTTAGTTGATTGCTGGGCGCATATGTTACAGATAAGAACAAAAACGCATCACGCCGCTTGACATTTGAAACAAAAAAGTGTATCTCTATGTTTGGAAAATGCATGAATAAGCAGATTGGCGATCAGACGAGGTCCCTTCGGAAACAGAACTAAGCATTAACGGAAGAAAGTACGTATGCTGTGATTTTTTTCGGCGTAGGTGTTTAACTCAACTTTTGACCTTTCTCACCATCCAATTAAATTGTGGGAAAACTTCCCGCCAGTAGTCCCGAATGAATAAATACTAACATTGCATCGGCTAGTTTAAAAGTAATTCCCACCACGGCCTGTAAAAAATTTGCTCCATTTCTTTTCGGAGGTGAAAGGAACAATTAGCCAATGTGGTAAAATCTAGACATACCTCCTTTTTTTGTTTACGTTTTTGACTTATTTCCAGTACTGAGCTCCCACTCGGTAGTTGCAATGGCTCAGTTTTCATTTTCAATTTACATACCAGTGTTTACAGGCCGTGTAATGTGACCATGGGAAAATCCCCCGTTAATATCGCATATTCGATAGGCAACAATTCATATAATACACTGGCTAACTAACCTGCGCCTATTAATAGTATACACGTCATAAACACTGAATCATTCTAACAAGCATCCAGAGAATCATAGGCAATAAGAATGACTGGAGAATTACTTATAAACTTACCATGCATCTTAATTTGAAAACGGTTGGTATATATATTTATTAAGAATTATTTAGGATTGCATTTTCACTTATCTTCTCCAGTAGAGGCTGTTTAATGTATAAATAGATGTTGCATCTTCCTATAAATAGACACTGGCGGAAGCTTCGGACATCGTTATATAATTTGATTTAAATTTGGTATTTGTCCTTTACGTGCGTTTTATGAATGCATTATAAACTATAATAGCTATACACAAAAAAGCTCGAGACGTCTTTTCCCAAAGGAATCTAAAATTTTAATCTAATTCGGCACTACTTAATATAACTTAACGTTTTTGTTATCACAAAATAAAGCCAGTCATTATTTTTAATTGCAATGAATATTCCCGGACATGTGTTTTCATTTGGCACACATAGTAGAAATGCCTAATCCATTACATATACGATAAAGTTTAACGCTCATATCATTTTCGTCATTATTTTCTTGGAAACAATGTAACTTCTAGTAAATTTTGATTGGCCTGACAAATACTGTATAAATTATTTAGATTTAAAAAAATCACTCATGAAAAATATGAGGCGGTAAGATCAGTTATATGTACGGGCATTACATAATTAAGATATCTTAAACATATTAACTGTTCATAGTTTCACGGCGCCTTATGATGCTCTGCATCATTGTTTTTCTTGTGAAATACTTAAATACTGGTGTTTCTATAAAAATTCTCGTGTAGAGGCTATTCAATTTACAAATAGACATGGTTTTCATATAGGCTATAAATAAATGTATTGTATACTAAAATAAATTAATAAAAACGCTTCGAAAATAACAGTTCATCAGTTCATTGCTTTGACATAAAATAATGATATTCTTTTTATTTATTTCAAACATAGAAACATTTAATACTTAGATTATACTGTTTTAGGAGCTAGCCACATGCAAATATGAGTCTGCTATTTTATAATGAAAATTTACTTATTTATTTTGTTACATAATATCGAAAAATAATATTAAATGCGTGTAGATTAACGAACTATGAAGGCATGAGACTGTTCGTTTATAAACCACATTCACATATGCATCAGTATTAAATATTTATGTTGGTAGTTCAATTTGCATTCTTTACATACATTTACAACATACGCCGAATATTTGTTTTAAAAGATATTTCTTGTTTCTGTTTACGGTGTTATTATTTCATTTGTTGTCCTTATTTAGTACAGAACTTACATCGCTGCACCAAACACTGTCGATGAACCAGTGCGTGAAGTTGTGTGCTATGTAACAATGGACGTGTGTATTTCCAATATTAAAAAAGACAAACAAAAAGTAATTGTGAAAAATGGAATCAAAAGGTTGTTTAATGAAAGAAGTGCTCGTATATACCATATGCTAGTATTTTGTGTGCAATCATGGAACATACGATAAACAAGCAAGTCAGCGCAGTATTGTTGTTATTAACTCTCTATGCTAAAATCCAAAGCGCATTAATTTCATTATATGATATTGTTGCGTTGTCTCTTCGTGAAATGAAGATAAGTACACTTTTACAATATCATTTATACATTGAGAGTGATATATGCATGTATACGTCAGGACATTTTTGTTTTACGGTAAAGTAAATGTGCTATATTATAATAAATGAATGTAAATGTAACTTTTCACAAATTATCAGTGAAAGTTACATTTTTCTTTTACGGTAAAGTATGTGTGCTATATTATAATAAATGAATGTACATGTAATTTGTTTTCACAGATTATCAGTGAAAGTTACATTTTATTGTTGAAGAAAAGTATAATATGTTATGTTTGTACTCGATGTCACCTCTTATTTATTATATTTTTTTTTCCATTTTAAAGTGATTTTGTTTTTCATCCGAAGCAAATGTATTACAGAGAAACATGTCAATGACGAAACCTTCGTAACACGACATCCGGTCCTATCCGACGCTCTGCGGTCCTGACAGAATATTTATATGTTCGCTATAGTCTCAACCTGTCAATAACGGAAACTGTAGGACCGACACTGTTTTACAGTCCCGTAAACATATAATACATGCATTTTACACCTGTTTTTCTGACACTAACGGCATTTACAAGTACGTGTATAAATGTCTATGTGTATTAATTAAAATCTATTTAGTTTATAAAATTGTATTAACGCTCATTAATTTTTAACATAATGTTGGATAATATTTTTTACTAAAAATGCATATATGTAAAGATGCATATATTTGTTTTGTGTATAGGAAAAAAAACTACACTAATAGTCAATGATTGGCATATAATGTACTTGTCGCGCATTTCATCTACTTCTACATTTAATATGAACGCCTGTTATCCGACAATCTGTATTATCCGACGTTTTCAGTCGGAACCACATAGTGTCGTTATTAACATGTCTCTCTGTATTTTAAGAATTAAGTAGGCATTTAAGAATTATTAAGTTATTCATATTCCAGATTTTGAAATAATTGCCTCTACAAATATTCGTGAAATTATGAAAAATAGAAGTGTTGCGTTAGAATTGTGGTTAAGTTCATATTAACCAGCATTTGTTTAGGTACACGCACATTATGGTTGTGCGTAATTTAAGTTTGTGAATTGTTCAAACTAAGCTTTGATTCCATCTGTTGTACACCGGCTGCATTCCATTAACCTCTGGAGTTGGCTCGGAAAGTAGTCCCAACTCATGTGGTTTTATTCAGATTATCATAACATAAAACGGCGACACAGACACTACTCTGTCCATTTTGTTTACATATACCAACTGATTCCATCTGCGTAAATGGGCATGAACATTGTTCCAGTTATAGGAATCAAAATTATTATATTTTGCCCATTTATGATAATTTAAAAAACATTTTTCTCTTAATGTCTATGCTTGTGGTCCTAACAATCAACTTTTATCTGCTTTAAATAAAGTTTTCCGTTTTGACAAGATTCCTGTCCTTGAGCCCGTTGCAGAGGTGTATGGTGAGAGCAACGAACGACAACTCTGCTAGGAGATTGGTTGTGATGTAGCAGCGCTGTTGTCAATGTTGACGTTTAAACACATATTACAATCATACGATTTATTAAATAAATTGTGTACAAATCATTGTTACTGTTTGGATTCTAACTTGACCGCAACTAGTCATATGTAGGTAGAATCAATACAGATATAGAATGTTTAAAATATTGGTAACTCAGATAAACTTTTTTTTCTTTCGAAGATACTCTCTGGTCGGATGGGGTTGTGGATGTGTGAGTGATTGATATAATTGATGGGTGGAAGTATGTGCGAATTTCATTAGATACTCATGTATTACAAAACTAATTAAGATGCGACATCAATGAATTGATTGCATATTTATACGCTGTTTATGAAGTTCTTGCCATACATAAAGTACGGCAATACAATGCTCTTTTCTATATCTGGCAGTCTGTCAGAATGAGTATTCTTCTTGTTGATCTTCGCCGTAACTAAATAAATAAAAACCGGGTATTTAGATCGAATTCGTATACCCAAACCGCGCCTTTAGTTTATACAAATGGCGAAGATGTTGGCTAGCTTCATCCTTATGATGTGTCAAGTACTTAGTCAGATGCTATGCATTCGAATACTTTTGTTAACTAAACAATACAATTATGGATTTTGTTAAACGCAAGTGAAGTATAAAACTAAAAGCCCTGTTAATAAAGTTTGTATGAAGATTGAACTGTTTAATTAGAAACATTCGTCATCATTGTTTCAGAACTATTGCGTACAATTAGAAATACTCTTTATTTAAGAAAAACATTTCCTGATTTCATATCCGTCAGGAAAACACAAGACTATACCCTATGTTGTCGTGTTTCTTATTGGGTAGTATAAGTATTCATGTAAATAAAGTTATGGTCTAGTTATATAATCTATTAACAAAATCAACAATAGTGTTGCTGAATCGAATATATTATTATTGTCAATAGGATAAGGCAACCCATTTCAATAATATCGATAGCCGTTCGTTCCCCGGCCTATGTTAACTCTAACTACTTCATAAAATCCTCTTGAATGCGTAGTCTTGTCTGGTCACTTTACTAAACATCTGAAACGAAATATTCACGTGAAAATCATCAATAAATAAACATAATTCCAGCTTAATTTCTATAAAAAAACATTCCTTCTATAATAGCATTTCATCATAAAATGGGCTTAGTAACTTAATTACTACAAAGTAGAGAACGATGGTTCGATTTTTAAAATATACTGTAATATCCACTATTGAAACGCGTCAATATATACAGTGCGATGCTTTGCTGTTAAATATTAGTTGTGGTCAATCCATTAACATTTGGCACTAACGAAGTTAAATACATGAAAGAAATGCACATATTATTTCTACAGAAAATTACTTACATATTGGTTTCATACAGTCGTGCCCACAGCCGTTAGAGCAACACCTCAGTGGACCAGGACAATCGTTATCGTTGCTGCAGTTTTCAATACAGATAGCGCCACCGTAATTTAGGGGACATATGCCTGACTTCCCTACAAAATATACACCACACGACTTCATATGAAATTGGGTCATCGGTATTCGGCGCGATACAAGGTTTTGTTATTGTTTTATCAAATTGTATATACGAGTATGTATGTGTAGGATTTTAATTTCTCATTTTATATCCTACATATTTTCTCTTGAATTCGAACTTTTGTCCGACAAAAACTAATTACACAAATAGTGACGCCTTTTGTGTCACTATTTGTCATTAGAAGATATCGATTTCATTTTAAAATATGACCATTTACATCTGTTGCGTGCATCTACTCAACTGGTAAGCAAATATACCAATGCTCTGTGATAAACCGGAATGCTATTCTAAAGAATTGCAGCATAAGCATGTAACATACTGTTACATGTTTGACGAAATAAAAGAAACACGTTAACAAACAAAAACATAATAACTTTATTCTGTAAGCTAACAAACCGTAGCAGTCTTTGTCGCTGCACGCCACATTTCCAAAAAAGCAGAAGCACGTATTACAGTCGTCTTTGAAGACGGCACCATTGTCATACTGCTGGCCCTTGTGATTGCACGACATACCTAAAATCATGTGTGAAGTGCCATTTCCGGTTTTTGTTTGTTACATTGTATTGAAATTCCTACAGTTCGACTAGATGTTTATTCACGTTCCTCACAGTTTAGTGGTTACTACAAGAGTGTTTATAAAGCTTAATATTTTGCAAAGATGCACATTTGCGTATGAGCAAGTATTGAGCTACTTGATGCTGTTGAATGAAATGTGGCAGTTCATACGAAGGCCAAACAGATTTAAAGCTTAACGGTGTACCATTAGATTAGACGCAAAAAGTAGAATCATACCCCCAGAGGTAGCTCGAAAGATATATATGATCGTATGTTTATATATCAATAAATATAACTGTATAAATGCTATAACAGGTATATAAATATACAATCTTGACAAGCGGTTTTAGGTTGAAAGTGTAACATATAAGACGTTCGACAAAAATTATGAAAGCTGACCGTATCCGCCACCACAGTTCATCAAAGTACAACCGGCTTTTCCATCGCTGCACGTGCATGTGTTACAATCGACCATAAAGCTTTCTCCATCCTGATATATTTTCCCATCGACATAGCAGGGCTTGCCTACAAGAAGACAATAATTTCATATTAAGTGCCTAATCGATAAGGAACTTCTTTATATGTTTTCCTCGTTTTTGAGTATTGTCATTAAAAACCTGTATTAAACAGATCATTATTCGAGAAAGCATCAAGCAATTTTTAAAGCATGAAACAGAGAGAAAACGTGGTGCCTCCTCTGGGATTCAAACCTATGATGTCGAATTAATGGGGAATTGCGCAAGTAATTCCTATCAAATTAATCGGTCAGCAAACGCCATGCTCAACGACGAGTACAATTATTATAAAAGGTTTCGTATTTATGTGATTTTAGTGTTATGCATTATATACAGTTTTCTCATGCTAGATAATTATACCGCTGAAAATCTGTATTTGAAATGTTTATTTATACATATCATATATCTGAAACATTAGTTTTAACGCACTTTTTGTGACACGCGTTATTCAATTCGAAGTATAATAAGTAACACTCTTAGTAACTGAGCGTGTGTGGGATATACACTCCCAGTGGTTTCATACCATACGTGAGCGAAGCTCGAGTATGGTATGAAGCCACTGGAGGTGTATATCTCATACACCTCCAGTTACTAACATTGTAACGAATATATCTCACCAACTACCTTTTACAGATTCCTTTAAATTGATATCACTTGAAAATTAACAAAACAAATACTTACAAAATAACACGAAACACATACAATGACGAGACAAAAATCAAATAAAAAACATGACTTAATTAGACTGCATCATTGGACTTCTATGAGAAAGTAGTGCAAGTCTTCTTGGACTGAAAAACACTTGTATACGTAGTTTTGTAGTCTAAACATGCATATTTGTTAAATTGTGAAAGCCATTGAATTTCAAACTCGATTAAGATGAATCAACCAAACTGTGTGGTTTTGTAGCGTCATAGTGTATGGTGGACACGTGTGAACGGTACCTGCTATTAAATACAAAATTAAATACAGATTATCAGATCTAACAGCACGAGTATAGTAAAATTTAGTCGGATTTGGAGTGCAGGTGTTAAAATAGAAAACCCCTAGCTTAAGCATAATCATGTTTCGCGTGATGTTCACGTACTGAAAATAAGGTTTATATGCAAGTACAGGCACGAAATGAACTATAAATATCATCGTCTTCGTGAGTTATACAATGCGCGTTCTGTAATGAGCATGCTTACAAAGCAGTAAATTACAATAAACTACATAAATTATCATACATTACATGACGGACAAACAGGGCAACATTAATCCGGATGCTTGTACTGACCAGAACAGTAGACATACATGTATGCATATACAACCCCTGCACATTTATCAGGGACTCAACCTCAGTTCACTAACGCAGATATATAATAGGGTAGACCAAGAATGTAAAGTGCATATAAAAAACAAACAACAACAACGACGACATTAAAGAAAGTTTTGTGATGTTCTAAGGCTAAATTACAGGAACCAATTCTCAGAGTGGGAAACAGTAACTGTGCTCCATTAAATAAATACATGTACGAAAACAATAATATAAAAATGTAGATGTAGCACTAACAACGGCTGAATGTTAGTACTGACCACAGTTCTTTCTGGTACAACCAACATTGCCATTATTGCAGGTGCAGGTGTTACAATCGTCCATAAAGCTTTCTCCATCTTTATATACATTCCCCTTGTAATAGCAAGGCTTTCCTGTAAAGTAAACAGTGCTATATACAATGACAATCGCTAATATATATTGATAATATATCATTGGTGTGTTAAACTGGTGTTACTTGTTTGACGTAGAAGCTTTACATAAGAAGGCAAAAGGCAAAAAAAAACATTAACGTACTGTGAATACATTCTACTATTTTATGTTAATTATCAGTTGCATCTAACATGTACCTACACATGCGCTGTCATTACCTATACTATTACCAATGAATATGGCATCAAATAAGGTGATGTTTCTTTTTTAACATACTTTAAAATTGAACATCACGCATATCAAAATCAAGTATGAAACGCCTAACACTTCACATCCCCTCATTAAAGAACCCTCACAACAACGATATTAATTCCATCTGAATATACAATGCTAAACGCTTAACTCAATACCTGACGGGCACACAGGGCAGCATTCTCCAGGCGGTGTGTATTCACCGGTACAATACATAGCTAGACACGCTACATCAGCACATTTATCAACAACTGCAGAGAATTAACGACATGACTAAAACATCAGTAATACATATGCAAGACCGCCTTACCAATACTGGTAATGTTAAGTTTTAAACAATAATCTATAAAAGCATCATATCCCTTGATAACTTAATGATGGTATCATACATTTGAATCATATCTCCATATAAGTAATGAAGTAAGTCAAGTAAAATACTACTTTCCTACTTATGCTTAATTCAGGTCATCGTGTCAATTAAAGTAACAAAAACAAAACATTTTACTTTGCCGTTTGTTCTTCGTGTAACTTGAGTATGATGTAAACTACAAAAGCATCACAATAAATTAAACTGAACACTTTATGCCACCTGTCCGACACACAGGGCAGCATTTACCCGGCGGCGTGTATTGACCGGTACAGTAGATACCTGGACACGCTACACCAGCGCATTTGTCAACTACTGCAGGGAATACAGGGCATTAAGCCATAAGATTCAAACATTATTAATGCAAATGAAAAATCGGCTGACCAACACGTTATGTTAAGTTTAAACACATATTCAAGAATATTACCAGATACCTTTATAACTTTATTGCGGATGTCAAACACGGTGAATCAAAGCATTATATAGAAAATAATATGTTTTACTACTTCCATTTTTAATAATTTTATAGAACATTGTTGTGTGTTATCCAATTCATAATGTAAATAAACGTAACAATAACTAGACGTTATACGTTGATGTTTGTACTTCGTGTTACTTAAAGCAAATAACATAAACTTCACAATAAACTAAACTCGACAAATACATAACAATAGCTGTCGGGCACACAGGGCAACATTCGCTTGGCGGCGTGTATTGACCAGTACAGTAGATAGTAAGACATGGTACCCAAACACGTATCAAAGACAGGTATTATAAGTAACACTCTTAGTAACTGAGGGTGTGTGGGATATACACTCCCAGTGGTTTCATACCATACGTGAGCGAAGCTCGAGTATGGTATGAAGCCACTGGAGGTGTATATCTCATACACCTCCAGTTACTAACATTGTAACGAATATATCTCACCAACTACCTTTTACAGATTCCTTTAAATTGATATCACATGAAAATTAACAAAAGAAATACTTACAAAATAACACGAAACACATACAATGACGAGACAAAAATCAAATAAAAAACATGACTTAATTAGACTGCATCATTGGACTTCTATGAGTTATTGAAATATACCCGTGGTGTATGGAAAATACCCCATGGTCAAGTGACATTTCCTAGCCAATCAGATCGCGTCATTTATGTAGAGGCTGAGATATACGTTGATGCATACTATATATGTTGCGTATATAACGAATGAATGTGCATGTATCAAATGAAAGCATAGTAATAACCTTTGGGGCACACTGCGCAGCATTCGCCTGGCGGCGTGTACGCGTCGGGGCAGAAAACTGCTATACACGATATGTATGCACATTTATCAGGAACTGCAAAGAAAGATAAGGATTAAATATCGTGTAAATTTTACAACTGCAAACAAAATCTAAACAAGTCACTGTGTCCGTTTTAAAGTAACACTATTTCAAAAATAAGTAAAGTTATTTGTTTTCAGAATGCGAAAATATTGACAACAAGAAAGTAGTACAAGTCTTCTTGGACTGAAAAACACTTGTATACGTAGTTTTGTAGTCTAAACATGCATATTTGTTAAATTGTGAAAGCCATTGAATTTCAAACTCGATTAAGATGAATCAACCAAACTGTGTGGTTTTGTAGCGTCATAGTGTATGGTGGACACGTGTGAACGGTACCTGCTATTAAATACAAAATTAAATACAGATTATCAGATCTAACAGCACGAGTATAGTAAAATTTAGTCGGATTTGGAGTGCAGGTGTTAAAATAGAAAACCCCTAGCTTAAGCATAATCATGTTTCGCGTGATGTTCACGTACTGCAAATAAGGTTTATATGCGAGTACAGGCACGAAGTGAACTATAAATATCATCGTCTTCGTGAGTTATACAATGCGCGTTCTGTAATGAGCATGCTTACAAAGCAGTAAATTACAATAAACTACATAAATTATCATACATTACATGACGGACAAACAGGGCAACATTAATCCGGATGCTTGTACTGACCAGAACAGTAGACATACATGTATGCATATACAACCCCTGCACATTTATCAGGGACTCAACCTCAGTTCACTAACGCAGATATATAATAGGGTAGACCAAGAATGTAAAGTGCATATAAAAAACAAACAACAACAACGACGACATTAAAGAAAGTTTTGTGATGTTCTAAGGCTAAATTACAGGAACCAATTCTCAGAGTGGGAAACAGTAACTGTGCTCCATTAAATAAATACATGTACGAAAACAATAATATAAAAATGTAGATGTAGCACTAACAACGGCTGAATGTTAGTACTGACCACAGTATTTTCTGGTACAACCAACATTGCCATTATTGCAGGTGCAGGTGTTACAATCGTCCATAAAGCTTTCTCCATCTTTATATACATTCCCCTTGTAATAGCAAGGCTTTCCTGTAAAGTAAACAGTGCTATATACAATGACAATCGGTAATATATTATGATAATATATCATTGGTGTGTTAAACTGGTGTTACTTGTTTGACGTAGAAGCTATACATAAGAAGGCAAAAGGCAAAAAAAAACATTAATGTACTGTGAATACATTCTACTATTTTATGTTAATTATCAGTTGCATCTAACATGTACCTACACATGCGCTGTCATTACCTATACTATTACCAATGAATATGGCATCAAATAAGGTGATGTTTCTTTTTAAACATACTTTAAAATTGAACATCACGCATATCAAAATCAAGTATGAAACGCCTAACACTTCACATCCCCTCATTAAAGAATCCTCACAACAACGATATTAATTCCATCTGAATATACAATGCTAAACGCTTAACTCAATACCTGACGGGCACACAGGGCAGCATTCTCCAGGCGGTGTGTATTCACCGGTACAATACATAGCTAGACACGCTACATCAGCACATTTATCAACAACTGCAGAGAATTAACGACATGACTAAAACATCAGTAATACATATGCAAGACCGCCTTACCAATACTGGTAATGTTAAGTTTTAAACAATAATCTATAAAAGCATCATATCCCTTGATAACTTAATGATGGAATCATACATTTGAATCATATCTCCATATAAGTAATGAAGTAAGTCAAGTAAAATACTACTTTCCTACTTATGCTTAATTCGGGTCATCGTGTCAATTAAAGTAACAAAAACAAAACATTTTACTTTGCCGTTTGTTCTTCGTGTAACTTGAGTATGATGTAAACTACAAAAGCATCACAATAAATTAAACTGAACACTTTATGCCACCTGTCCGACACACAGGGCAGCATTTACCCGGCGGCGTGTATTGACCGGTACAGTAGATACCTGGACACGCTACACCAGCGCATTTGTCAACTACTGCAGGGAATACAGGGCATTAAGCCATAAGATTCAAACATTATTAATGCAAATGAAAAATCGGCTGACCAACACGTTATGTTAAGTTTAAACACATATTCAAGAATATTACCAGATACCTTTATAACTTTATTGCGGATGTCAAACACGGTGAATCAAAGCATTATATAGAAAATAATATGTTTTACTACTTCCATTTTTAATAATTTTATAGAACATTGTTGTGTGTTATCCAATTCATAATGTAAATAAACGTAACAATAACTAGACGTTATACGTTGATGTTTGTACTTCGTGTTACTTAAAGCAAATAACATAAACTTCACAATAAACTAAACTCGACAAATACATAACAATAGCTGTCGGGCACACAGGGCAACATTCGCTTGGCGGCGTGTATTGACCAGTACAGTAGATAGTAAGACATGGTACCCAAACACGTATCAAAGACAGGTATTATAAGTAACACTCTTAGTAACTGAGGGTGTGTGGGATATACACTCCCAGTGGTTTCATACCATACGTGAGCGAAGCTCGAGTATGGTATGAAGCCACTGGAGGTGTATATCTCATACACCTCCAGTTACTAACATTGTAACGAATATATCTCACCAACTACCTTTTACAGATTCCTTTAAATTGATATCACATGAAAATTAACAAAAGAAATACTTACAAAATAACACGAAACACATACAATGACGAGACAAAAATCAAATAAAAAACATGACTTAATTAGACTGCATCATTGGACTTCTATGAGTTATTGAAATATACCCGTGGTGTATGGAAAATACCCCATGGTCAAGTGACATTTCCTAGCCAATCGGATCGCGTCATTTATGTAGAGGCTGAGATATACGTTGATGCATACTATATATGTTGCGTATATAACGAATGAATGTGCATGTATCAAATGAAAGCATAGTAATAACCTTTGGGGCACACTGCGCAGCATTCGCCTGGCGGCGTGTACGCGTCGGGGCAGAAAACTGCTATACACGATATGTATGCACATTTATCAGGAACTGCAAAGAAAGATAAGGATTAAATATCGTGTAAATTTTACAACTGCAAACAAAATCTAAACAAGTCACTGTGTCCGTTTTAAAGTAACACTATTTCAAAAATAAGTAAAGTTATTTGTTTTCAGAATGCGAAAATATTGACAACAAGAAAGTAGTACAAGTCTTCTTGGACTGAAAAACACTTGTATACGTAGTTTTGTAGTCTAAACATGCATATTTGTTAAATTGTGAAAGCCATTGAATTTCAAACTCGATTAAGATGAATCAACCAAACTGTGTGGTTTTGTAGCGTCATAGTGTATGGTGGACACGTGTGAACGGTACCTGCTATTAAATACAAAATTAAATACAGATTATCAGATCTAACAGCACGAGTATAGTAAAATTTAGTCGGATTTGGAGTGCAGGTGTTAAAATAGTAAACCCCTAGGTTAAGCATAATCATATTTCGCGTTATGTTCACGTACTGAAAATAAGGTTTATATGCAAGTACAGGCACGAAGTGAACTATAAATATCATCGGCTTCGTGAGTTATACAATGCGCGTTCTGTAATGAGCATGCTTAAAATGCAGTAAATTACAATAAACTACATAAATTATCATACATTACATGACGGACAAACAGGGCAACATTAATCCGGATGCTTGTACTGACCAGAACAGTAGACATACATGTATGCATATACAACCCCTGCACATTTATCAGGGACCCAACCTCAGTTCACTAACGCAGATATATAATAGGGTAGACCAAGAATGTAAAGTGCATATAAAAAACAAACAACAACAACGACGACATTAAAGAAAGTTTTGTGATGTTCTAAGGCTAAATTACAGGAACCAATTCTCAGAGTGGGAAACAGTAACTGTGCTCCATTAAATAAATACATGTACGAAAACAATAAAATAAAAATGTAGATGTAGCACTAACAACGGCTGAATGTTAGTACTGACCACAGTATTTTCTGGTACAACCAACATTGCCATTATTGCAGGTGCAGGTGTTACAATCGTCCATAAAGCTTTCTCCATCTTTATATACATTCCCCTTGTAATAGCAAGGCTTTCCTGTAAAGTAAACAGTGCTATATACAATGCCAATCGGTAATATATTATGATAATATAACATTGGTGTGTTAAACTGGTGTTACTTGTTTGACGTAGAAGCTATACATAAGAAGGCAAAAGGCAAAAAAAAACATTAACGTACTGTGAATACATTCTACTATTTTATGTTAATTATCAGTTGCATCTAACATGTACCTACACATGCGCTGTCAATACCTATACTATTACCAATGAATATGGCATCAAATAAGGTGATGTTTCTTTTTATACATACTTTTAAATTGAACATCACGCATATCAAAATCAAGAATGAAAAGCCAAACACTTCACATCGCTTCCTGAATGAATTATCAATACAACTTAAAATAATGACTGATTTTAGATTTAAAAAACCCTCACAACAACGATATTTAATTCCATCTGAATATACAATGCTAAACGCTTAACTCAATACCTGACGGGCACACTGGGCAGCATTCTCCAGGCGGTGTGTATTCACCGGTACAATACATAGCTAGACACGCTACATCAGCACATTTATCAACAACTGCAGAGAATTAAAGACATGACTAAAACATCAGTAATACATATGCTAGACCGCCTTACCAATACTTATGTTAAGTTTTAAACAATAATCTATAACAGCATCATATCCCTTGATAACTTAATGATGGTATCAAACATTTGAATCATATCTCTATATAAGTAATGAAGTAAGTCAAGTAAAATACTGCTGAATTCAGGTCATCGTGTCAATTAACGTAGCAAAAACAAAACATTTTACTTTGCCGTTTGTTCTTCGTGTAACTTGAGTGTGATGTAAACTACAAAAGCATCACAATAAATTAAACGGAACACTTTATGCCACCTGTCCGACACACAGGGCAGCATTTACCCGGCGGCGTGTATTGACCGGTACAGTAGATACCTGGACACGCTACACCAGCGCATTTGCCAACTACTGCAGGGAATACAGGGCATTAAGCCATAAGATTCAAACATTATTAATGCAAATGAAACATCGGCTGACCAACATGTTATGTTAAGTTTAAACACATATTCAAGAATATTACCAGATACCTTTATAATTTTATTGCCGATGTCAAACACGGTGAATCAAAGCATTATATAGAAAATAATATGTTTTACTACTTCCATTTTTAATAATTTTATAGAACATTGTTATGTGTTATCCAATTCATAATGTAAATAAACGTAACAATAACTAGACGTTATACTTTGATGTTTGTACTTCGTGTTACTTAAAGCAAATAACATAAACTTCACAATAAACTAAACTCGACAAATACATAACAATAGCTGTCGGGCACACAGGGCAACATTCGCTTGGCGTCGTGTATTGACCAGTACAGTAGATAGTAAGACATGGTACCCAAACACGTATCAACAACATAAAGTAGATTTGATTCACAACTCACATAAGAAATGCAAATACCCCATAAGATTGGTCCTATTTTGTGTGTTTCGTTCAAAAACAAAAATACAACAGCCATACCAGTTACCCAATGCAAGTAACTTATTCTGACTATCTTCCTCAGGTGTTTATTGTTAACAAACAAACTCGTACGTGTACTTTCCATTCTAACCAATTTTGTTAGTTTAAAATACCATCTGTACACGACCGTGTTTTAATTTCATGTCGAAACACGTTAAAATATAAATATCAATACCGGTCGGGCAGACAGGGCAACATTCGCCCGGCGGCTTGTATTGACCAGTACAATAGATCTGAGGACACGCCGCCCCCGCACATTTATCAACAACTGCAATGATACAATAGTTTTGATCCCTGAAACGTATCAAGAATGCAAATACACAAAATAAGTTGTCAAATATTTATTGAAGGTCGCGATATCGTAATTGATATGATATCCGCCTTGAGATCGGGTGATCGTGAGTTCGAAATAGGTTTAAACTAAACAGAATACTAAGTGTTCATGCAATACTATACTATCTTAAAGTACCTGCTTGAAATCTGATGCAGGTTGATTATTCTATTTTTCGATGGCGTTAATTGTTAGCATACATCTATATGGATCTTCTATTTTTCCGAGTATTGTTAGTTAAATAATATTTTTACACACACACATGTGATACTTTCATGTCCATACAATTTACGTAAAAATGACTCTACCTGACGGGCAAACAGGGCAGCATTTACCCGGAGGCTTGTATTGACCAGTACAGTACAGATGTGGACATGCCACCCCGGCACATTTATCAACAACTGCAAAGATTCATAAATCATATCAGAAATGCAAATACACACAATAAATTGACAACAGTGTTTTGTTCAAAACTATGATACACATACAATACTAGTTTGAAATCTAGTGCAATACTAGTTTGAAATCTAGTGAAGTATATTATATATATCTTCCTCTGATGCTCATTTTGACATACAATTATGAACATGTACCCTTCATTATAACAATATTATTTAACACTATATTTACATACATGTAATTATTTCATTGAGATACTCGTGAACACAATACAGATGACGCTACCTGACGGGCATTCAGGGCAGCATTTGCCCGGGGGCGTGTATTGACCTGTACAGTAGATCTTCGGACACACCACCCCAGCACATTTATCAACAACTGCAATGATACAATAGCTATGATCCATAAAATATATCAGCCATGGAAACACACACAATAATTTGACAACTATTTAGTGAAAGTCGCGCTGTCGTATATGGATATGGTGTCCGCATTGCGATCAGGAGATCGTGAGTTCGATCCCTACTCGACAAAGTCGAGCTAAAATAAATAGGCTTAAACTAAACATAAAACTATGTTTTTCGTGCAGTACAATACTATTTAACAATACCTATTTGAAACCTAATGCAAATTGATTATTCTGACTATTTCTTCTGGTGTTAATTGTTGAAGGTGCCTGTTTACAGATTGAAAAAAGACAATTTTCCAATTTTTTATCACGTCTTCCAAAAATGACAGAACAGTGTATATACAGGAGCGAAATAACACTACGGGCATAGAAATATAATGTAAATACCGTTTTGTTGATGAGCTATCATCAGTTGAAATTGATAAAATTATAAAGAGTTTGTAACGCTAAATAATGGATTAACTTGGAGTATCTCAGTTGTTTTCGTTAACATTGTTGACAACACATGCGTCACTTACATAAAGTGAAAAATGCAGGGTTAGTTTTATAAATCGGAATTGCTAAGTGGTAAAGGTGTTAGCCTTTTGCTCCGGAGGTCCAAGGTTCGAACCCCGGTAGGAGGAACTTTATGTTTCCTTTCCCGTTTTCTATATCCTTTTCTTGTTGTTAACCTTGAGGACTTTACTTTCGATGCTCAAAATCTGTCAGTTTAAGACATTTAATATCATACTTCAAAAAGTACAAACAACTGTGAACAAGTCCCTTTAACATACATGTATATGGATCTTTTATTATTCCTAGTGTTGTTAGTTAAATACTATTCTTACACGCACACATGTAATACTTTTATGTCCATACACGTTCACGTAAAACTGACTCTACAATACCAGTTTGAAATCAAGTGCACGTAAATTATTCTGACTATCTTCCTCTGATGTTAATTATTTGCATGCTTATATGTGCATGTACCCTTAATTCATACAATTATTATTTAATACTATATTTACACACATGTAATTATTTCATTTCATTCAGGGCAGCATTTGCCCGGAGGCGTGTATTGACCTCTACAATAGATCTTCGGACACGCCACCCCGGCACATTTATCAACAACTGCAAGAGACAATAGCTATGATCCATAAAATATATCAGGAATCCAAACACACAAAATAGTTTGTCAACTATTTAGTGAAGGTCGCGATGTCTTAATGGATATGGTGTCCGCCTTGCGATCAGGAGATTGTAAGTTCGATCACTACTCGACAAATTCGAGCTTAAATAAATAGTCTTAAACTAAACTAAGTGTGTTGTGCAATACTATAATATTTAACAATACATGTTTGAAACCTAATGCAAATTGATTATTCTGACTATTTCCTCTGTTGTTAATTGTTGGAGGTGCCTGTTCACAGATTGAAACAATGACAATTTTCCAACTTTTTGTCACGTCTTCCAAAAATAAAAGAACAGTGTATATAAAGGAGCGAAATAACACTACGGGCATAGAAATATACCGTAAATACCGTTTCTTTGATGAGTAATCATCAATTATAATTTACATAATTATAAAGCGTTTCTTACGCTAAACGATGGAATAATTTCGAGTGTTTCTGTTGTTTTCGTTATAATTGTTGACAACACATGGGTCACTTACATAAAATAAAAAAAATGCAGCGCTAGTTTTATAAATCGGAATTGTTGAGTATCAAAGGTGTTAGCCTTTTGCTCCGGAGGTCCGATGTTCGAACCCCGATTGAAGCAACTTATTTTTTTCTTGTTCGTTTTTTATATCCTTTTCTTGTCGTTATACTTGAGGTGTTTAGTTTCAATGCTCATAATCTGTCAGGTTAAGACATGTTATATCATACTTCAAAAAGTACAAAAACTGTGAACAAGTCCCTTTAACATACATGTATATGGATCTTTTATTCTTCCGAGTGTTAGTAAATAAATACTATACTAACACGCACACATGTAATACAATTGTGTCCATACAAGTTAATGTAAAACTGACTCTGCAATACCAGTTTAAAATCAAGTGCAAGTAAATTATTCTGACTTTCTTCCTCTGATGTTCATTATTTACATACTAAATGTGTATGTACCCTTCATTCGTACAATTATTATTAAAACTATATTTACACACATGTAATTATTTTTATTTTGATACTCGTGAACAAAATACGGATGACGCTACCTGACGGGCATTCAGGGCAGCATTTGCCCGGGGGCGTGTATTGACCTGTACAGTAGATCTTCGGACACACCACTCCGGCACATTTATCAACAACTGCAATGATCCATAAAACATATCATGAATGCAAACACACACAATAATTTGTCAACTATTTAGTGAAGGTCGCGATGTCTTAATGGATATGGTGTCTGCCTTGCGATCAGAAGATCGTGAGTTCGATCTCTACTCGACAAATTCGAGCTATAATAATTAGGCTTAAACTAAACAGACAACTAAGTGTGTTGTGCAATACTATAATATTTAACAATAAATGTTTAAAACCTAATGCAAATTGAATATTTTTACTGTTTTCCACTGGTGTCAAATGTTTAAGGGACCTGTTCACAGATTGAAGAATTGACAATTTTCCAACTTTTTTTTCACATAAAATAAAAGAACCATGTATATAAAGGGGCGAAATAACACTACGGGCAAAGAAATATACCGTAAATACCGTTTTGTTGATGAGTAATCATAAGTTGAAATTGATAAAATTATAAAGCGTTTGTAACGCTAAACGATGGAATAATTTGGAGTGTTTCTGTTGTTTTCGTTAAAATTGTTGACAAAACATGGGTCACTTACACAAAGCAAAAAATGCAGGGATAGTTATATGCATCCGACTGGCTGATTGGTAAAGGTGTTAGCCTTTTGCTACGGAGGTTCAAGCTTCGAACACCCATGGGAGCAACTTTTTCTCTTGTATTTTTTTAAATATCCTTTTCTTGTTGTGATACTTGTTCCGATGCTTAAATCCGTCAAGACATTAAATGTAATACTTCAAACATTACAAAAATATGTGAACAAGTTCCTTTGACATGCGTACATATGGATCTTTTATTCTTCCGAGTGTTGTTAGTTAAATACTATTCTTGCACACACACCCATGTAATACTTTCTTTCATTACAAATTCAACGTAAAAATGTCTCTACCAGACGGGCAGACAAGACAGAAATTTACCATGAGGCTTGTATTGACCAGTACAGTAAAGTTGAGAACATTCCACCACGGCACATTTATCAACAACTCGAAAAATTAATAAATAATATCAAAAATGCAAATACACACAATAATTTGACAACAGTGTTTCGTTCAAAACTATGATACACATTCAATACCAGTTTGAAATCTAGTGCCAGTAAATTATTCTGACTGTCTTCCTCTCAACGGTTATTATTTACATACCTATAGGTGCATGTACCTTCATTCTTCCAATTATTGTTTAATACTATCTTTCACACATTTAATTATTTCATTTCGATACTCATGAACAAAATACAGATGACGCTACCTGACGGGCATTCAGGGCAGCATTTACCCGGCGGTGTGTATTGACCAGTACAGTAGATCTGAGGACACGCCACTCCGGCACATTTATCAGGTTTAACAGGGTATGCGGAATTCCAGGGCGCCCACTGTGAGAACACCGTCCCGAATAACGCCAGAAAAATGAGTTTTGACACGTTTGAGAACATTGTGTTACCTAAAGACAGAAAGTATGACACATTGGTGAATATTGCGGTTTCTACAGACAAAATGACACGTTTGGAAACATTGTATTTCCTACACTTACGTACACAAAGTATGACACGAATATGAAGATTTTAGATTATACAGACACAAAGTTCGACACGATGGAAAACATCGTATAACCTACGGACACAAACTTTAAGTATGACACAATTGAGAACATTGTATTGTCGTTGTTTTTTTTTTAAATCGTTTATCCTACAGACACAAATACAAAGTATGACACGATTCAGAAGATCGTTGTAGCTACCGACAAAAAGTAGGGAAGATCGTGCTACCTACAAATACAATGTATGACACGATTAAGTGCATCGTAGTACCTACAGACACAAAGTATGACACGATTAAGTGCATCGTAGTACCTACAGACACAAAGTATGACACGATTGAGGGCATCGTAGTACCTACAGACACAAAGTATGACACGATTGAGGGCATCGTAGTACCTACAGACACAAAGTATGACACGATTGAGGGCATCGTAGTACCTACAGACACAAAGTATGACACGATTAAGTGCATCGTAGTACCTACAGACACAAAGTATGACACGATTGAGGGCATCGTAGTACCTATAGACACAAAGTATGACACGATTGAGGGCATCGTAGTACCTACAGACACAAAGTATGACACGATTGAGGGCATCGTAGTACCTACAGACACAAAGTATGACACGATTGAGGGCATCGTAGTACCTACAGACACAGCGAATGGCTCGCTTAAAGACATTGTGTTACATATAGACACTAAGTAGGACACAATGAGAACATCTTATTACCTACAAAAACTAATTGCACTACTGAGGGTGTCGCGTTACCTACAACAAAGTACAAAGTATGGCATCTTGGTACCTACAAATACTTACAAAGTAAGGCATTGTATTACCTACAAATACAAAGTGTGAACTGATTGAGCGCATTCCGTAAAGGAAAGTGGAAAGTGAGACACGACTATAATTTAACCTAATGACGATACACAAGAGAGGAAGATATGGTTAAATGCCGTTTTGAAATTAATGCATTTTGACAGAAGCATTTAGTCATAAATGATAAATATTAATAATACACACTTTTCCGATGAAAAAGACTCACCGTTTACGCTGTCTCAAGCAACCAAGAACACGAATCTATTGTTAGTATGCAGCCGTTTATATAGCAGTGTAATACCAATTACTGTTTATTATTGTACCTTTTTATGCTTTAGCAATAAGATTTTAATATGTTCAAATATAACAGCCGATACGGCTTATAGAAATAAGAACGGTGGGACAAAGGAAGTAAGCTCAATTAATCCCTTTATCTGTATATGTAGATGAAGCATTCGCGCTTTTATTACTATCATAAATAACACGTGTTACAAATATGCACATTTGAATCTTGATGTTTATTCGAAAAAGAGGCTTATGTTTATTTTTGGCAAACTCAAAAGCAAACAGCTTGGCCAATACAACTGAAGACGCATTCTAACGCACGAAAACTGATGTTGGGTTTGTCTCTGAGTCAGTGATTGTGCATTGCGCTTCATTTTAAATGGCAATGCAAAACATCTCATTGGCATGTATAACGAAGGTGGTCTACACACGTGTTGCGTGTTGTACAGTATTGATTTTAATTACGGACAACGACGATTATGAAGAAATTACATTTTAAGCATAATGTTTTGGGGTCATAGGTACTTACATGCTATGAGAAATATATTGATTTACAACAGATTGCCTCTATACAAGAGGTATTAGGCATGGCTCTCTTCTATAATGATAACTTTCAGATAGGAAACAGTTACAGTTTTACGTAAACTATATAATATGGGAATAAGGTTTGTTCGTGACATTGTTAATGACTCAACTGCTTTTTAAGCAAGCTTGAAATTGAAGAAGTGTTTGAGGACAATATAAACGTTTTACATTTTTATGCATTGGTGCAAGCTTGTAAATATGTATTTATATATTGGTTTCACAAGTATGATGTCAATTTACAATCTTGTTATGCAAAAACGTTTGTTTGTGCTGATGGCATAAATGATTTTTACTAATATTTTGTGAAAACAAATATTCAACAGTTCCCTCCTTATGAAGCCAAGTGGTCTACCACATTGAAACAGAGTAATGTAATAGGGAAAACACATATTTAGCTATGTATTTTATATCACAAATGACACTTAATTGCAATGGTTTCAATACAGGATTGTGCACAGAATAAATGGTACTAACTTCTTGCTCCATAAGATGAAAATAGTGAGTTGCAATAAAATGCACTTTTTTTAACAACTCTGAAGAAACAGTTGATCAGATATTTTGGGAATGTACCGTTATCACCATGCTTTTACATCATATACATAGGGAATATTACATGACTGTGGTGTTCCGGTGGCTTGTATCGCTCGAGTTGATTGTCTAACGCTGTATTCCACGAGCCCGGAACACCAGTCATGTAGTATTCCATTTATTATATACCTCCTTACGATGAAAACATCACAAAAACGCTACGAAAAAAACAAAATAATAACAAAATAGTAACGTTTAAGAACGCGCACGAACACATGTCATGTACATCAATGACGTTATTCAATTCAATCAACATGTTGCAACGGCGTCGTAGTATCTATAAATAGAATAGGGTATTTCCCAGTGTCGCTCGGAACGTTACGGAAATATTCGATACTCAACAAACGTAAAAGTAGTCCGGTTTTTGTCGCCGTTGAATACGGAAAATTATTTCACAGCGTGAAATACGGGAATTTTATCTGGCCTAAATTGTATTTTATACCGAAAATACATCAGTGTGTGAGTCAGATTGTCTATAGGTATATAATAAATACCTTTATCAAATCAATTCAATACATGATAACAGTCGTCTACTTAACAAAACCTATTTTATCCGTGGTTTTGGTGAGGCCAAACTTTAAAAGTGTGATATTCTTTTAGAATTAAAAAGATACATTTTTTGAAAGATAAAAACATAAATATTCTTGGCCCACAAAATACTCTGAATTTCCCTCTAGAAGTTTGTTAATAGTGAAGTTAGAAATGGAAGCTAACTCATTCCGAAATAAATTCGATGAAACACGTGTTTCAAATTGGGACAAATGCGTGATGCCACAAGCATACAAACAAAAGAAGTAATACTTAATCAAACGCAACACTTTTGTAATTCCTATTTTTCAAAAACGATTCAATATATTAACTTAACCAGCGCATTGAAATCATTGGTCCATGACGCTCGGTCTCTTTTGAGCCAGGTACAAATGTGATTTCTCGTGCTGCACGTGCAAATGAAACTAAGCGAAGAAAATTGATTTTCTTCCGCACATTTTCTTCTCTCTGTGGTCAATTTGATCGAAAAAAAGATTTGTATTAATGTTGGTTTGGATTATAATCAAAGAGCGCGGTCGCGCAATTAGGAGATTGCAGGCCGGTCAATTAACCAGTAGACAGAAATGTATCGCTCTGCCTTTCTGTTTGTCCAAGGTTGCTTGTTCAAGGGTTTTAAGTAAATCGATTGGATTATGCAACCATGTGCTATTGTTACCACTGAAATATAAACCCGTAATTGGTCAACTAAATCCTTGCTTGACAGGTATCTACTGGTCAATCCTTAAGGTATTTGAGCACCTATTCATACAGCACGTGCAACACAGGCATTACTACAAAACACGTCATCCATAACGAATGCTGCTTCTGCCATCAAAAGTTTCGCCCAATGTTATTAAACATTTGTATGACGAGTTTAACAGGCAAGTATGAACACGACCAGCAACCCCGCGCAACCTACGAAAACTTGAACAGGCCCTTGTCGGGGAATGGATTAACATTCCACAGGCATTTATTTTGAACTGTGTGCTCTCGATGAGACAAAAGTGTGAATCTGTCATGAGAGCCATTAGTGGGCATACGAGATCCTAAGTAAACAAGACCGGATTCTTATTTTGTGAATGCTTAATTGTGCAAACTTTTAATGATTTTTCACATATGTTAATATTTTAAGTTTATTTTAAGTCATTTTATTTTACAGTGATGTTGATTGTTTGATTTTATTTCATCGTACAATGGATGACTTGAAACAAAAATTCTGGGAGATATTTTAAAAAATATTGATTTATTCATATTCCAAATTTTGACGAAATTCGTAGATAAATAATTGAGACATTGTGAAAAATAGATCTGTTGAGTTAGAAGTGCTGTTGAGCGTATGTAATTCAACCCTATCTTGGGCCTCTATTATGAAATGTGACACTACCGGAACAACACAAAATTAAAAGGACCTATTCACATATTTGCAAATTGACATTTTTAGCATGACCAGTAAATTCATTTAAAGTTTAATTTAGATTTGAAAAACATTAAAATAAAGCATCTGGAACAAAAACATACATAAAATTTTCAACATAAAAATTGTTATTAGCTTTTAGTAGTAGTTGTATACATGTTACTGAGCAATGAATCTGCTGGTTTGAAATGATGAACACATTTCATTCCATTTAGGTTGTCGCTTTTATATGCGTACACTACTGATATTATTAAATACAAATATATGTAACTTTTGATTTATTGATTACGCAGAATTTTCCGTTTTGCTGAATTTGTAGTGAATATATCTTTTTTTCATTTTCTTACAAAATCATTTTGTAATAAACTGAAAAATATTAAGACAAAATCAGCAAAATGGAAAAGTTTGCATAATCAGTAAATCTAAAATATCATATATTTAATGCTTAAGAAACCAAATACATGCAGTATTTTTAACAGTTCATTTGCATGCGTTGCTAATATTGCTTGAAACAGTCTTATAATGTTATACCTTACCACAAATAATTACGATGCAGATACAATCCATAAACGTGTACACTGTTTATTTTCAAGAAGACACGGCACATTGTTCTTTCACACACAATATATTGCTTTCAAAGTGGTTTCACAATAACCAGAGAGTGTACAATTGCAAAGAAACTCAGGATTAGGCCTTAAAACAGCTTTCACAATGCGATTAATTTGTGCATTTGCAACGCATCCGATGCAACTCTAATAACGTTCCAAGCTTCAAATACTCTTTCCTTAACGATCCGGTACGGGCTTAAATATACGTAATACGTCAACATTGTCTACATGTTTTTAGTCAACATCATGTAGATTCAGCCGAGTACTCGCCTATAGGCAGCTACGTGCCTGCCCATATGTTAAGGTAAAATTAGATCTGTCTCTAAATCCATTTAAAGCTACATTCACACGTGTTGCGTCATGGAAATTGTTCTTAGTTGCTTTTAAGAAAAATAATGCTTGCTTAAGATATCATAACATGTACTGTTTAAAGTTAAATAAAAGCTAGAAAATATGACGTACAATCTTATTGGTTAAGAAAGGGGGAAGTAGGCGCAACGAAACGAGTCCCTTCTTAACCAATCAGATTTTATTTAATATATTCTAACCCACTTAATATGTTCTATTTTACTTAGAATTTAACCTAAATGTTTGATTGGTCGCTCACATGTACATCATTGGGACATCCATCGTAGATATCCATATATGGCAGAGTTTACTGCATATACTGAGAAGGTGAGGTTCCACTTAGCCAATCAAAAGTTAGAATACAAACCTCCGTTAAGAACATGCTCTTAATGATTAAGTGTTCCACTTAATGGAGGCCATCCAGCCATTTCATTGGACTAAAGTGTAGGTTTTATATTCTAAGATGTCAATATATCGTAAAACCTGATTCCATAATGGAGGCCATCCAGCCATTTCATTGGACTAAAGTGTAGGTTATATTCTAAGATGTAAATATATCGTAAAACCTGATTCCATAAGCTGCAATAATTTTAAGTAGGTTATAAGTTAAAAGAAAGCACGAATGTCAAAAGAAACAAATATGAATGATAATGAAATACATATGTATTAAGCATGTAAATAAATGGCGGCGCGTGGGCATGGCTCGATAATAGCCCCTCGCAAATGGCCCGAGGGCTTATCGATTTGTCGGGGCTATTATCGAGCCATGCCCCCGCGCCGCCATTTATTAACCACTCAATAATGAATGATTTGGGCAAACCTGCGAGAGAGAGATACGCAACATCACTGGTCATTACATGAGTTTCTTTTCTTTTCTTTCATATTTCTATTAATGTCAGGAGGACGTACGAGGACTCATGACTCAAGATCAGCGTAAAGATGCCTACATCACCTCCCGATTCCCATAACGTAACATAAAATAATCAAAACATATGAAACAATTAATTAAACAAAGACAATCATAGGCATAACATAAAACATCGCTTTAAAGTAACTGATATTTACATAATAGTATTTATTATTATTCGTATTCTATTGCTCTATCTACACATATCGTACTATCAGCGTAACGCAGGCTTCCACTACCAGTCATCATTCTCAACAACAACAAATGGGTGACAAATAATCAGGTAATATACAATCCACTATAAGACACACAAATAAATACCATAGGTGGTTGGGTGTTTTATAAAGCGGTGTTCGGTTTAGCTTGCCGACTGCTCGAATGATTTCTTATATGCACCAATCTGCACGATATGTGTGTACTTTGGCTCTGATTGGTCTGATATTAACAAACTTACCAAACCAGTTGACTATCACTTGACACAATACACATACACATAATCGAACGATAATATCTATATCAAAGATATGTAAGAAGATTATGTTACCGTAATTTCCTGAAAAATGCGATACTATGAAACGCGCGTTACTACGAACAAATCCGTGTCTCCCGTGACTATTCGTAGAATCGCTATTCGACTAAATACTAAAACGCATCCGGCAACGTTAGTACCTCTGGCTACGGAATGGAACGCTTATTAAAACATGATGACATTTAGCAAGTTGGGATATTTTAAAGATTTCTTTAACCGGATTAGACGTACTTTAAAAGGTTTTCCAATAAGTAACATATTTTGTTATTTTGTTTTAATTTCTTTCTCTTGTTCTTTACTTTGATAAATTGCCTTACTGCATTTTTTTATTTATAGTATATATCATTTTTACAGTTATCTTAGCAGTTATTTATTAGATTTTATTTTAAAATGGTATAATTATCAAAAGTACTACGGTCGTTATATATTAATGCATTGTAGCCTCCGTTCAATATGTCATGAGATGTTCAATCAATCGTGACATATCGCCCGCCTTAGTTTTCTCTGTTCAAATTTGTACTGGATATCGTACCGTTCAGATGTACTAAAGAAGAAATTTTCCCAGCCCTCCCTCCCTTTCAATAAATTTCATGTAACGTTGAGTAAAATTTATATTTCAATATTGTTTTAAATATGTATGTTTGTTCATATATATGTATGTTGTTCATAATCTGTGAGTTTTCGGCCGCGACTGGTGCTGATTACTTTGTTAATATAAATGAATAGATAGTCATTAATAAAGTCGCGGCCAATATATTGCCAAAATAAAGAATTATTATCCGTAGTTTTGGTGTTCTTGTAAATTTTCTTTGCAATAATTACTGCATTAAAGGGATTTATTACACAAATAGTATACAAAGACAACAACTTTAATTAAAAGCGTTGTCTTTGCCGGGAATCGAGCCTACAACCATCGGAAACAAAAGTCTGTTGAGATTACCACTCGGCCATTCTGACTTTCAATCATAGTTTTGAATTTTAAACGCAATGGAAATGACACACGTGTTTCCCAAAACACCGATGAAAAGCGTTACAACTGCTTTTTAGTTTTGTCTTTTTTTCAATTGAAGAATGTTCATAAATTACGATATCACTATTATAATATTATGTTTCTTATATAATTTGCATGTTTATCCTGACGGTCTATCGTTTTGTCTAATTGTCTGACTGACGTTTATTCTGACTGTCTGTCTTCATATAGTCTCACTCTTTCTGACTGTCATCCTTCTGATTGTCAGATCGTCATCCTGTCTGACTATCATTGTATATGTCTGCTTGACTATCATTTTGTCTGACCGTCTGACTGGACTTTGTCTAAATTCCTGATTGTGATTTTATCAGACTGCCTGATTGTCATTATGTCTGTTTGTTATTTTGTCTGTCTGTATGATTGGCACATGATCTTACTGTCCTTTTGTCTGACTGTTATTCTCTATGACTATCAATTGTCTGTCTGTCTGACTTCCGTTATATCTGAAAGTTCTTTTCCTAACTGTTTGACTTTCATTTTGTCGGACTTCATTTTTTATGTCTGTTTGTTTGTCTGTCTGACTGCCAACTTGCTATTTTGTTTGACTGTCTGACAGTCATTATGTCCATTTGTCTGTCTGTCTAAACTGTCATCTTGTCTAACTGTTTGATTGTCATTTTGTATGACGGTCTGACTTCATTTTATCTGACTGTCTGACTGGCATCTTGTCTGTCTGACTGCTATTTTGTCTCACTGAATGATTGTTCATTTGTCTGTCTGACTGTAATTTTGTCTGTCGTTGTGATTGTCATTTTGTCTGACGGTCTGACTTAATTTTATCTGACTGTCTGACAGTCTTCTTGTTTGACTTAATGACTGCCCTCTTCTCTGATAGTCACCTTGTCTAAATGTCATATATTCTAATTGTCATTTTGTCTTACTGTCATCTTGTCTGATTGTCATATTGACTGACTGGCATCTTGTCTGAGTGTATATCTGTAATCTCGTCTGACTGTCATCTTGTCTGATTCTCTGACAGTCATATTGTCTAATGGTCAGACTGTCATTCTGTATGATTGAATGAGTGTCATCTTCTTTGTCTGTCAATGTGTCTGATTGTAATATTTTTTTCTGATTGTTATTCTGTATCACTGTCAATATATCTTAGTGTTATTTTGTCTGACGTCTGACTTCATATTGTTTGATTGTCTGACTCTCATTTTGTCCGACTGTGTGATTGTCATTTTGTCTGACTGTCCTCTTGTCTAACTGTCTGACTGCTTTTTTGTCTGACTGTCTAATCGTCATTTTGTATGACTGTCTAACTATCCTGTTGTCTGACTGCCTGACTGTCATATTGTCTGACTGTCTGCCTGCTATTTTGTCTGACTGTATGATTGTTCATTTGTCAATCTATTTGTTTTTATGACTTGTATCTTGTGTGACGATGTGATTGTCATTTTGTTTGACTGTCTGATTAAAGTTTATCTGACTCTCGGGCTGTCTTCTTGTTTTACTGCATGACTGTCCTGTTGTCTGGTTGCCTAAATTTCATTTTGTCTTATTTTTAGATAGTCGACTTGTTTTAATGTCATCTAGTCGGATTGTCTGATTGTCACCTTTTCTGATTGTCATTTTGTCTGACTGGCATTTGTCTGATTGCCATCTTGTCTGATTCTCATTGTTTCTGATTGTCAGACTGTCATCTTGTCTGACTTTCATCTTGTCTGATTGTCTGTTTTATGGTCTGACTGTCATTTTGCATGATCATATTACTTCATATTTTCTGTCTGTCAATCTGACTGTTCTCTTTTCTGATGGTCATTCTTGAATGTCTGTCTTGTGTCTCCTTTTCTGATTGTCATATTGTCTGACTGCCATTGTATCGTTGTGTCATTTTGTCTGACCTCTGCTTCATTGTCTGACTATCATTATGTCTGACGGTCTTCTTGTCTGACTGCATGACTGTTAAGTGATCTAACTGTCATATCGTCTGATTGTCTGATTGCCGTTTTGTTTTAATGTCATCTTGTCTGATTGTATGTTTGACATCTTGTATAGTTGTCATTTTGTCCAGTTGTCATTTTGTCTGATTGCCATCTTGTCTAATTGTCATCTCTCTGATTATCTTATAGAATGACTCTCATCTTGTCTAAATGTCATCTTTCCTAATTGTCTGACTGTCATCTTGTCTGATTGTCATTTTGTCGGATTGTCTGATTGCATGACTGTCATTTTTGTCTGACTGTCATCTTGTCTGACTGTCTGACTGTCATCGTGTTTGATTGTCTTATCGTAATCTTGTCTCATTGTCTGAATGTCATCTTGTCTAACTTTTATCTTGTCTGATTGTTGACTGTCATTTTATCAGATAGTCTGATGGCCATCTTGTCTGACTTCATGTTTTCTGGTTGTATGACTGTCATTCTGTCTGACTGTCATTTGTCTGACTGTCATCTTGTCTGACTTTCATCTAGTCTGACTGTCATCTTGTCTGATTTGTCTTACTGTCATCTTGTCTGATTGTCATTTTATCTGATTATTATTGTGTGTGACTGTTATTGTGTCTGACTGTCATTATTTTTTCTTACTGTTATTCTGCTTGACTGCCATTATATCTAAGTTTCATTTTGTTTGATTGTCTTACGGTCATTTTGTCTGACTGTCGGACTTCATTTTGTTTGATTTCCGACTGTCGTTTTGTCTGACTCTCTGACTGTTATCGTGCCTGACTGTCTGACTTTCAGCTTATCTGACCCTTGTCTTCTCCGACTGACATATTGTCCGTGTGTCTGGCCGCCATCTTATCTGACTGTCATCTTTTCTGACTTTATTCTTATGCAACTATCATTTTGTCTGATTGTTATATTGCCTGATTGTCATTTTTCTCACTGTCATTTTGTCTGATTGTCTGACTTCATTTTATCTTATTGTCTGTCATTTTGTCTGACTGTTATTCTGGCTGAATGTCATTCTGACTGTCTGATAGTAATTTTATCTGAGTGTCTCAATTCTATCTGACAGTCTGACTGTAATTTTGTCTGACTGCCTGATTGTCATCTTGTCTGAATGGCATCTTGTCTGACTGTCGTTGCTTCTGTCGGATTGCTCTGTCTGAGTGTTTATCATGTTGTCTCTCTGTTCGTTTGTCAATTTGCATTACCGTCGTTTTATCTGTCATGACTGAATGTCCTTCTAAACATACTATACCCGCGTGGTAAACTTGTTTCCGTACTGTTCTTATTTCAGTTTCAAAAGATGCCGTCACTACAATGTTTCCTGGTTTTGTGTAGCTTTGTCCAAGGCATTTTATTTTCCACAAAAAAGATAATGATCTTACATGATGTAAAGTTTTGAAAGGATATTATATACATTCATATGACGCGAAGAATCGTTCCAAGTGTTGCATGTATGTCATTTTTACCCGCTTGTATGCAATGTCGGTAAATATTTATAGCCATTTTACTTGTCCATATAATTAATAAAATTGTTCCCCTGTAAGTTAAGTCGTTAAAATGAAATAAGTTCACTAGTTTCTGAACAAATGACAGAGTGATTGTTTTATTAGTACACAATATTATGTATTACATGTATGTTACAATATAAACAAATTTACGTTTCATTTGCTTAATTTGCTTTTGTCACACAGGCAGGTTGTGCGCTTACAAAGGTTTACTATACCGCAATGGACAGTCGTTTAGCGACGATTGCAGCACGTGCATATGTCGTAACGGCGCCATCAGGTGCAATAAAAGAGCATGCAATTGTACTACTTTTTTATTTGTTTGCACATTATGCTGTTGTTAAAGAGATTATTTGAACAATAATAATGGAAACAGTGTCCGTTTATAAGCGGAGCTGTTGCAAGCAGTGTAATTCCAACACGTGTGTTATTGATGATCCATTATTATTTTTAAGTATTAATGCATTAACGAAAGGACTTATATCAATAAAAATATTATACGTATTCATATGTCACCATAAGTCACTGATATTTAATTGAAATTGATATAATGTTGCTGTTTTTATCTGATTAAATTCACAGTCCTTTTCGAACAAAATATATGTATATGTAAAATCACCTTAAATAATACCGATTCATGTAAAATACTTTTTCACTTTTCCAAATACCTTTAGAGTAGAAATAAATCGTCCAAAAATGTTGCTCAATGCTTAAAATAACTTTTAAGGTAAAACAATCTACTGTCGAGTCATAAAACCTGATCCGTTCGGAATATGCGTAGAAACGTGTAGCAAAGACCACAACTGCCCAGGCACTCAATAATGCTGCTCCAAAGAATGTGGGCACATGTGCAAGGGTAGGCATCTTTTAATGTCCCCGAAGGAGGGCATATTGAAATCAAACCGTCAGTGCGTCCTTGCGTCCGTCTATTAGTCCGTCCGTCAATTAGTCCGTCCAGCTAAGGTTAAAGGTTTTTTTTAAAGTCCAATGTCTTGAATACTGTCCAAGGTATTGCTTGAAATTTAAAATAATCTTTACTATCAACATCTCTACCAGGGATAGCAACCTCCATAATTCTGTTCTCTATTTTCCAGATGTATGCCCCCATTTTAACTTAGAAATTTTGGTTTAAGTAGTTCATAAGTTAAATAGCTTGAATACTACCAAAGGTATTTGTTTAAACTTAAAATACATCTGGAATATTAACGTCTCCACCAGGGAAAGCAACCCAATAACTATGTTTTGTATTTTGACATATTTATTTCCCTTTCAGGGGGCATATGCCACCTGATAGTGAAGCACTTGTTTTCTAACTAAATTGTATGTCGCATTATATAAATAGCATAGGCAGTTGAGGGGTATAGTATATAAATATCACACCCCATAGAGGGTGATACGATGTATTGTCAACCCGAGAATGGTAATGTTAACCGAGGTATAAGCCGAGGTTGACATTACCGTTTCAAGGGTTGACAATACGTTCAGTCAGTCACTGAGGTGTGATATTTATTTTGTTATACCGAACAATAAAAACATGGAAATATAATATTCAAGATAACGGATTTAATTATCAACTTCAAACGACTTTCAGTCAAGAAAATTACTTTCCATGAAATTGAAGTTAACATTACAGTTGTGCATGTGAGGGGTTATATTGAAATAGGATCCATTATTACCGTCACTTTGGGCTGGGAAATTAGTTGAGGTGAGCCTGGAATCACATTAGCCACATTGTTTTGACGGTCACCATGATAATTGACAGTGTTTGATGACGACAAAACATGTTCACTGTTGCATGGTCCAACTGTTCCTGTTGTTGGCAAGTTTATAATGCTGCCTGTATTTGCAACAGTAGTCCCGATATCTGAAAAGTCATTTTCTGAGGAAAAAGCCAATGAATTGGGCTGGCCACCTAAGGTGCTGTTTCAGGCATCCGACATATGTCGCTGTGTTGTCTCTGTTAGTCTACGAGATTAGCTTTTATGGAAGTTTCTGATTTATGCCCACTGCCCTATCAAGAGCAGGTATGGAAGTAGCTGTGATGCAGTGATTTATATACCGGTATGATAGTCCAGCCAATGATTATATATTTGTTATCATTTGGCTAAGAATGTTTTTCCGAGAGCAGCATTGTAGTACCATACGAGATCTGCTGAGTTATAGCTTTCCAGCGGCCTCTGCCACATGTCATTACACTTGGGATGCAGCTTCTGGCAATATTCTTTAAACTCTTTAAAGGGCATGTATCTCCTTGCCGGGCGTACATCCTTGCTTCCCCGATTGTGTCATCTGGACCGGCATCAGCACTAAAATATATAGTTCATGTTTACCAGTTATCTATACAGAAAAAGATCAATGACAATTACATTACATCATTATTTGGTTATTTACTTTAGTTATTGTTCATTATTATTTGATTATTTACTTTCGTCATTTTTCATTGGTGTCATCAGTGAAAGTATGTTTTATGTTTAATACTGATATGATATAACAATTGCCATGATAAATAGTAGAATAACAATTGGACATACCCATAGTTTTTGTCAGCTTCATCAACAACTTGACAGGCGTAATCTCGTCTTTCTGAACAGCAAACGTTGACTTTGTCATCTGCCTCAGGTTTTCTTGACCTCCCCGACAGGGATGGAACATTATATTGAACCACACCTTTAAGCAGTAAAAGCTCATTTGTAGAAAAGAACCACATTTTAAATCAATAAAAGCACATTTTAGTGCATATGCATTTTCATAATATATGTGTTATTCATGCTGGTACATTTAAACCGTTTATTATGATTGATTCTTGGTATTCAACAGATATAAATGCTATGTTGTGAGTCGGGATTTAGCCAAACCGCACGACGATCGGGGTTTAGGCGAAATACCGGAGGTGACGTCATTCGGCGGGAGACACAACTTAACATGCAGGAGACGACCGGCCGATCGAGAACAGAGCTCTGAATTGTATCTGTATTTTAACCTGTTTATTCAAAGTTTAAAGACTTCGAGTAATATCTAGGCCCAAGCTGTAAGTATACTGTGAAAAACACTGTGAAATTTGGATACACTAAAATTTACCTTGTTTTGAAGGCCAACTGGAGTGCCGGTGTTGAAGGCCAAGTTGTCTGGGTGCATCAAACGCTTTAGGTCATCAGGGGCTATCTCTTTCTTGTGGTCCACTGATCATTTCCCCTTTTTTGAAGGTCTACCAGTTCTGTTTTAAAAGTTTTGTTTGTAGTTTCAAATGCATTATCGTTATACATGTAAATGTCAATTTGTCAGTTTTCTTTTAGATATTCAGTAAGTCCATATTTAATGTTGTGCAGTGACGACTTCTTCAATTCGTCGCCCTTTTCCGTACATAAGGATGTAAAAAATAGCCTAAGGTTACTGTTCAACACGTTTTTCGGTAGCTTCTCAAAATTAGCATTTTCCTGTCCCAAAAACTCCCTGAACAGCCTTACACTACTTTTTAAACGAGGTTTTATATTTTCAGAATCCTTAGATTGTTCTAGTTGTGCGATTTCATCGCTGGTTACCCTAGCAAAACGCCTAAAATTTATTAAATTTGCCATTTTGTTTCTGGAATCGTTTTATTGTCAAAACAGAAATGTCGTTTGGTTACGTTTGGTTACATTTATTAAAACGCCGGAAGCAAACACAAGCGCTTCCCGATTAGATACGCAATTGCCTCCCTTGATTTAAGGAAATGTTTTTACAGTTTACTGATAACTACAAAGAAACGCACAATTTTAAGTCATCCTGAGTTGAGTAACAACTTATTATTGCGTTGCTTTCTTTACAAAGCCAGTATCCGGATGTTTCTTAAACGGCGTGAATTACGAAGAAGGTATTATGATTTATTCTGTTAATAATAGTAAATTTATATAAAATAATAATAATAATAATAATAATAATTTTACTACTCCTACTACTACTAATAATAATACTGATGATGATGATGATGATGATGATGACGATGATGAGGTGATGATGATGACGATGATATGCATGCATTTCGTCCCTTCAAAGCCAAAATTGATCATTACCATATATGTAAGGGCCCCTCTGGCTTCAAGAGGCAATATTGTGTTTTAGAAGAAACTATGCCGTTTGTGACCATTAACACGTGCCAAGTATGCATCTGTCGCAACGGTTCCGTGCATTGCGAGATGATGGTGTGTCGGCTTGTGTCGGCTACACACCGCCCTGTGATTGCTGCCGATTATGCGAGATCAGGACCCCTTGGCGTACAGTAAAGACCGACGATATATCGACACAATGCAAACAAGTGTTGTGTGGGGCGATTTAAGATCGTAGACAAACAGAAGCATAGAAAACGTGGATACCGTAAACTCCGTGCGTTGTTATGATTGTTTTATTTACTTATATTTGTTTGTTTTAAAACTAGAAGCTTATCACTCGCGGTGGCAGTGGTTACTTAGGAGTACCAAGGAGAAGTAGCCGCTGCGAGAAGTTTGCCACCGTGAGTGAACATTTGGAAGAATGTATGGGATACCAATGTGAGGATGTTAAAGACTTATTTCTAAGATCAGTTTGATGTTAGAATTATTATTTTATGACCCTGCCACAAAAATTGTGCATTTGTGGTCCGGGTATATATACATGTATATTATGAGTTAAAATGAAAAACCAATCGAGATAAATAAACGTTGACGTAACAACGCAAGGATTTTAAGGTGTGCACGTGTTTTTTCTACTTGTCCACGATTTAAATTCGCGCCATTTGATCTGACTATGGTCACGTGGTACTTCATGTTGGCAGAGATTTAAATATCTGCGCGCTGGTTGAATAACTAAAGGAGTTATTTGAAGATGTCACACAACGCTTAAATATCCTGTTTAAAGCCTAGATAAGCAAGCCATTCGTGAATGCGCACATGCATAAGAAGACTGCAAATTAATGCTGAGTTTAACTTTCAAGTGTAGATCCAATTAACATGCATGTATCTACATTTACGTACGCATATCAAGGAAGTCGAACGACAATAACAAACACCTTAGACTCAAGTGTAGACATCAATGAAAATTTATCTGAACTCCTACGCTAGCGCATAGTATTCTGGGTAGCATACTTCTTTCTTATAGACACTACCAACGTTATACTTTTAATTCGGTTATTTGCCCACGAGCAAACGCGATTATTGCTAGCTATATTTTATTTTTATTATAACACTATGTCAAGTATTCTTAAAAATGATTTTAATAGTATTTTGTTCCCTTTTTGGGCAACTATATTTCGCCTCTTTACCGTCGCTTTTGATTGGCTCCTTCGAATCTCGCCTTCTTAGAATTTGAAAGTATTACCATACTGGCGCAGTGCCTAAATCCGCCACATATGGGGGGTTTTTGTACGGCATTTTCAAAATTTGTTTACCGATTGACATAAACATTTACATAAATCGAGTTGGGTTTAATGTGCATTTGCTTGCGTGTTTTTGTTACATTTCAAATATTTGGCAAATGAAACATAATTATTGAAATTGAAGGCCTAAACATTGAATAAAATGAGCGTCGGAGTGCCTAAATCCGCCATCCCTCTTTAAAATGTTAAAATTGCTCCAAAATAATATTCTTCGATAAATTCTGTTTTCAAAGCAACTTCTGTTGACTTCTATTGAAAAATATCCCACTTTTGTTTATTTAAGCTTCATTTTATAGTGTTTAATATAAAACACGGTGATCCGAAGTTGCTTGGTGAAAATCGTAGATCAGGAACCGTGACATGCTTATTCCACATTTGACTATTGTTCTTATTTAATTTTCTTTATTAAGCAGCTCGATGTCTGTTGTTAATACAATGTTTCAATTTCTTCAAATACTCGTTTGTATTTCTAAAAATAGCTCTGAAACTGATGCCCTGCGTGCAAGTGGGACAAATAATGGGGTTTTGAGTTTTTCCATATTCTAGTGTATGTAATGCCAATGAATACAGGTTAATTTTATGTTGCACATGCTCACATGGACATTATATTAAAAGACGATAATTTAATTTTATCATGGACACCATGCGGGGCTTCAAAATTGCGCATGCGCAGTATGAAATAGATTCCCCGCATGCAGTTTGTTTGCATTTAGGGGTTATGTACAAAATAATTGGAATAAATATAAATAATTGCACAAATCAAGATGAAAACTCGTCAGCGTTGTTAAGTGGAAGTATCTGATTGATCGAGATCAGCAAAATAGAAATCGCCGGTAGATAAACGCTTATTCGGATGGGGTGGCGGATTTAGGCAAGTGGCGGATTTAGGCACTGCGCCAGTATATGGCTATACTATGCTCATGTTCTAATGACGTTCTTACGCAAAACCAATCAAAGTGTAGGCTATATTCTAAACAATAGCCGGTTCATACATGTATGCACGCTACCGTACAAAAGTGTATTGAGCATAACTGAATTAAAATTCCGCCAGTATGATTTTCGATAAAACATTATTAAGAACATAACATTACAGATACGTATTATCAATAATATTTAAACTAGCGGAACCGGGGGGGGGGGCGCACCCGGCGCGCTCCCCCCAAAACTTCCGGACTATACATATATGGGCATATATAAAATGGTCAAAACTGGAAATATATGCTAAAAAAATTTTCTCTACCTTCGCTCGCTCAATTTGGTCAAAGATACACATCCAATTCAGTAAAAAGACCTGACCAAGCCCGAACCCTACGATTTCTTACGTACACCGTAGTACCGATGTAAAAGTTCATCGAAGACGATAAACTATAGACAATGTGTATATATACCTTATTTGTAAATTATATTTTTTTAATTCATACAATGTATATTGTATAAAGATGTCAGATGCAATACACCATTAGCAAATTTCATATTGTTTTATGCATTCGTGAGAAATATATAACGTGAAAAATAGAGAGGAGTCCAAACCGTTGGCTCCAATTCCTGGCGATTTTAAAGTTTTACCGGCACAATAACTCGTGTCAGCGAAATTGACAAACATTTCACATTATTAGTTCACAACGCAATCATACGAGTACATTTCACAATATTTCGTGTAAAACATGTTCGTCTGTCTGTCCATTAGTTCGTTTCGACGAAACAAAAACACACTGCATAGCACATGTGATGAGAACTGCATGACTTTGAACGTG